>CM033644.1:140954328-141404328 GCA_019512145.1 Engystomops pustulosus
AGACAGAAGACGGGCGCTGAAGCAAGAAGAGGAGCCGGGAAGCCAGAAGAGAAGCCGCGATGACACCGGGGGAGCAGCGCTGCGCATCGGGGCCACCGGAGGGTGAGTATATAAGTATATAAGTCGTGTATTGACTTGTGTATAAGCCGAGGAGACGTTTTCAGCACATTTTTTGTGCTGAAAAACTAGGCTTATACACGAGTATATATGGTACTTCATTTTGGGACATGAGGATACCTAACATGTTTATGTTTGTTCATAATTTTTTATTTTTTTTTTACTTTTTATTTAAGCTCCCCAGTGTGTTTGAACCCAAGGGGCTCTAATCGGTGAAACATTATACCTTACTGCAGCATATCAGCAATATACGTGATCTGTATTAAGTATCAAGTAGTGTATCTATGCAGTAATCTTGCTTCTGCTAACATATCTATGTAGTAATATTAGTCCTGGTATCATATTTTTTGTTGTAATCTTAGTTCTTGTATGTAGTGACATTGGATTCAGTGGTGCATCTATGCAGTAATCTTGGTTCTAGTAATCTTCTGCTGCTGTAGCCCATCTGCCTCAAAGTTCGACGTACTGTGCATTCAGAGATGCTCTTCTGCCTATCTTGGTTGTAACGGGTGGCGATTTGGAGCTGGAGAGGGTTCAACGTAGAGCCACAAAACTGATAAGGGGTATGAGGGTCTTAGTTATGAGGAAAGATTAAAACAACTAGATTTATTTAGTCTGGAAAAGAGACGACTACGAGGGGACATCATTAATTTATATAAATATATGAATGGTCCATACAAAAAATATGGTGGTAAGTTGTTCCAGATTAAATCAAATCAAAAGACGAAGGGGCACTGTCTCCGTTTGGAGAAACCAAGGTTTAATCACCGGAGGCGACTTTTTTACTATGAGAACTGTCAATCTGTGGAATAGCCTGCCTCAGGCGCTGGTCACAGCAGGGACAGTGTGAGTCTTCAAGAAGGGTCTAGATGCCTTTTTACACCTAAATAACATTGATTGTTATGCTATATAGGATTGTTTCCCCTAAATCCCTTCCTCATCCAATCCCTACCCTTTCTTGGTTGAACTTGATGGACAAGTGTCTTTTTTCAACCGTATAAACTATAAACTATGAAACTATAATGTAGACCCCAGAGCAGACAATAATAAAAATGAAGACCCCAGAGAAAAATAAATATACTGATGGAAAGAAACCCCCAAGCAATTATTAAAAAACAAATACTCCTCTCTCCTGGATCCTTTACTCCACCCTGCAAGAGTGGACCTGGGAGCGCCAAGTAATTCAGATGTTCAGTGATGGATGCGGTCATTGATCGGGCAGCAGGGTGCGGGCCACATGCAGCCCACAGGCTGTACTTCCCGGTCTAGAGTTTTTAACCCTTTAAATACATGCCCCTTTTTTGTTTTTTCATTTCCATTTTTCACTCCCCACAATCAAAAATCTATAACTTTTTTATTTTTCCACGTAAAGAGCTGCACTTCATAGTGATGGTATTTATTATTCCATGCCGTGTACTAGGAAGCAGGAAGAAAATTCCAAATGCAGTGAAATTGGTGGTTTTGGATTTTACTGCTTTAACTGCGAGCCCAAAATGACATGTCTACTTTATTCTTTGGGTCAGTGCGATCACGAGATAACAAATTTGTATAGGTTTTATAATGTTTTTATACATTTACAAAAATTAAAACCTCTAGTACAAAAACTTTTTTTTTAATTTTGCCATCTTCTGGTGCTAATAACTTTATCATACTTTGGTATAGGAGCTGTGGGTGGTGTAATTTTTTGTGACTTTTGATTATGTTTTCAATGCTGCCATTTTCACTTTTTATCAAATTTTTTATATTTTTCAAAATGGCAAAAAAGTGCAATTTTCAAATTCGGGTGCTATTTTCTGTTAAGGTGTTAAACGCAGTGGTTATATTTTGATAGATTGAGCAATTTCGTACACTGCGATACCTAATGTGATTTTTACTGTTTATTTATATCAGTTCCTCTAGGAAAGTTGTGCTTTTGAATTTTTTGGGTTGTTTTTTATTTAATTTTTTTTTTTTTTAACTTTTTTTTTTTTTTTTTTTCAGACCCCCTATGGTACTTTAAAAAACCCAAGGTTGTCTGATCGATCCTATCACAGTATAGCCATCCTACGATAGCAGTCAAAATATGGGTATTGTTTCCTCCTCATTCTACAATTGCAAATGCACATTGAATTAAGGGGTTAAAACGAGACAGCCTCGGGTCTTTGATGACGTCATGGGGAGCGACAATCTCCTACGAGATGGCGGCGTATGTGCGCCTCCATCTTTTTGAAGCCGCTGGCAGCTTTGCTAACAGCGATCGCGGGTGTTACCGGTAAGTCTTTGCTTCAATATGCAGCAAAGACTTACAGGCTAGGGAGAGGGCTCACGGGCTGACCCGCAGCCGACCCATGACGTGCTATTAAGACACCAGACACTAATGTGTCTGGTTTCAAAAATAATAGAACAGATCCTCACCTCGCTGAGCTCCCTTTGGCGTCACGGCACTATGGTGGAGTGCAGGTGTAGTGACATTATCACCCACCAAACCTTTACAGCGTACACACCAAGGAGCGGAGATCTGCACTGTCACAATTGATTGCAGTAACATTTCATACATATCTGCATCACTAGTTTAATTTGTACTATATTAGATAGTACAGTGTCACCCTGTTTTGGGTAAGGTTACACCGCCAGCATTCCAACCTCCCTTTTACTGGGTTGTGTCTCCATAAGCTGACAGTGAGCCACTCCTCAATCTGCGGCTATCAGCTGAGGAACACTCTAGTGCGGTCAATGTGGGTGGGCAACAGCAGGTTACTGCACGTTTCCCCCTACTACATCTCCGCCTTTAGTGGATGAGAAGGACTTGTGGCCATTGTTGCCAGAAGTGTACTACTTGTCATGGAGATGTATATGCAAGATGTCATAATTGGCAACAGACTGGGGTAAGGTAAGTATGATACTTGTGACTGCTTGCTTGAGATATATTTAAAAGAACGGAAACCAATTTTTAAATATATAATCTGCAGAGAGTAATGTTATTAAAATGCCCAATTGCAGATTTTCATATAGGCGTTATACTAGGTCCCTATATGAAGATCGCTAGGTTAAAAAAAAACTTCTGAAATCATCTTCCGGCTTCTTCTCCCCGGCCCCGTGGCGTCTTCCAGCCAGCGTGCATACAGTATGATACAATAGGGTCATGGCCGAGAGACATGATAGTCTTGCACACCGCGAGGGCAGGAAGAGGAGAAGACGGTGCTGTGGGGAGAAGACAGCAGATGTGATATAGCGTGTTTTTTTTTTTTTTTTCAAGAGGGCTCAATATGGACATTTCTATAAAGGGAGGGGCCCTGCTGTGGATATTTCATTTATGGGGGACCCTGCAGTGGCCATTTCATTAATCTGCAGTGCTCATTTCTTTAAAGGGCACTCTGCTGTGGGCATTTAATTAACCCCTTAACAACCTGGTCTTTTTTGTTTTTTAATTTCCATTTTTCACTCCCCACCTTAAAAAATCTATATCTTTTTTAACACGTAAAGAGCTGTGTGATGGCTTGTTTTCTGTGTAAAAAATTGTACTTCATAGTGATGGTATTAAATATTCCATGCCATGTACTCGGAAGTGAGAAAAAAATTCCAAATGCTGTGAAAATGGTGAAAAAACGCATTTGCGCTGTTTTCTTGTGGGCTTGAAGTTTACAGCTTTTACTGTGCGCCGCAAATGACATGACTACTTTATTCTTTGGGTCGGTAAGATTACGGGGATACCAAATTTGTATAGGCTTTATAATGTTTACATACATTTACAAAAATGAAAACCTGTACAATTTTTTTTTTTTTAATTTCGCCATCTTCTGGCGCCAATAACGTTTTCATTCTTCAGTTTATGGAGCTGTGGGTGGTGTCATTTCTTGCGATGACATTTTTAATGTTATCATTTTTAGGACTGTATAACCTTTTGATCATGTCATGGGTGCTCCCGCGATCGCTGTCTCGGATTGTTTGTCCACCCGTCTCTTGATGATTGACCACAAGTTCTCAATGGGATTAAGATCGGGGGAGTTTACAGGCCATGGACCCAAAATCTCTATGTTTTGTTCCCTGAGCCATTTACTTATCACCTTTGCTTTATGGTCGTTGTTGATCACCAGAAAAAAATTGTGTTGCAGTATCCGTAAAGGAGGCACATACTGGGGAGCTACTACTTTTCACACACTACCCTCTCCAAATTAGCCAGAAAACACATAAAAAAACAAATGTTAGTGCTCTACTCCACAATAAAAATGTTAAGAAGAGAGTTCCATCAGAACATCTCCCACACAGTTCCTTTATAGATTCTTTTCCCGATCTATAAGGAACTGGGTGAGACGTTCGGCGGAACTCTCAATCTTAACATTTTATTGTGGAGTTAGAGCACTAACATTGTTTTTGTTATATATATTGATACACCAAACTGCTCTTGGACAGTATGGGATAAGTTGCTCTTGGAGGACATTCGGTTCCATTCTTTATTCTGGATGTGTTTTTTAGGCAAGACTGTGATAGAGCCATTCTCCCTGTGCTGAGAAGTAACCCACACATGATGGTGCAGGATCTTACAGCTGGCAATTAATCCAAGACTGGTGGTATCGCTCACCTTGTCTTCCTCCGAACATTGTTTTCCATCCATGTTTCCAATCAATCGGAAACGGGATTCATCAGAGAAACATGACTTTCCCCCAGTCCTCAGCAGTCCACTCCCTGTACCTTTGCAGAATATAAGTCCCGTCCCGATTTTTTTTTCTGGAGAGAAGTGGCTTCTTTTCTGCCTCCATGACACCTAGGCCTTGCTCCAAGCGTCTCCCGCCTCACAGTGCGTGCAGATGCACTCACACCTGCCTGCTGCCATTCCTGAGCAAGCTCTGCACTGCTGGTAGCCCGAACCCGAAGCTGAAACACTTTTAAGAGATGGCCCTGGCGCTTGCTGGTCCTGGAGCCTTTTTGGCAACAATGGAAACTCTCTCCTTGAAGAACTGATAGATTATTGACTGATGTGCAATCTTTCTAGCTGCGATACTCTTCCCTGTTAGGCTAGTTTTGTGCAGTGCAATGATGACTGCGCGTGTTTCTTTAGAGATAACCATGGTTAACAGAAGAGAAACAATAATGCCAAGCACCAGCCTCCTTTTAAAGTGTCCAATGGTGTGATTCTTACTTAATCATGACAGATTGATCTCCAGCCTTGTCCTCATCAACACCCACACCTGTGTTAACTACTGAAATGTGTTTTGGGGGGAAAAAGTTCATTTTCTAGGCAAATATTGACTTTGCAATTAATTTTTGTTAAGCTGATCACTCTTTATAACATTCTGGAGTATATGCAAATTTCCATTATAAAACCTGATGCAGTAGACTTACCGTAGTAAAAAATTAACATTATCATTCTCAAAACTTTTGGCCATGACTGTATTGTTGCATCAAGATGTCAGGAAATGGACGATGACAAATTATTCCTTTGTATCCGTAGGAATTGACCTTTAGGAATCCCCCTAAGCAGAGGTTAACCCCATACTGACACAGCCTGTTTGTACATTAAGGCTCAGTCCGTTTAAAAAAATAAATAAATAATGACCAATGTCTCTTCTGTGGTAGTAACTTTTCAACACATCCCTGTGATTTTGAGATTGTTTTCTCGTGAGATATTTTAATTTATGTTAGTAGTGTCATTTCATTTTTTTTGAGGGGGGGTAAAAATTCAATAACTTCAATAAGTTTCAAATGTTCTACTTTTAAGACAAAAAGTCATACCACAAATTTTATTTTGTAGAAACCTTTTGCCTCATTTGCGCTGTTTTCTTGTGGGCTTGAAGTTTACAGCTTTTACTGTGCGCCGCAAATGACATGTCTACTTTATTCTTTAGGTCGGTAAGATTACGGGGATACCAAATTTGTATAGGTTTTATAATGTTTTCATACATTTACAAAAATGAAAACCTGTACAATTTTTTTTTTTTTTTTAAATTTCGACATCTTCTGGCCCATTACGTCTTCATTTTCAGTTTTATGGAGCTGTGGGTGGTGTCATTTCTTGCGATGACGTTTTTAATGTTATCATTTTTAGGACTGTACAACCTTTTGATCATGTCACGGGTGCTCCCGCGATCGCTGTCTCGGATCGTGGGCGCACCCGTGTTCCTGCTGCTGCCCCCGGTCGCGGGCCCTACTCACCTTCCCTGGCTCCTGTGATGTCCTCTCTGGCTCCCGCAGCTCGGCGCGCGCCGTCACTCTAAGATTTAAAGGGCCAGCGTGCCAATAATTGGCGCTGGCCTGCTATAAGTTTCTGCCCCTTCCTGTGACCCTTGCCAGATCTTTGAGCCTCACAGCCTAAGAGAAAGCTTCCTTGTGAGTATTCCTGCGTTCCTGTGTCCTCCAGCGTTCCTCCCTGCCTTCCTGTGTGTTCCTGCTAGAGTCCTGTGTTGCCGTGTTCCTGTCCCCTTCTGCCTGGACCTCCCGTTGCTGACCTCGGATTGGACTTGGCCCTGCATCTCTGCCGCCTGCCTTGACCCTGTGCCTGGACCCGACCACCAGACCAGGGCTAGTCGCACCTGTGGAACGACCAGGTGGTATCCTGCCGCAGCAAGTCCAACCCGCCTTGCCACAAATTTTATTTTGTAGAAACCTTTTGCCATTTGTCTTTTGTACTATATACACCCACAAGTAACACCATTTTATGAACATAATGTCTCAAAAGCCTGTTAACCCTTTAATTCTTTCTCTGGAAGCAAACAAAAATTTTGAAATTTCAATTTTTGGATTCTCATTTAGCCCTAAAATGGACACATTCAGAAGGAATTTGAGGTAAATATAAATCCCAAAATTTTTGCCCTGCTTCTTACGAGTACGGCAATACCAGACATGTGGATGTCAATAACTGTTTCTTTGCACAGCGAGGTCCAGAGCAGAGTTAGTGCTATTGGGTTTTTGGAAGGCCAATTTGGCTACAAATGTTTTGTGGTGCCACAGTGTACTTGAAGAGTCCCTGAAGTAACACAACAATAGAAAATCCCCAAAGATGTCACCATTTAGGTAACTAAACCACTTAAAGAATTTATCAGCGGTTGTGGTGAGCATTTTAACTCCCAATATGCTGGCCAAAATTCAATACAAAGTAAATGGTGCAGAGTAAAAATGGGGTTATATTGCTGATTCTACAAGTCCACCCCTCTCATGTACCGTATGTACTCGTGCATAAGCAGAGTTTTTCAGCACAAAAAATGTGCTGAAAAAACTCAACCTCACCACCCCTGCTTTATCACGCGTCAATAATAATAAAAAAAAATTAATACTCACCCTCCGTCACCTGGAACCTCAGCGGCGGCTTCCGATCCTCAGTCGACGGCTCCTGGTCCTCTGCGGGCGGCCCCGCTTCTACTCTTCACTAGCCGGCAATCGCGTCCTTGGCGATCTGCCAGCGGGCGTGCAATATGATGCAGCGATGTCGTCGCCGATGACGTATCAGCGGCGACACCGCCGCATCATAGTGTTGGCCCTCTGGCAGATCCATGGACGCGATTGCCGGCTAGTGAAGAAAGAAAGAGAAGCCGCCGCCGCCGAGGACCGGGAGCCGCCACTGAGCATCAAAGGCGAGTATCGTCGGAGGGTGAGTATTAAGTTATTTTTTTATATTCGCGTTGGCATCCTGAGGGCAGGCTTTATACTTCTTGGGGCAGGCTGTATACTACACCCTCGGCTTATACTCGAGTCAGTAGTTTTTCCCAGTTTTTGGTGGTAACATTAGGGGTCTCGGCTTATACTCAAGTATATACGGTACTTGTTATAGTCCAATATGTAGTCAGGTTCAGGAGTTTGTGTACTGGTACCTCGTACAGGGGCAGGGGTGCTCGCGTGCCCATGTATTTTTGTTAATACTAGGACCTCTCTCTTGTCCTTGCACCTAACACACAATACCGAGTCCCTGCTTAGTGCTCGGCTCTCGTGCAGAGTACAGGACACGAGAGAGGTCTAGTATTAACAAAAAATAGATGGGCACGCGAGCACCCCTGCCCCTGTGACATACGGGTACCAGTACACAACTCCTGAACCTGACTACTATTGGACATAACAAGTACGTATATACTGTGTATAAGCCGAGACCCTAATGTTACCACCAAAAACTGGGAAAAACTACTGACTCGAGTATAAGCCGGGGGTGTATTTGGTTGTAGTATACGCATGGCCCCAAGAAGTATTAAAGCCTGCCCTCAGGATGCCAACGCGAATATAAAAAAATAACTTAATACTCACCCTCCGACGATACTCGCCTTTGATGCTCAGTGGCGGCTCCCGGTCCTCGGCGGCGGCGGCTTCTCTTTCTTTCTTCACTAGCCGGCAATCGCGTCCATGGATCTGCCAGAGGGACAACACTATGATGCGGCGGTGTCGCCGCTGATACGTCATCGGCGACGACATCGCTGCATCATATTGCACGCCCGCTGGCAGATCGCCAAGGACGCGATTGCCGGCTAGTGAAGAGTAGAAGCGGGGCCGCCCGCAGAGGACCAGGAGCCGTCGACTGAGGATCGGAAGCCGCCGCTGAGGTTCCAGGTGACGGAGGGTGAGTATTAATTTTTTTTTATTATTATTGACGCGTGATAAGCGGGGTGAGTTTTTTCAGCACATTTTTTGTGCATGAAAAACTCTGCTTATGCACGAGTACATCGGTACAGTGAGGGGTGGACTGTATAGAATCAGCAATATAACCCCATTTTTACTCTGCACCATTACTTTGTATTGATTTTGGCCAGCATATTGGGAGTTTTAAATGCTCCCCACAACCGCTGAGTAAATTCTTTAAGTGTTTAGTTACCTAATGGTGACCTTTGGGGATTTCTATTGTGTGTTTACTCAGGGGCTCTTCAAGTACACTGTGGCACCACAAAACATTTGTAGCAAATTGGCCTTCCAAAAAAACCCAATAGCACTAACTCTGCTCTGGACCTCGCTTTGCAAAGAAAAACAGTATTGACATCCACATGTCTGGTATTGCAGTACTCGTAAGAAGCAGGGCAAAATTTTGGGTTTTATTTACCTCAAAGTCCTTCTGAATTGTCCATTTTAGGGTAAATGAGAATCCAAAAATTTGAAATTTCAAAATTTTGTTTGCTTCCAGAGAAAGAATTAAGGGTTAACAGGCTTTTGAGACATTAGTTCATAAAATGGTGTTATTGTGGGTGTTGTTATAGTACAAAGACAAATGGCAAAAGGTTTCTACAAAATAAAATTGTTGGCAAGGGGGTTGGACTTGCTGCGGCAGGATAACCACCTGTCGTTCCACAGGTGCGACTAGCCCTGGTCTGGTGGTCGGGTCAGGCACAGGGGGTCAAGGCAGGCGGCAGAGATGCAGGGCCACAAGTCCAATCCGAGGTGCAACGGGAGTCCAGGCAGAAGGGGACAGGAACACGGCCAACACGGACTCTAGCAGGAACACACAGGAAGGAGAGGAGGAACGCTGGAGGACACAGGACGCAGGAATACTCACAAGGAAGCTTTCTCTTAGGGTGTGACGCTCAAAGATCTGGCAAGGGTTCACAGGAAGGGCAGAAACTTATAGCAGGCCAGCGCCAATTACTTGGCACGCTGGCCCTTTAAATCTTAGAGGACGGGCGCGCGCCGAGATGCGGGAGCCAGAGAGGACATCACAGGCAGGGAAGGGAATAGGGCCCGCACCGGCGGGCAGCAGCAGGAACACGGGTGCGCCCACGATCCGAGACAAGCGATCCGGGGGAGCACCCGTGACATGATCAAAAAGGTTGTACAGTCCTAAAAATGTAACATTAAAACGTCATCGCCAGAAATGACACCAACCCACAGCTCCATGAAACTGAAAATGAAGACGTAATTGGCGCCAGAAGAGCGAAATATAAAAAAAAAAAAAAAATTGTACAGGTTTTCATTTTGTAATGTATGAAAACATTATAAAACCTATACAAATTGGTATCCCCGTAATCGTACCGACCTAAAGAATAAAGTAGAGACATGTCATTGCGGCGCACAGAGTAACAAGCTGTTTAAACTTCAAGCCCACAAGACAAACAGCGAAATGAGGCAAAGGTAGGTTCTACAAAATAAATTTGTGGTTTGACTTTTTGTCTTATAAAGTAGAACATTTGAAACTTATTGAAGTTATTGAATTTACCCCCCTCAAAAAAAATGAAATTACACATACTAACTAAATTAAAATATCTCACGAGAAAACACATCTCCAAACATCACAGGGATGTGTTGAAAAGTTACTACCACAGAAGAGACATTGGTAATAGTTATTTATTTTTTTAAATTAAAGGACTGAGCCTTAAGTGCAAAAGGCGTGTCCGTATGTGGGTTAACCTCTGCTTGGGGGATTCTCCTAAAGGTCAATTCCTATGGATACAAAGGAATATTTGTCATCGTCCATTTCCTGAATCTTGATGCAACAATACAGTCAGGCCAAAAGTTTGAGAATGATAATGTTAATTTTTTACTACGTAAGATCTACTGCATCAGGTTTATAATGGAAATTTGACAATACTCCAGAATGTAATTAAAGAGTGATCAGCTTAACAAAATAATTTGCAAAGTCAATATTTGCCTAGAAAATGAACTTTTCCCCCCAAAACACATTTCAGTTAGTTAACACAGGTGTGGTGTTGATGAGGACAAGGCTGGAGATCAATTGGTCATGATTAAGTAAGATAACACCATGGACACTTTAAAAGGGGCTGGTGCTTGCCCATATGTTTCTCTTTGTTAACCATGGTTATCTCTAAAGAAACACGCGCAGTCATCATTGCACTGCACCAAAACTAGCCTAACAGGGGAAGAGGATCGCAGCTAGAAAGATTGCACATCAGTCAATAATCTATCAGTTCATCAAGGAATTCAAGGAGAGAGTTCCATGGTTGCCAAAAAGGCTCCAGGACCCGCACAAGCGGCCAGGGCCATCTCTTAAAAGTGTTTCAGCTTCGGGTTCGGGCTACCAGCAGTGCAGAGCTTGCTCAGGAATGGCAGCCGGCAGGTGTGAGTGGCATCTGCACGCACTGTGAGGCGGGAGACGCTTGGAGCAAGGCCTAGTAGTGTCATGGAGGCAGAAAGAAGACTTCTCTCCAGAAAAAAATCGGGACGGACTGTATATTCTGCAAAAGGTACAGGGAGTGGACTGCTGAGGAATGGGGGAAAGTCATTTTCTTGATGAATCCGTTTCCGATTGATTGGAACATCTGGGATGGAAAACAGTGTTCGGAGAAGAACAAGGTGAGCGATACCACCAGTCTTGTCTCAATGCCAGCTGTAAGCATCCTGCACCCATCATGTGTGGGGTTACTTCTCAGCCTAGGGTAAATGGCTCTATCACAGTCTTGCCTAAAAACACATCCATGAATAAAGAATGGAACCATGAATGTCTCCAAGACGCCTAACCGACCCCAGCTCACCTAACACACAATACCGAGTCCCTGCTTAGTGCTCGGCTCTCGTGCCTTCTGAGCTTTTCTCATATATTCATCAACAGGTGCTTTTCTGTGACCTGGGGCCCCCTCTCCTACGCATGGCCCACGAACACAGTCACTTTAAACAAATACAGTACCTAATTACCTTAATGAACGGATCCAAAGACTGGGCCAAAATTGCCCTAGGACAGGGGGTGGCGAACCTATGGCACCGGTGCCAGAGGCGGCACTCTGAGCCCTTTCTGTGGGCACCCAGGCCATCACCCCAGAATGAAGTTCACCAGACAGAACTCAAAGAATCTTCCTACAATGATAGAGAAATTTGCCCTCCTCCTTTCAACTGTGTTGGTGTCCTTGGGAGGCTGAAGGATTGAAAGTTGTATTTCTCCTTGTTCATTGACATTACTGCTTTAATTGCTGTGCTGGCACTTTGCAATAAATAAATGGCTTTTGGTTGAAGTTTGGGCACTGAGGCTCTAAAAGGTTCGCCATCACTGTCCTAGGAGAAACTCGCTGTATTGTTATGCTGGCCTGTGACATGAAGTGGTCTTCCACACCTTTGTATGAAAGTTTGGCTGATTATCAGCACCAATTCCATACAAATGGTTAATCATATTGAAGCAAACACAGTGGGGTAAGATTTCAGTCTGTAGTAATTAGTGCCAAATTTGAAGTTTTTAGTCTACTATGGGGGTTTGGCCTCCAGGGAAAAGCAAAACACCCAATTTGGTACAGTGTAAGACTAACTTAGTTTGTGTGTCCTAGGCCTAAAAATGGACCAACAGAGTGCATTATAGTCATATGATGCAAGGATCCCTTCTTCCCAGTAAAACAGCAGCACTGAAGAGTGGGGAAGTAGGGACTCTCTAATTATACATCACTGAGAAGCAGAGTTCAGTCTTCCGCACTGTGGGCAGTCCACTAGAGCAGATGTTTAATGATCATAATGTTCAACAGATTAACCTTCTGCCACCCATGTACAGTAGTATCTAATAGAATACAACATGTGCCTGCAGAATTGGTAGTAAAGTAAGAAACTGCACTGCAAGCCAGGAATCATTTTATTAATCAGTCCTCATCTATAAAAAAGACAAAAGTAAAAAAAGCACCATTAACATTTCAGACAAACACTTACACTCATCTTTAGAAAATCACAAATGAATCTTTCTGTAGGCCACATTCAATGCTACCAATACAACCAGCCAAGGTCATTCAAAGCTCACACAAGAAATCACAGTAAGATTTGGCTCATAACATAGGACATGAATAGTCGGGCATGTGTGATCATTTTCATTATTTAAATGACCAATTTATTTTATTAAACAGATTCATACGCTGAATAACATTTGATTGTTCCACTAAAAACAAAACAAAAAAAAAATATGTGTATATATATATATATATATACACACAGCCCATTTCTGTATACTGAAAAATTTGTACATTAGACATGGGTGACTGAAGTATATGTACAAGTTCCCATGTGCTATATGTTATACCTATAAAATGACTATGTATGCAACAGGCATTTCACATTTTATTCCTTTTAGATTTTATTATTTAATACAATTACATCATTATTTTAATGAATACCCCTTGTTATGTGAAAGTTTAAAGTACAATAGTTTAGTGTACCCCTCGATAAGCCATTCACATTCATAAATGACAAAGTATTGCCAAACTCAGTCCAGATTATACTACACAGTAAAGCATTCTTACCTCCCCTATAAAAAAGATAGCTATCCGGTTCAAGAACAACCTTGAGTAAACTACCATGCAGATTTCTCTAAAGCATCAAGTACCCTCTGATATTTTTCTGTGGGAGACCAGAACCATAGCTGTAGTTGGAACCACAAGTGCATCAACCATCAGTCATGACCTTGGCATGCTCTTCTCAATTCAACCATCAAAATTGTGCCAAGTTTACCATGGATTCAGGTCTTTGACTACTAGGTGGGCATCATAAGACTGTTCCGCAAAATGGGCATCACATTTATACTGCCGTAGTTGGTGAAGGTGCAATGGGAAAAATACAAGTGTCTAGTAAAATGCTCTTTACAGAAAGAAATGATATATTCACAAGCTGTTGCTAAGAGGATATGTTCTTAGATTGCATAGAGGTTTTGTGTGTGCAGTAACTGTTGTAGGATTTTGGCACAAAATAAAAGCCAAAGATTGTATAGCGTACATTAACTAAAATAGAACGGCCATCAGCTCAAATGGATAACCAACAAATACTGTACATATTACTTTACATTTGTCAAATACACTTTGTATAGGTTGCAAAGGACCATGCAGCTAAATCTCCAAGAATACAGTGACACAAGCATACCGTTACATTCTTACAGAAGGATGTTAAACCTACAATGTAACCATTTGATCTTTCCTCTTCATGTTATGTAGGATGCAATGAGATGTACAATGCCATATGGTTGGGACTCATACTATGGGAATAGTAGCAAGGAGATGGGTATATACACGTATTTCTTCATTACACACCTTTCCATATTCTGGCAGAATACATTTATAAGAGGGGTATACCACATACTCTGTGACATCATGTAAGGTCATGAAAAGTGGATTCTTGTGTCCTACATGATTCATCCAACAATAAGCAAAGGTGTGAGGTCTGTAGAACATCTCTGGATTGTACCACTAAAGATTATCACTTTTGTTAGATACCTTGTAGGATATATAGTGTTTGGGTAAACCTGGAGAATAATAGTTGTATGTTGTAGCCTCCAATGTCCACATTCAAATGGCAACGGACTTTTTTATGGTAGGGATTCAAATTAGGAATAAGACATCTGTATTCCAGTGTCTAGTATCTACCTGCAAGACATCTCAAAGGTGAGAAGCTCTCCATGAGGCAGATTACATAATGGGGATTTCTGCAAACCTTATTCAGAATGGGAGTTACAAAAAAAATGTATGCAACAAAAGATACAGCTTGTGGGTTTAACTTTTATTAACCCACTTTGCAAGAGTCCTCAACATGGGCTGAGTACAATTTGCCATGTGGGGAAAGTAAACATAATCTATATTTCCAAGCATTAAAACACTTTCTATGTCTGAACTGCTTGTTGATGAAGGAGTGGCTTGGTGAGTCATGAAATAGTTGGGGAGTTACTAGTGTGTAGCACAGGCGGATGAGGTGTGACACAAAGCAGGAGAAGAAGGCAAAGTAGTAAAATTCCTTTCCGGAAAAAGGTTGGATCACATTCCTGGCAAAACCCATGAGCATCTCTTCTCCTCTACTGTAGGTTATATAGGCAACATAAGCTCCCTACGACTGTGCTGCTCAATCAGTCAGCAGCCAAACTGATGGAACAATCCAGTACAAAGTCTAGATGTGATGTCCCACAATCGTATTTTGGGTGTGTCAAATTATGCCGAATGAAGCCAGAGACACACGATAGTGGTCATTCTGCGAATTATGGACCATGCGCTGGCCAGACTTCAGACCCACCACAGTGGAGGAGATTGGACTCCATGCATCCTGGTGAAATCTGACACCTGGGAGGCCCTTCTTTCTCAAAAAACAGCAGGACCATACTGTTATGATTACAGTTTGGCACAGTGTTTGTGCAGGGAAGCAGGGACCTCTTACATACATCACTATGATATTAAAGTCTGGTTCTCAGCACTGTGGTCAGTGTATGGTCCATGATTCACACACGGATCATAGACATCGGCAATACTGTAACAATATCTGGAACACATATGACCTGTTCACCTGCAGATGTGTTTGAGGACGAAATCATCCATAGTTTTCTAATCAAACATAACCACTATTAAAAACAAGGGCCATCTTTGCAAAAAAAATAAATACATTTTGGATACAGGATTCAGTAACAAATCTTATTCCAAACATCATGTGCTTGATTTCCAGTATCACCCAATTTCTTAAACTATGGAGCAAGAGGACGAAATTGTGAAAGTGAAGTGAGCTAACACCACTGTAAATTCTTCAGTGAAAACCCCCCCCCAAAAAACTTTGTTTGCAGAAAGTCACAATACCATAAAAAGAAGAGTAAGGCCTCATTCACAGGACTGTCTGGAGGATATATATCGGGCCGTTTATCTTCCCCCCTAGACAGCAATGGTTGCGGTACGTTGCCACACATGTATGGTGTACTGTACACAGGGAAAATATAGAGCATGTTCCATTTTTCCCTGTGCGTGCAGCACAGTTTTCTATGTAGGGGGGACGGGTCATTTCTCCTCCCCAGTGCGCCACTGTATGCCCGTCCAGCTATGGCTGGATGAGCATACATCTGTGTGAATGTACCCTAAGGATAGTCTACCCACACTCAAAAGCCCCCCCCGATGTCACAAAAAATGGATGTCTACAGATATTTTTGTACTTAAAAATTGTGGTGCCTTACAATGGTGCTGCTGAAAGAATTTCCACCTCAACACTAAATGTAGCTGTCCGCCTGTGACATCCCCTTAAAAGGGGGATGCCTGAAATTTAGTAAAGAATCAGGATGGTGCAGATCATTTTTTTATTTTGAAATGGTGCCTCACCCACTATTTCCCTGCCACACCTTTACGGAAACCTCCCCTCTAGTCTCTACTTCCTGGCCCCTCACAATGTACAGGTATGTACTGTCTTCTGTGGTCATCAGAGGTCAGTGGTCATTTCCTGGGCCTGGTGAGAGGCCAGGAAGTAGACAACTGCAAGGGACCCAGCAAACCTATGAATGGTAGCAGCCAAGAATTACCAAGGTGAGTTTTGTTTTTTTTTAAAAAACAAAATATTGATCAGTTTTCTACAAAATATTGATTTGGCCAGGCATTCTGTTTATTCTCAAATGTACACGCTGAATGCAAACCACTTTTAGCCCTCCAAAGCACAAAAATCCATGAGCAGCCTAGAGACCTTCAAGAGTAGCAAGGGGAAGCTTTAAAGAAATAAAAGGAATCACTGTAAATATGCATGGTACAAACATTACTCTTAAAAAGTATAAAGGCAATCATATGGCACATGTACATTAAACTAACAATTGTGGCACCATCCGTTCTTTAACAAAAAGTATAACAGCACTCACAATTATTTTAATTTATAGCAGCATTTTACACAGTTTGTGTTATAAAAAAAAAACATTGAGTAACAAAATGCTTAAATTACAACAATCCTTTGTGCACTCACTGTAAATTTACTGGATTATTTACAAAAGGTTTTTTTTGTTTTTATATGGAATATGGTAATGCTGAAAGAAACATTACAACTTATGTACAGATATTTTAATACAACTAGGGACAAGTGTAGAGGAAAATATCCCCGTGTTGCTTTTTTTTGTTTTTTTTGCCTAAGAGTGAAGTGCCTCACTAATGTAGAATTTATTATAAAAACTGTGAAGTCCACCACTGTACTTGCAATGAAAAAGAAATAGAAGTCACAATACTGTACACATACACATGGTGTGGACCATGTGCAAATAATAGAAACCAACGAGTTCTCCATACCCCTGTGATGTTTAAAAGGGGTTTTCCCACGAAGTTAGGCCCCGTGGATACGCCGCGCTCACCGATCTCCATCAGCTCCATAGAGATTAATGGAGCAGAACAGTCATGTGCGGCCGTCTGCTCCATTACTTTTATGGAGCGACAAGGAGTCGGGCGGACAACCTGTTTTCACAATCTGTGGAGGTCTCCGTACTGAGACCACCACTCATCAGCAAGTTAGGCCACTTGTCTTTGTGGGAAAGCCATCTTTAAGGAGCGTGCGACGTACAAAAATGAAAAAGGTGTGTGTGTAACGTAAAAAATATAAATATATATATATATATATATATATAGAAAGCCCCTGCCAACAAATGTGTTGTGAACACTATTACAGCAGACTGCGATTTGAGCAGGATGTTCCTCATGACATCCTGATCAATACATGTTGACATAAGAGTTCAGAATTGTATGTACAGCTCTGTGGTATTAAACCTGAGAGAAATTGCTCACCTTCTGTGTCTCTAGAAATAGGAGGAGGCACATTCAGATGTCTGACGTCATCAACACTGCAGGCACCACTTAGGTCTAAAGGGTTAATAAAAAAAGGCTTGGATTCGCTACTCCTACTGAAGTCACCATGCGGGATAATGCAATGTGTCCCTGATTTGCAGTCTACTAGTGCACTGAAAGGCCAAAATATCCACTTCTTTGGCAGCCAAGGCTAATGATGCATCAATGGCTGGTGGATCTAAAATTCATAGTGACATTGCTTTACATTTCTACAGCTCATTCCATCTCTAAACCTTCTCCTAACGAGTCCTACTCACTGACCCCCATAAACTACTCCCCACCACCATCTGCCTGGCAGATACCTAGAGTACTGCTCACGGTACAAGGCTAATGTGTGGCAGCTCACACAGGGACTTAAGCTTTGTGAAGATAATGTTTGGGGAACCCATTATCAGCTATATTATCAAGACTATATTATCAGACTTAGAATGTAAGGCCTCTCACCCCAGAATACAACCACAGGGAGGGGGATATCAGCCGCAACTTATCGTAAAACCTTTCTATAGTTATCTATGTCCATAGTAATTTTCTTTAAATTCACTTTACATTCGCTGTAGGAGGGAAAGCAATGTCCTAATCAAAGGTAGACAATAACAGCCAGCCGCTTCTATGGAATTGTTGGAAACGTTACTGATGGTACCAAGCTTAAGAAAAGGAATTCCCACTTGCTAAAAACCTTACAACTCTTCAGACATGTCACTTTTAGTAAATACTTCTAATCATCATGAAACAATTTGTACGACAAAAAGGATGAATAAATTGACAACAGGGTGTTCTTAGCTTGTGTCAGAGCACAGTCATATCTCATCCAACTTCTCTAATAAAGGAAGGAATAACAGGAGTAACAAAAAAGTAATAAAAGAAACGCCAGAGGTGTTTGAGAAGGACACAGATACTTACTAAGGGTACATTTACGCAGCCGGGTGGGCATACCGCTGTGCGCTGGAGAGGAGGAGGAGGTGACCCCTCCTGGCTCCATAGAGAACAGCAGCACACGACCATGCTCTATCTATTCCCCGTGTACGGCACTATACGTGTGGCAGCATACCTCCATTGCCGTATATGGGGCATAGACGGGCGTCTGAATGTACCCTAACAATGACATGTCAAAAAAAAGAAAGGCCCTCTTTAAATAGAGTTGCTTGTAGCATGTATACCCACATCTAAATAATCTTCCTTGGTCGTGATCCATCACTCCACAAGAATATGAAAAACACAACTTCTGCCAGTGTACTGCAGTATGGAGAAGCCAGAAACGTATGAGCAGCCTTCTTTAAAGCTGAAGAGACCAAACAGACTAAACTAGGTCTTTTTCTACAGGATTGCCCTCATTTGGCATTGAACCTTCAAGACCATGCACCAAAGGCGCACTTCGCATCCAGTGGAAGTTAAAGCCCTTACAGAAAGAAAGCAGTAGGAAAAGAAAGCCATAATGTGGTACAGAAGCCATATCGAGAATTGTGTGGATAAACAGAAGACCAGAAAAAATGGCCATGTAAGGCATCTAACAAAAAAAAAACAAAAATTCCTATGGCTTTTACCTGCTGAAATCTAATTTACATGTTTAAAATAAAACTGAAAAAAATGGTTTTAGCACATTTTGCAAGAGAATCCAGGTCTTAACATTAGGATGTCCATATGAGAACACAAGAGGCCATCTTCCCACCGAATCAGCAAGATGCCTTATAAAGTACAGAGTTTATCTCACTGTTGACGGCAAGCCAGAAGTCTGTGCAGAGGTTACATATAAAGAGCTGTTGTCCGATAAGGGTGGACCTACAGAATTTCCATTAGTGGGAGAGCATCCCAATTTCAGTTTTTCCAAATATTCAGCATGAACTGGCTTGTGGCACTGCAAGACTTTAAGGGCATCTTCAACTTTAAACCACTCCCGCTTTCTCCCTGAAATAGAAGGGACAAAAACAACTTTTCAGCAGTAGCCTCATTTACAGCCCAGAAACTGCAGACTAAAGTGACTGCTGTGCTCACATGAGAAATGCATACAATACAGACATCTGTTTTAAATTTTACACACAGGAGATCAAAACTATAGAACAAAACACAAATTTACTAAATGTCAAGGTCAAGTGAATATATCGTAATAGGAATAAAATCACAGAATTTAAGCTCATTTCATAAATTACATATTTTTTTGCTGTGCTTTAGAATATATGCAAACTAGATTGTTGTAAAAGATCATTGAACAAAATTAGATAACACTTTCAGATACTTGCAAGTTATTGGTGTTAATCTGGGACCTACTGCTAATTTCCTTAACCCCCTTTTCGCACCCCGATGCAACAGTATGTTTGTGTGGGAAAATACTTTCTGCAAACAGATGTACCATTTCATCAGGCTTCATGTACCGGCTCACAAGCAGCGGGTATCAGCTGTACATCACAGCTGACACTCCACTCTAAGGGTACACTCACACCGGGCGGGCACTAGTCAGCTTGGTGCAGATGGGCACTGCTCACCCCTCCTCTCTCCATAGAGCAGAATAGGGCTGGCACCGTAAAAGGGCAAAATACAGGACATGTCCTATATTTTGCGTGCACAGTCACGGTGCAGTGAGATAACATGTTCTCAACGCACAGCGACAGGGCACTATTGACATCAAAGGGAACCGATATGCGGCCACAGTTATATTCGTGTGAATGAGTCCTTACACCCACAATTTGAACGCACTTAAATAAGACAGGTAAAAACAACAACTCATCTCACAAAAAATAAGCCCTTAACCAGATTTGTCAACAGAAAAATTGAAAAAAAAAAAAATAAAAAATTACGCCTCTGAAAAGATGGTGATGCTAAAATAAACAAGATTTTCTCCAAATTAGCTTTTATTCAGTAAATTGGGAATTCAATTGGGAAGAGGAAAAAAATGATATAAATGTGGAATTGCCATAACTGTGGTGACCCAAAGAATTGCCAATTTCCTCCACCAATAAAGCTATAGATGCTAAATTCTAAACCACCTAACATTCTAGAAACAGGAGTGGATGCTTAAAAAAAAACATGGCATTATGTTCGTTGACAAACTGGGGAAAGACTGAACCCAAAGTGTGAATGGTATCGTCTATTTATGGATGCAAGAGAACAATTTGACCGGTGGTTGTGCCCCCAATAGAGAAAACAACATATGTTTTGTTCTCACTAACTGAAGGCAAGAGGTTGAGCATGCACTCTATTCAATACTATGGGAGCACCAGAAATCGACAATTTCACATGCTACCAGTTTACTTTGTTGTACCAGTCATTGCGTTCACATCTCTGCTAAAATTTTGGTTGTTCTGTTCATAGTGTAGAATTATTAGTCACCATTTGCTTTTATGTTTGGTAGGTTACCTTCTATCACGGTCCTATCCTTTATTATACCGGTTGCTGCTGAAGAATATTTCCTCATATCAAAGCCAGTACAATAGTCCTTTAGTTTTAATGATAAAGTAAGCAGTACTTACCAATGTTCACAGAGTCTTCCCAGTCTTCTAGAACCTCAGTGACAGTGAGTACATATACGTAGGTCCGATGCTTTCTGTCTTGATTCTGCTTGAAGGGGAAAGTAAAGAATTGTAAGTGTGATAAAGTAGATTCTAATTGGTTTACCTAGGAATATAAATGGCAAAGACTGGGTTCAAATATTTGGACAATACAAGAATGCGACTACCATTTGCAGCTTTCATCACTGCAATTGGTATTTACATAAAATTTTAAGTAGATTACAAAAAAATATCATTAAAGAACACTCACCTCAAATATTCCCAGGAGTCTCCCCAACTTCCCCTTCACGCCAGCCTGAAGAAAGAAAAGAATTCTTTAAGAAACTATTGTGCTTTGTAATTAAAACCGAGCTAACATTTAGAAGTAAAATTGAGCTAAATGTCCCACAAAAACATCATTGTGTCTCAGCTAACTGTGACATTATGAAAGATCAGCACCAATTTTTAAAAGTTGCAGAAGAGGATGTTAAAGCTGTCCATTTTGTCTCCTGGAGTTCATTTACACAACCCAATGATATAAAGCAACAATCAGCACTCCATTGCACGGTACCCGTTTACATGGAACAATACTCATGCTTGCATTCTTTATCTTGCAATAAGATGGAGAGTTTGATCCGTTTCAAGCACATTTATCAGAAACAAGTAGTACTATGAACACCAATAAAAGCCTGATAATAAAGCTGTGTAAGGGACACACTCTACAGAATCATGGCAGAGCAAATGCAGCAAATTAAATCATTGGTCTTTAGAGGTAAAGGGTTTAAAATAAGTCTCATCTTGGTAAAACCGATGGAAACACAATATGCTGCCTTCTCTTAAGTTAATGGGCAACTGATTTATCAGCAGTTCAAGTATACACTTATCTAATTCTAAACACTACAAGGTTAAGAAAGTACAATGTGATCAAGGTCAGGCTTTGCAGCGGATGCAGTTTACAGCACTAAAAGGAAAAAAACTCCATCTACTGCTGATGTAACGTTTTCTTCTAATTGTGGTACGGGTCAACAAACTCTTTATCTGAACAATATTACCTCAATGGAGCCAAGGAAATAAAGATGTCAGGTGCATATAAACACATGCTTTCACAACGCTCAGATCAATAAAGAGCAATGTAAAGATAAGAAAAAGCTGTTTATTATACCTCTTCATACACCTCTCTGACTGCAGCTCCACCAGGCTCCTCCTCAGGCTCCATCCCTCCACCTGGTACAATCCATTGATCCGGGTAGCGACTGCTGCTGACCAACAGGATCTGGAAGTACAATGCAGCATTGTAAATCTTTATTGACACACATAAGCATAGCATATCCTTCATTAACTTATAACAGGATTGAAATGCCAGCAGCTGCCCTTGTAAAGCTGCACAATGAAACTGTTGGCGGGGCTTGGAAATGGGGATGTTCAGGGGGACTTCTCCTGAGCTCTGCCCTTTATGACTTGGTAGAGCATTGTGTACATTTATATTTGGAAGGTCCTTTGTGTCCCAGCATCCAACTCTTTGATCAACCCAGAGAGAGGACGTGAAGCCAAGTCATTGTCATACAACTTTCTCATTAAGCCTTGGGAGGTCAGAAAGGTGGGTAAACCCCTAGACACAGAGATGAAAAGATTAACACTATTAGTTCTTCTGCCCCACATCAGGGATAGGAATACATCACTTTTACTCCAAGTCAGGATTTGCAGACACAGCTAAACATGGCAGTTCTACTCCATTTCCAGAACTCCCACAGAGGTAAACTAGAGTTACAGGAACACCACAGCAAGGCAAGCTGAAATGTTTCCATCATTTCAGAGCTAGGCCACATGCACGTTGCAGACAGACAGGAATAGGACCTGCTGTACAATGGCCAGTTGACTCATGTACGGGGCTTTGTGATCCACAGCCGTGGGTTTGAGCCAAGTGAAATCCACGCGCAAATGAGGCTTTAGGAAACCACCATCCATTGAGCTATGCTGCTTATGTCTCCATGAATCAGCATAGAAAAGAGGTTTGTGCAGCCCTTTCTATGACTGCAGCCACTGCAGAGAGGTTGAGATTACCCTATCACATAGTTTGCAGCAGTCACACGCCATCAATGTTAAGCTGGGGCCAGTGATGGGCAACACGAGCTTCAGTCATGATAGCCATGTCGCTGCTACAGCTGCTGTATACAGAAGCCAGCTTGTGACAAGTGAATGGAGTGGAGGGTACAAGTACATTTCTTATATTTTACAGCCGTGCTCTGCCGTTAGGTTCAACTTTTAGCTCTAGTTTACAAGGTTAAAAGGTCTTAGCCCAATTTCTGCTCTAGTCCTTTGAATGTCCCCATAATTTATATAATAATCAATATATGTGCTAACAGATGATTCGTTTTAAGTACACAGCCTTGCTTTCTACTCAATATACCAATTTACAATATGACAAGGAAACTACCTGGCCCTATGGAAATCTTCCACAAGGTATAGCAGCATTAGGAGGGAAAATTTATAAGCTTTCCAAATATACCTTAAATACTTGTTTTCCGAGCAGACGGTGTCAGAGAAATTATAATTCCTCATCCTTTAGCAAATGAGTCTCAATGTGACCACACTGGTTAGGTAGTGTATAAAGGAATAAATGGCCGCTCCCGCAGTCCTAGCCATAACTCTGGTGAACAAAGACACCAATTTGCATAAATTAGAAACAGAATTTTCTCTATAATGACAGATCAGATGGAAACGATGTCTGGGACGCTTATAAAGTCCACTATACATTAACTTTTAAATGGTAACTTTAGAACTGGTTATAAACTTTAATACATGTAACAATATTAGGTTGAAAAGGGATTTTGCTAAATTTCACATAATTTCATGCACAAGATAATAGTCAGTATTCTTAGTAATCCATGAAGAAAAGGGTTGCAAGACCTCAAGAGACACAGGTGAAGCAGTATTTCTAAGAGAAATTATATACCCAGAATGCATCAGCCAAGATTTTGGGGACAAGGGAAGAACGGATAACTTTCTAGCACTTGATGATTTGGGATGAAGGGGATTACAGTGTACCTAGAGCAGACACAGCGCTGTACACGGTGTAGGGGCTATGCCTCATTATTGCTGTAAAGTTCAAGTGAAGTAAACTAATCCGTAGTACCGTTCACAGCGGTACCGTTCACAATGGACAGTGCCTTGTCCACTTCTGGTTTGCCGAGGCTGCTACATTCATTGACATGTGGGCTGTCAACAATCGGATATGACCACCTTAAGCCTTAAAAAGTCATATTCATGAGTTTGGGAAAGCTTATAGAAGGTCACATATGTTATCATCCATTTCCCTCAGACCTATAGCCATGTTTACATGTAATTTGCAGATTGAGCCAGAAATCCCATCAGATCTAGCTTTTTTCAAAGAACATAGTAAAAGTTTATCTACTGCCAATTGAAATAAGAAGTTACTTGCACATTTCTTGATATAAAGGGCATACCTTAGCTTATAAAAAGATAATTTCATCAATGTACCGAGGCTCCCAATCTGGGCCGGGCTGCTAATGGAGTAATATAGGACACGACTCTTGTATCAATCATTAAACACTACACAATTCTGAGCCTTGAACCCAAGCTCAAGCCAAATCAAGATAAGCCTGCCTATTGAGTCACTTACTCATGACAGCATGGAATGCATAAAATGTGCAAGTGCCGGCAGCCTCAGTTAATCTTTAATACAAGGGATTTTACACAATGGAAAATTGGTCAAAGCTTGAAATGAACTTGTCAGATGAACAGTAGAAAAGTAACAAAGTAACAAGATATTGAATTAAATTATTTGACATCAGCAGAGTACTACAATACACTATAGATGCTCAGTATACACTTGTATTGGTGCTAGGGATGTAACCTATGGATTCCAACATAGAGCAGGACACATAAGTTGGAACGGCCATAGAGAGTCCAAACGCTGCAGACTAGCTAAAATGGCTGCTTTCTACAGTGAAAGGGGGGGAGGGGGTGCAAAGTAAAGTATTACATTGTAATGATTAAAGGGAACCTGTCACCAGGGACCTCATTTTCACTAAAGACAGATTGTAAGAGCCCATGACACCTGCAGTGCAACAATGCCTCTGTGCCTTTTCTAAGCATCTCTCTGGCACAAGTTTTTTGAAATGCATCCAAACCAAAGCCCAGCCTCTGTGTCTAACCCGGGATTTTGTGAGGGTGCAAGAGTAAGGTATAACACACAATTATATTGTAATGCAAATGCTTAGAAAAAGCAGAAAGGCTGATTTGCACTGCAGATGAAGCTTCTGCTACCTGTCTTTGGTAAAAATGAGGTCCCTGGTGACAGGTTCCCTTCAAAGGGAACCTGTCACCAGGAGACCCATTTTTAGCACTCCCCCAGTCCCCACAGAGCATAGTATATACACTGCCAAAGTGTTTTTGTATTAAAAATAGGTTTTACAGAAAAAAAAGATATGTTATATTGTACCTTTCATTAGCATCTGCTGTGTGACTAGGCAGTTGCCTTTTGGGAGGGGCTGGAAAGGAGCAGTTTCCCCCCACCCTTGGGGAACAGCTTCTCCATGTGACCTTTTCAAATATATGAAAACACCCATCACTTGGCTTAGCGACGCCCCCTGCTCCTCTACAGCCAATCCCGAGGGTGGGGAGTTATTCATATATTTGAAAAGGTCACACGTTTCCCATGTTTTCTGTAAAACCTATTTTTTATACAAAAACACTTTGGCAGTGTATGTACTATGCTCTGTGGTGACAGGTTCCCTTTAAATCTTCAGCAGTAATGCACATTCTGCAGGTTTGTACCCGAGGCGGAAATCACAGCATTTCTACTAATTCCATCTACTATGCTGGGCCTGTAAGTTGCTGTGGGGTAAGCAGATGCAATTGTGCTGCGACTACCTCACAATGATGGCCCTTGTTTTGTCGGTCTCAAGAAAATCCTTTTTCTTGTGTAGTTTTGTAGCATGCTGTAAGGCCTCCTCTACATATGTACATTATACATAATGGGGCAGATTTACTTACCCGGTCCATTCGCAATCCAGCGGCACGCTCTCTGCAGTGGATTCGGGTCTTCCGGCGATTCACTAAGGCAGTTCCTCCGACGTCCACCAGGTGTCGCGCTGAAAACTTTTTTTTTTTTTTTAAATGCGGTGGTTTCTCCTTCTCCGTCGGTTTTGCGTACCCCCCCCCCCCCCCCCCCCCGATTTCCGTCGCGCGCATGCCGGGGCCGATGCGCCACAATCCGATCGTGTGCGACAAAATCCCGGCCAATACAGGGAAAAAACGGCACAAAACGGAAAAATTTGGTTAACCCATCGCAAAAACGCGAAATGACCCCCTATGTCTCAGAGGCATGAAGTGATGCTTTCAGTGCATTTCATCCCTTACATAAGAACACAATTCAAGTAATAATTGTGAATATTGATCACAAGACTTTCTTGTACATGCTCTACAAATCACTATAACACTGAAGGCTCACTCTGAGGCCAAAACATCAATAATACCAGGGGCTCAGAAGCAACTTCAGGAGCTGCAATGCCAGGTAGAAAGGGATTTCACATTCTGCACACCAAAAAGTGCCATCCATTGTACACTGCTTGTGATTAGTATCAATGTGTGTCAAACTGAAAAAAAGCGGAAACTGAAAGCTTCAAAAAGACTTCATAGGTGAAACAGAGGAGAACACTTCCCTTACTACAAAGAGAAGGACTGGTCTTCACATTTTGTACAATGATGTAAATGAAGGAAAAACAAACAAACAAATATTGTTTGCTTGGTCATCAGCCCATAGCTGAAATGGGAAGACCCATTCCCCTATTAAGAAGACATACATGTACAACCTACCTGTCACATTATGAAGGAGCCCCCCCCCCCCCAAAGACTGTTTTGCCAAATCTCTCTAATTTGACCAACTATGAAGAAATGCAAATTTTCCATGTTAAGTGACATACAGGAGCAGGCCCCACACATTATGCAGCAGCAGAGTACGGAGCTGGAGAACAGGCTCTGTTATGTGGTTACACAAAGCCATTAACATTCCTGATTAAAACAATCATTGCCTCCTAGGCCTAGGATATGCAGAACGACCGCCTCACATTCTCAACACAAATGCATACGTCCCTGGCTGAAGATACCAACACTGGCATGAAAAGCTCTTCATTTAGCATCTAGAGAAATAGTTATGGACTACTGACCATTATGCACCAATGGGCATATGACATGCCACTTTTGAAAGGGGCATACCCTCTGGGACACAGGTATCATTTGTTTTCTTTTGCCTCTTATTAAAGTTGGATGATGTCAGGAAACTTTAGCAGTGCAATGCATCTTTCTACCTTTGTTTTGTGGGTTTTTTGGGTGACTTTTTAGGTGCATCCATGGAACTAAGCCTGGGTCTGTTGTACTTTGTTTTGCACCTAAAAAAAAAAGTATTGGAAAGATCCATTTAGGAAAACTGCAGTTATATATGTCCTATAGGCCTAAACACAGCTTAGATTTCAGCAAAGTTCTGTCAACTGTTTTGTTGCTGTATTATTATTATAATTAAAATATACTACATGAATTTATAACTACAAAGGTTTAACAGTATATGTCCCCCAAAAAGAAAACCTTGAATTCTGGGGCAGTAAAATATGGAAAAACACAAACATGGCAAGTGAAATTTCCACTCATGCATTAGAGCCAGCAGGTGACACTCTTGCTAAAGACATCTACAAGGGCTTTATATTGTCCTCATGATTCGGGTTGCAGCATGTATGGAAACAGGATTATGTCATTTTCGGTACCGTGCATTGAATGATTGCTGTTCTAAAGATCCTGTAGAATCCTTTCTGAGGAGATGTTGGGCAAAGGAGAGAGTCAGGGAATCCTTTGAGTAGATGTGTAAGGAGTCTATGAGCAGAATACATGGGGAATATGTCCCCTGTCCATATATGGTATTTCTACATCTGAAGGCTTCCTCTGACACAAGGCGGAGAGATTTATCATACCCTGGCGCAGGATAGCAGCTACGTCCCCCGCCGGATACATCAAGTGGCTCAGGCCCCTTGATGTATCCAGCGGGCAGAGCGGCCGTTGGTTCAACCCGGAGTCTGATACCCACCAACGTACAACTTAAATTTGGCGCAATCCATAAAGAAGGTCAACAAGAAAATCCACAGTTAAAGCGGAACAATGATCTGTCTCGACATATCACACTGACATGATTAGTCCGTTTGGACAATGTGTAGGAACACACATGTTAGGGCAGCCCATAGTTCATCTATCAAGCAAATAACTTTACATAGATTAAATTTTTACCGCCATGAAACATCTAGATCATATAAGGAGGAGAAAAATGGAACAACAATTGAATGGTACCTAATTACAAAGTTACGATGAAGCAGTCAACTGGCTGCTGTCCACCTCCTGCTGACCAGATTAAAAAGGTTTTCAGAATTTCTCTGTGATAATCTGAAGGGAAATTCTAAAGGATAGTAAGCCAAACTACCTTACGTATAAAAAGGAAATATGTTAGTTTCGGTGCTGCGGTTTGGCTTTCAGGAAGAGATTCTCTGCGCTTTATTTCTCTATGATGCAAGGACTCCCAAATCCACCGCGCTAACCAGGATGCAGCTTACTTTCCATGGACCAAGAAAGTTCGAATATAGCAGGTCTGTGGATTTGTAAACTGATAAGTGATAGATTTGTCATGGGATGGTAGAACAATAAATAAAACACAAGTCTGATTTGATCCCCTCAACATTAGGTTGGAGAGAATGGATATGGCAGAGGGCACCCATTACAACAATAAAAGTTCATTTTCAACTGTCCATTCCGAATTTAGCTATAACCCAATATTTAGCCAGCTAAAACATTGCAGTGATAGCCCCTGTGTTTGCTAGGCAAAAACATGAAGACTTTAGGAGTGTGGTACATAATCTCACAGGTCAGCTGTCAGGGAGGCCTGTATCCAGTGTCCTTCACCAGAGAACTGTCTAGTTCTACTCTAGACACCGACACATTAACCTATTCAGGCCATTTTATATTATACTTTTTTTCACATTTAAAGAGAACCTGTCACCACATTCTTCACAAATACAGGTAGTGACAGGTTTCCATAGAGCCCTAGTAACTATCGGACACCTTTCTTTTAGCCAAAAAGGATTCCCCTATATTCAACTTTTTAGTATTAACTGGTATCTAAGCATGGCTACAGCGATTCAAGGTGGGCGTGGCCTCCTCAGGTTGAACCCAGCAGCTCTTCTCCATCCCATCTCTGTATGCAGCAGTCATGTCATGTGACCAGGGTGACATCAACACAAGTCCTTTAGATTTTTAGCATTAGAAAACTGTACACCAAGCAAATATCTCATAAAATCACAGCATATAGTATCACATGAAATCAGAGGAGCACACATGGAGAGGAGTGGAAGTCCATGCAGGCTGCTGTGATTGTTTTATGTTGTCAGATATGTACATGGGGCACAGTGTGCTAATGTTAAGTAGCTAAAGGACCTTTGATGATGTCACCCTGGTCACACAACATTAGGCCACGACCCTCGACTCAAATGCATAGATACCAGGCAAGATTATAATTCTGATTATATGGGGATCTGAGGGAAACTATTTTTAGCTAAAAGAAGGGTGTCCAATAGTTATTAGAGCTCTATAGGAACCTGCCACTACCTGTATTTGTGAAAAATGTGGTGACAGGTTCCCATTAATTATAAAATGTGATCCTGCGGGTTTCGTTGACAGAGAGCGGCTAAGGGGTAAAATGACAGCAAGCTGTGAGTACACCGCTAAAATAAGTCCTGGTGCTTTGAAGGACTGCTCACCAGGACGTACTATAATATCCTGGTGCGGAATACGTCTCCCCTAATCTAACTAGAAATAAGCAATTCTTGGTGTAGTTTTAACTCCAAGCCCATAATGCCATTAGGCATCAATCCTACAGAAGTAGAAGAAGAAGTGCCAAGTTAGAATTCTAACACCTGGGTTGTCCATTTTTTGATTTGAAGTAGAATCTCCATTTTTGATCTCTGTAGGGGAATCACTCCAGCTACACCGACTCCTTGCAGCTCAGGCTAAAGGCGATCAAACAATAGAATGCAATTTAGTGATCATGTGATAGAGGCTGCCCATAAATGATGCTGGGGAGCATTGTGGGGTGTGCTGCCCGCATAGAGGTTAAGATGGGACCACAGGAGGTATATAAGAGGGCTACATTGGATTAACTGCAGGTTTATTGGTAGCTGAAAGAACGGTTACACACAAGACACCAAGGTCGTCCCTACTTTTTATGCAGTAAACAATGTTCACCTTCTTATGATCCCACCGAGCTTTAGGTCACATATTTGCTAACAAAAAGGAAGTGTTTTACTGCCAATGACAAAAGAGCTCTATGCAGAAATACTCATCTAACTAATGTTTCTGTTTCGACAACTAACCAAAAAACGTACAGCCAGGAATAAAAGTAAAGCTGGAGTTCGATTGGCTTCAGATGACGGCCCACACAGTGTAGATAGAAAGTAATAAATGGGAAAAGGACAAAGGTCCCTTCTCTAATTACAGTCCTTAGGCAGCCGTCACACAAGTCCTGTCACTCTCCTGTGTTTTGGACTTAGATATGAAACAAAACATTGAACTTTAAGCCACTTTCACCATGAGTCCAGTACATGCAGCAGTACAAAGATTTTGCCTTTGTAGGATCAGCTTCTGGCTGTGGTTAGAATACCAATTCCAAAGCGTAGTGAAATATTGCCAAGGGAAAATATAGGGCTCAGTTGCAGTCTCTTTCAAAAACCGAAACATAACAGGAACCAAAGTGGGGTCTGTTGATATATTGCTCATATAATTCCGTATATCCAACATACGGAAGATTTATTACTGTGTCGTCATTAGAGTAGTGCAGAGTATAGGTCTCTGATTCATTTGAATAAGTCTAGCCAATCCAACTTTGCTGCACCACAATATTGGATTTTCTGTAGTTAGGCCTATTTTATGCAGGGCTATGCCACTTTTTCAGACAACTCAGGAAAAAGACTAAAAACGTTCAAAAACCTTCAATAAATATGGCGCAAAATTCTGGCATAGACAGATTTATAAATCTCCCCCATATCCATATTGCTCACACTACTTAGGTGCAGTTTTCAGGCTGTCGCAAGGGCTAGGTTGTACATGTTGTATTAGTAAGCAATGAAAAAAGGCAACCAACCAGAATGAAAAAAATAGTCAGGCGATTGTTTTACTCCTGATCATTCATTAAATCACTTTTTCTTTGAGAAGAACATGTAGTTAAGTTATAAAGGGCAGTTTCTTGACATTTTAAAGCTCTAACATTAGTACAAGTTTCTTGTTTTCACACCGAGTGGTGCAAGACTTGTTTATAGTTGTCCAAACTTCCCCTAGATTTATGAAATGCTGCACTGTGCATGAAAAGCCTCAATACATACGTCCTATGGAAATATTTAGCTCACACATGTACCATAGATGACATACACAGGCAGAGTGTAAATGTCACGGATGCAACCTGACAAGCACCTAGGATCGTATGAGTGCAGTTCAAAAACATTTATCATGAAAAATGAAGGGGTTTTCAATTGCACCCATGTAAAAACACTGCTGCCCTTTTTTCCCGAATGGGTTATAGCTAGGATGCACTTTGTCCTTTAGGTGTTAATTCAGGCTCAAAATAAAACGCTCGGTGGACATATGGATATCATACACTAACAGGGGCTGCCTTGTCCTCAAAACAACCTTGTTTCTATGCATTTTCAACATCAAATACAAATAGAACAAAACATGCTGAAATCTGGTTACAAATTGAAAAAGAAAATATTCCCCCCCAAAAAACAAAACCGAAACATCTGTCAGTCATATTTTCTGCATAATTCAACCAATGAGGAGTGGCTGCATCCGTGGAAATCCTTTAAAGGGAACCTACCACCACGAATCTACCTGTAAAGGTAGATCGGGTGGTAGGTGGATGTAAGGGACGTGAGGAGAGCTCTTTTTAGAGCCAATCCTCACGTTCCCGCTAACTTTTGGGAAACTTTATTGACCGAATATGTAAATTTAGTTATGCGGCTACTGGGGTGTGGAGTAGCCGGCACGAGGCTACACAGCGCGGCTACTCCACGCCCCGGTAGCCACATTACTCCTCCTACCCTGTTGTGTGCGGCGCGCAGCTCCTCGTAGCTGCGCGCCCCCGTCTGACAAGCCGGCTACTGCGCATGCGCAGTAGCTCCGGCCTCGGAGCTGGGACTGCTCAGACGGCGTTCTGCGCATGCGCAGAACGCCATCATATCGGACAAGGGCGCGCAGCTACGAGGAGCTGCGCGCCGCACACAACAGGGTAGGAGGAGTAATGTGGCTTATGGGGCGTGTATCGCCGCGCTGTGTAGCCTCGTGCCGGCTACTCCACGCCCCAGTACCGCATAACTAATTTACATATTCGTCAATAAAGTTTCCCAAAAGTTAGCGGGAACGTGAGGATAGCTTCTAAAAGATCTCTCCTCACGTCCCTTACATCCACCTACCACCCATCTACCTTTAGATGTATTTGTGGTGGTAGGTTCTCTTTAACTCACTGATAAAATATAACGGCTTCATGCACAAGTCCAATGCAGCAAATCAGATTACTGCCTTGGAGGGAAGAAAGTGGGACTGTTAGATCAGACACGGCTAATCTTTTTTTTTTGTACAGTAAATGGACCATTTTAACCCCCAAACGTAGTAGCATTCACATCTCTCCTGTGGTTCATCTGCATCTTAAGAAAAATAACCGGTACTTCGCAATCCATGACAATTCAACTATTCAGGTACAGGCGGTCCCCTACTTATGACCACCCGACTTACAGACGACCCCTGTTACAAATGGACCTCTGGATGTTGGGAATTTACTGTACTTTAGCCTTGCGCTACAATAACAGTTAAACAATTATCAAAGGTACCTGCAGTTAAGCTTTATTGTTAATCCTGTTTCTTATAACAACCCAGTTTTAAAATCCAATTGTCAAAGAAACTATAACTGCAGTTAGTTATAAAATATCAATTTCGACTTGCATACAAATCAATTCACTTAAGAAAAACTACAGACCATTTTGTACTAACCCAGGGACTGCCTGTATTAAAAATTGTCTACTGAGGGGTCTATCTATATGCTGTACATTTCTTTTGATAAACGTAATGTTTAAAATTACCGTAATAAAACTATAAATTTTATATGGTCTTAAATCAGGACAACATCAGCAATGCACTAAAAAAAAACCCCAAAACCACACAACAATGAGGTTGATACCGGCCCCTCCGTATATATCTAGAAACCCCCAGTGTCCGACATATCCTGCGGCCAGCGTGTGGCAGGCCAGTTCTACGCCGAGTCCTTCTTGGCATAAAGGTGTGCTACAGCCTGCGTCAGTTCTTGGCGCACACTATAGGTAGTTTACAGAAATGCCCTCTGCCAGTCCACGGTAAAGTGCAAATAGTTACCAGATTTGCGAGTTTTTCAATGCTTTGTAGGAGAAAAGCTCTGAAGAATCCCCAACAATATTTATAGTGATCTTCACGAAAACACGGCCTCAAAAAAAAAACAACAAACAATTTATAATTTTACTATCCAAATAAAAAGCAAGCTTCTAAATACTAAAGCATGTCTCACAAAACACCATGCACATCCTTTAACACCACTTCATGACCGAGGGTCATTGGTTTCCAAATGTTCAGGTCAATTTTTGCAGGTCTGTTCGGCTCTTTATAGCTTTGGACCACTAAACAAACTATAGCATTTTTTTACTTTGCTTTTTGATTGCTTTATCCATGACATGTGAGACCATCTTGAGAACAATTTTATTACCTTTTTAAATATATAACTAGCAAATAACTAAAAAAAAAAATATTTTTTCATTTCCCCCCCCATTTTTCCCCATTAAGAGGTAAATTGTATAAACCTGTATAAACCTTCCCAAATAAGTTACAAATGTGTACAGTGTCAATCTCACAATTTTTCTGGCTCAGAGACAGAGGGTGCATGTACTTTCTGCCTTCAGCTCCAGCTGAAGGGTGGGTCACTTCCATGGTCATGTCACCAATTATGGTTTCCTATTAAAGAGGAGAAACTTAGAATTTTTTTTGTAGGCAAGATACAAATAGAGATAGCCACTTAAAATAGTTGGGAATTAAAAGCTGTATTAAAAAAAAAAAAAAATCACATTTATATGCAACGTTAACTGTGGATATCTCTGGTTCTGGTCACCTAGAAACACAATCCTAATTTCATATCAAAGGAGAGATTATTTAAAGTGTTACAGTTCTGGACATATATATACACCTACATAATGTGCACATAGGACGTGTATAGTCACATGGCAGTAGTGTATGAGTTTAAAGTAGCACCCCTATCAAACCATTAGTACAATTTTGGTACTGAAATGTGATACTCCACTATCATATCCAATTCCAAATTCTGATATGTAATGACTCAGCACAGTTTGGTAAACTGGTGCTGAGTGAAGTTTCCCACATACTGCTGTGGTCAAATCCATACATCACAGGATATGCACTGTTCAATGGATGGACTCTGTGCATCAAACTGCTACATGACAAAAGGAGTCCCTGCTAAACAGCTCGCACGACTGCAATCATGATGCAGCGTTGCAATTTCAGCGGGAACAGGAACTCCATTGCATCATATATCACCGAGATGCAAGGATTCCCATCCTGTAGTCAGTCCAAGAAGCAGAACATGTGGAACTAATTCATGGACTGAAGACCGTAATATGAAATTGTCCTGTCCCAAGACATTCTCCTTTCGTCCCAGGCAGCCCAGGACATGCTGAGCTCAGCACTTTTTAAGTTTCATATCCTGGTCTGCTTGTTGGAGTCTGTGTTGAACATTTTATTGAAAAAATAAGTCAATGTATAGTGGTTTTTTTCTAAACTACAACTTCAGTTAAATTGCATTGTTGGCACTTTGCAATAAATCAGCGGGTTTTGAATTACAGTTTGGGCACGGTTGTCTAAAAAGGTTTGCCATTACTGGTCTAGAGCATTGAGAAAGAAAGATACATCAATAAGGATTTAGCAATTTTCTATACAATAGGAACCCACATGATCTGGCCACAAGGAATATTCCTGGTAGCACCGACGACACATAACATCCAGCAAATATCAGTAATTGTGGAATAAGCACTGAAGCAGGTAAAAAGAAGATCTCACTTGACTACAGCAGCAGAAGCTGCAGCCCTACACCCTAAAAAAGGACTCTCTTAGGCAGCATAGCGATCGGGCCAGGGGTGGAGGAGGGTGGGGTAATGTAGTCTATAAATGTGGTCTATGTGTAGTAGCTCGCTTATAATGTGCAGGACAGGGGCAGGAATGAGTATTAAGTTTATGGACCCAATCCATTGAGTCTTGTTACGCACTGCTCTTAAGCCACAACCCCTTAGTACACATTAAAAACACAAAAATCATCTTCTTGGTGACCGCACAAATAAGTTAAGAATGTATGGAGAGGGCTCATGGCGCGAACTCACTCCATACAGGGCCTGTGTCTGCTGTTTTTATACAGTAGAAAACTTCCATTACTGCCCCAATTGGTGCCAACATGTCCCTCTCCATAGGGAGCTGAACCGCCATGCCACAAAATCAGGGCAGGATTAGGACCCCTTGCATTTTTGAGACACGCGCACGTCCTGGACTCAATTGCTCCACGGTATGGTGCGGTATACCCCAAGGACTTCATCAGGGTCACCAAATGCATAAAGGTCAGATCACCATCATTATCTGACTACATGAAGTCACAGCAGCCTCCATGACTGACTTCTCTCCATCCTCCAGGGCTGCTGTGATTTCATGTGATCACAGATATGGTTATACCGTTTCTATTATTAGAAGGCCTAAAAGGACCTGCGATGATGTTCTGGTCACATGTCATGAATGTAACACAAGGCACTGTGTAAAAAAAAAAAAAAATTAAAACAAAAAAATACATATTTTCCCATCTGTACTATAGCTTTATATGTCTGTGGTTGAATATTAGCAGACGCTAGGCGTGGTTCACTGCCAGCCCAGGAAGAGAAGAGTCACAGATACCGACATGAGTCACAAAAAACTAATTTGCATATCGAAAAAATGTCTGTAAGCAAGCTACAGTGCCCCACTGGCAGCTAATTTTAGGTGATATGGGGAGGACTTATAAACCTTATCAGCAGCCATTGTTACTCAGGGTGGTCAAAAACTGGTGACATGTCCTCTTTAACTACCATGATCAAGCTTGCCCCCTCCTCCATGTGCACTAGCTTACTAGTTACTGGGAAATCTAAAAGAGCCCCAGTTACAAGACAAAAATGCTTAACCCTTTCAGACAGGCCCGTCACATGAGAGCAGTGAGAAAAGAAATGGCAGAAGGTGTCTCCAGCCAACCCCAACACCCAAGACCTGGTACTGCTCCCCACCACAAGACTTGCTGCAGGCTCAGCCCCATGCCAGCTGGCTTCTTTCATCATGGAAAAATTAATACATGATCCATCTAGATTTTTAAAACAATTCTCATACAGTCAATGATGTAACAGGGTAAAAAGGCCAAACCACTGCTTTTTCACCATTTTGCCACCAATAAAAATATGCCTCCAAAACTTGCAAAGTGAAAACAGACATCAAAAACAAATTTAAGTCATGCTACTCTGTGTATGTTGGAAAAACTACCTGCTGCTTATAGTAAGGACTTGCACAGAACAGTATATAAAGTCCAGTTTTTGTAGGCAGCTAAAAAATCAACATTTAATCCTGGAAATACACTCCTACCCCGGTGGTTTGACCAATTAAAAAAAAAAAAAAAAAGACCATGTATAAAACTAATAAGAAATACCCCCATTCCATCCCTTTAACCCCAACAATGTTGGCCGTCCCCATCTCCTGATGTATCTGGCGGGCGCATGCTATGCTCTATAGACTGGGAACTTTCAGGTTAATGATTGAAAGAAAGTTAGTAGAAATTAAATGTTTAATTTAACGCAAACAACCGCTCTCGTTCCCATCGCAGGCGTTTCCATAGAAACGCCGATGCGGTCGGGCCGAGGCCCGCCCCGGTGTGCGCGACTTTGTCTGCGTTTGCAAGCGCAACAAAGCGCCCGTGTGCGCCGCCTTAGGGTGAGACACACATGTCGTTTTTGGCCGTTTTTGGGCCGTTTTTACTTAGTGCGTTTTCAGAATCGTTAAAAACGCATCGTTTTTGTCCGTTTGTATCATTGCGCATTTCGGAACGATCTGAAAACGCACTAAGTACAAACGTCCCAAAACGTCCCAAAAACGCCATGTGTTGCTTCACCCTTAGAAATTACTGGCTGGGGTAATTCACAGCACCTTACCCTGTGCTGCCTAAACGAGCATTACTGAATATACCAGGGGCAGTCTTTATTCTCTCAACCTTTACATAGACACTGTCAGTTCAAAACTTCCACACAAGAATCATGGTTTACCAGAGAGGTAATTCACATACACCGTTGAACGGCGTGGAGTAGCCGCGCTGTGTAGCCTCGTGCCGGCTACTCCACGCCCCAGTAGCCGCATAACTAAATTTACATATTCGGTCAATAAAGTTTCCCAAAAGTTAGCGGGGACGTGAGGATTAGCTCTAAAAAGAGCTCTCCTCACGTCCCTTACATCCACCTACCACCCGATCTACCTTTAGATGTCATTTGTGGTGGTAGGTTCTCTTTAACTCACTGATAAAATATAACGGCTTCATGCACAGTCCAATGCAGCAATCAGATTACTGCCTTGGAGGGAAGAAAGTGGGACTGTTAGATCAGACACGGCTAATCTTTTTTTTTTGTACAGTAAATGGACCATTTTCACCCCCCAAACGTAGTAGCATTCACATCTCTCCTGTGTTCATCTGCATCTTAAGAAAAATAACCGGTACTTCGCAATCCATGACAATTCAACTATTCAGTACAGGCGGTCCCCTACTTATGACCACCCGACTTACAGACGACCCCTGTTACAAATGGACCTCTGGATGTTGGGAATTTACTGTACTTTAGCCTTGCGCTACAATAACAGTTAAACAATTATCAAAGGTACCTGCAGTTAAGCTTTATTGTTAATCCTGTTTCTTATAACAACCCAGTTTTAAAATCCAATTGTCAAAGAAACTATAACTGCAGTTAGTTATAAAATATCAATTTCGACTTGCATACAAATCAATCACTTAAGAAAAACTACAGACCATTTTGTACTAACCCAGGGACTGCCTGTATTAAAAATTGTCTACTGAGGGGTCTATCTATATGCTGTACATTTCTTTTGATAAACGTAATGTTTAAAATTACCGTAATAAAACTATAAATTTTATATGGTCTTAAATCAGGACAACATCAGCAATGCACTAAAAAAAAACCCCAAAACCACACAACAATGAGGTTGATACCGGCCCCTCCGTATATATCTAGAAACCCCCAGTGTCCGACATATCCTGCGGCCAGCGTGTGGCAGGCCAGTTCTACGCCGAGTCCTTCTTGGCATAAAGGTGTGCTACAGCCTGCGTCAGTTCTTGGCGCACACTATAGGTAGTTTACAGAAATGCCCTCTGCCAGTCCACGGTAAAGTGCAAATAGTTACCAGATTTGCGAGTTTTTCAATGCTTTGTAGGAGAAAAGCTCTGAAGAATCCCCAACAATATTTATAGTGATCTTCACGAAAACACGGCCTCAAAAAAAAAACAACAAACAATTTATAATTTTACTATCCAAAATAAAAAGCAAGCTTCTAAATACTAAAGCATGTCTCACAAAACACCATGCACATCCTTTAACACCACTTCATGACCGAGGGTCATTGGTTTCCAAATGTTCAGGTCAATTTTTGCAGGTCTGTTCGGCTCTTTATAGCTTTGGACCACTAAACAAACTATAGCATTTTTTTACTTTGCTTTTTGATTGCTTTATCCATGACATGTGAGACCATCTTGAGAACAATTTTATTACCTTTTTAAATATATAACTAGCAAATAACTAAAAAAAAAAATATTTTTTCATTTCCCCCCCCATTTTTCCCCATTAAGAGGTAAATTGTATAAACCTGTATAAACCTTCCCAAATAAGTTACAAATGTGTACAGTGTCAATCTCACAATTTTTCTGGCTCAGAGACAGAGGGTGCATGTACTTTCTGCCTTCAGCTCCAGCTGAAGGGTGGGTCACTTCCATGGTCATGTCACCAATTATGGTTTCCTATTAAAGAGGAGAAACTTAGAATTTTTTTTGTAGGCAAGATACAAATAGAGATAGCCACTTAAAATAGTTGGGAATTAAAAGCTGTATTAAAAAAAAAAAAAAATCACATTTATATGCAACGTTAACTGTGGATATCTCTGGTTCTGGTCACCTAGAAACACAATCCTAATTTCATATCAAAGGAGAGATTATTTAAAGTGTTACAGTTCTGGACATATATATACACCTACATAATGTGCACATAGGACGTGTATAGTCACATGGCAGTAGTGTATGAGTTTAAAGTAGCACCCCTATCAAACCATTAGTACAATTTTGGTACTGAAATGTGATACTCCACTATCATATCCAATTCCAAATTCTGATATGTAATGACTCAGCACAGTTTGGTAAACTGGTGCTGAGTGAAGTTTCCCACATACTGCTGTGGTCAAATCCATACATCACAGGATATGCACTGTTCAATGGATGGACTCTGTGCATCAAACTGCTACATGACAAAAGGAGTCCCTGCTAAACAGCTCGCACGACTGCAATCATGATGCAGCGTTGCAATTTCAGCGGGAACAGGAACTCCATTGCATCATATATCACCGAGATGCAAGGATTCCCATCCTGTAGTCAGTCCAAGAAGCAGAACATGTGGAACTAATTCATGGACTGAAGACCGTAATATGAAATTGTCCTGTCCCAAGACATTCTCCTTTCGTCCCAGGCAGCCCAGGACATGCTGAGCTCAGCACTTTTTAAGTTTCATATCCTGGTCTGCTTGTTGGAGTCTGTGTTGAACATTTTATTGAAAAAATAAGTCAATGTATAGTGGTTTTTTTCTAAACTACAACTTCAGTTAAATTGCATTGTTGGCACTTTGCAATAAATCAGCGGGTTTTGAATTACAGTTTGGGCACGGTTGTCTAAAAAGGTTTGCCATTACTGGTCTAGAGCATTGAGAAAGAAAGATACATCAATAAGGATTTAGCAATTTTCTATACAATAGGAACCCACATGATCTGGCCACAAGGAATATTCCTGGTAGCACCGACGACACATAACATCCAGCAAATATCAGTAATTGTGGAATAAGCACTGAAGCAGGTAAAAAGAAGATCTCACTTGACTACAGCAGCAGAAGCTGCAGCCCTACACCCTAAAAAAGGACTCTCTTAGGCAGCATAGCGATCGGGCCAGGGGTGGAGGAGGGTGGGGTAATGTAGTCTATAAATGTGGTCTATGTGTAGTAGCTCGCTTATAATGTGCAGGACAGGGGCAGGAATGAGTATTAAGTTTATGGACCCAATCCATTGAGTCTTGTTACGCACTGCTCTTAAGCCACAACCCCTTAGTACACATTAAAAACACAAAAATCATCTTCTTGGTGACCGCACAAATAAGTTAAGAATGTATGGAGAGGGCTCATGGCGCGAACTCACTCCATACAGGGCCTGTGTCTGCTGTTTTTATACAGTAGAAAACTTCCATTACTGCCCCAATTGGTGCCAACATGTCCCTCTCCATAGGGAGCTGAACCGCCATGCCACAAAATCAGGGCAGGATTAGGACCCCTTGCATTTTTGAGACACGCGCACGTCCTGGACTCAATTGCTCCACGGTATGGTGCGGTATACCCCAAGGACTTCATCAGGGTCACCAAATGCATAAAGGTCAGATCACCATCATTATCTGACTACATGAAGTCACAGCAGCCTCCATGACTGACTTCTCTCCATCCTCCAAGGGCTGCTGTGATTTCATGTGATCACAGATATGGTTATACCGTTTCTATTATTAGAAGGCCTAAAAGGACCTGCGATGATGTTATCTGGTCACATGTCATGAATGTAACACAAGGCACTGTGTAAAAAAAAAAAAAAAATTAAAACAAAAAAATACATATTTCCCATCTGTACTATAGCTTTATATGTCTGTGGTTGAATATTAGCAGACGCTAGGCGTGGTTCACTGCCAGCCCAGGAAGAGAAGAGTCACAGATACCGACATGAGTCACAAAAAACTAATTGCATATCGAAAAAATGTCTGTAAGCAAGCTACAGTGCCCCACTGGCAGCTAATTTTAGGTGATATGGGGAGGACTTATAAACCTTATCAGCAGCCATTGTTACTCAGGGTGGTCAAAACTGGTGACATGTCCTCTTTAACTACCATGATCAAGCTTGCCCCCTCCTCCATGTGCACTAGCTTACTAGTTACTGGGAAATCTAAAAGAGCCCCAGTTACAAGACAAAAATGCTTAACCCTTTCAGACAGGCCCGTCACATGAGAGCAGTGAGAAAAGAAATGGCAGAAGGTGTCTCCAGCCAACCCCAACACCCAAGACCTGGTACTGCTCCCCACCACAAGACTTGCTGCAGGCTCAGCCCCATGCCAGCTGGCTTCTTTCATCATGGAAAAATTAATACATGATCCATCTAGATTTTTAAAACAATTCTCATACAGTCAATGATGTAACAGGTAAAAAGGCCAAACCACTGCTTTTTCACCATTTTGCCACCAATAAAAATATGCCTCCAAAACTTGCAAAGTGAAAACAGACATCAAAAACAAATTTAAGTCATGCTACTCTGTGTATGTTGGAAAAACTACCTGCTGCTTATAGTAAGGACTTGCACAGAACAGTATATAAAGTCCAGTTTTTGTAGGCAGCTAAAAAATCAACATTTAATCCTGGAAATACACTCCTACCCCGGTGGTTTGACCAATTAAAAAAAAAAAAAAAAAGACCATGTATAAAACTAATAAGAAATACCCCCATTCCATCCCTTTAACCCCAACAATGTTGGCCGTCCTCCATCTCTGATGTATCTGGCGGGCGTCAGTGCTATGCTCTATAGACTGGGAACTTTCAGGTTAATGATTGAAAGAAAGTTAGTAGAAATTAAATGTTTAATTTAACGCAAACAACCGCTCTCGTTCCCATCGCAGGCGTTTCCATAGAAACGCCGATGCGGTCGGGCCGAGGCCCGCCCCGGTGTGCGCGACTTTGTCTGCGTTTGCAAGTCGCAACAAAGCGCCCGTGTGCGCCGCCTTAGGGTGAGACACACATGTCGTTTTTGGCCGTTTTTGGGCCGTTTTTACTTAGTGCGTTTTCAGAATCGTTAAAAACGCATCGTTTTTGTCCCGTTTTATCATTGCGCATTTCGGAACGATCTGAAAACGCACTACAGTACAAACGTCCCAAAACCGTCCCAAAAACGCCTGTGGTTGCTTCACCCTTAGAAATTACTGCTGGGTAAATTCACAGCACCATTACCCATGCTGCCTAAACTGAGCAGTTACCGAATATACCAGGGGCAAGTACTTTATCTCTCTCAACCTTTACATAGACACTGTTCAGTTCAAAACTTCCACACAATAATCATGTTTCCAGAGAGTAATTTCAACATACAACACGTTGAACATGTAAATTTAGTTATGCGGCTACTGGGGCGTGGAGTAGCCGCATAACTAAATTTACATATTAGGTTAATAAAGTTTCCCAAAAGTTAGCGGGGACGTGAGGATTAGCTCTAAAAAGAGCTCTCCTCACGTCCCTTACATCCACCTACCACCCAATCTACCTTTATAGGTAGATTCGTGGTGGTAGGTTCTCTTTAAGAATCTGAACAACTGAAAGTGCTAAATCTTCTCAAAAGGAAAAAAAATCAGATCAGTAGACTGTCATCTTTCAAAAGAGGATCTCCCAGGAATGGACAAATGACATGTCACTACCATATTGATAAGATAAAACATGAAAAGGTAAGTCTCTGAATATTGATCACAGGCACAGAAAAACTGCACAACTTGTATAAAAGAGTAATAGGAACACTAGATACAAACTTCATTGATTAGTGAAAATGGTCCATTTACTGTACAAAAAAAAAAGATTAGCCGTGTCTGATCTAACAGTCCCACTTTCTTCCCTCCAAGGCAGTAATCTGATTTGCTGCATTGGACTTGTGCATGAAGCCGTTATATTTTATCAGTGAGTTAAAGAGAACCTACCACCACAAATACATCTAAAGGTAGATGGGTGGTAGGTGGATGTAAGGGACGTGAGGAGAGTCTTTTAGAAGCTATCCTCACGTTCCCGCTAACTTTTGGGAAACTTTATTGACGAATATGTAAATTTAGTTATGCGGTACTGGGGCGTGGAGTAGCCGGCACGAGGCTACACAGCGCGGCATACACGCCCCATAAGCCACATTACTCCTCCTACCCTGTTGTGTGCGGCGCGCAGCTCTCGTAGCTGCGCGCCCTTGTCCGTATGATGGCGTTCTGCGCAGCGCAGAACGCCGTCTGAGCAGTCCCAGCTCCGAGGCCGGAGCTATGCGATGCGAGTAGCGGCCTTGGAGACGGGGGCGCGCAGCTAACGAGGAGCTGGCGCGCACAAACAGGGTAGAGGAGAGTAAGTGTAGCTGGAGTAGCCGCGCTGTGTAGCCTCGTGCCGGCCACTCCACACCCCAGTAGCGCATAACTAAATTTACATATTCGGTCAATAAAGTTTCCCAAAAGTTAGCGGGAACGTGAGGATTGGCTCTAAAAAGAGCTCTCCTCAGTCCCTTACATCACCTACACCCGATCTACCTTTACAGGTAGATTCGTGGTGGTAGGTTCCCTTTAAGGATTTCCACGGATGCAGCCACTCCTCATTGGTTGAATATATGCAGAAAATATGACTGACAGATGTTTCGGTTTTTTGTTTTTGGGGGGGAATATTTTCTTTTTCAATTTGTAACCAGATTCAGCATGTTTTGTTCTATTTGTATTTGAGTTGAAAATGCATAGAAAACAGGTGTTTGAGGGCAAGGCAGCCCCTGTTAGTGTATGATATCCATATGTCCACCGAGCGTTTATTTTGAGCCTGAATTAAACCTAAAGGACAAAGTGCATCCTAGCTATAACCCATTCGGGAAAAAAGGGCAGCAGTGTTTTACATGGTGCAATTGAAAACCCCTTCATTTTTCATGATAAATGTTTTTGAACTGCACTCATACGATCCTAGGTGCTTGTCAAGGTTGCATCCGTGACATTTACACTCGCCTGGTATGTCATCTATGGTAAATGTGGAGCTAAATTTCCATAGGACGTATGTATTGAGGCTTCATGCAAGTGCAGCATTTCATAAATCTAGGGAAGTTTGGACAACTATAAACAAGTCTTGCACCATCGGTGTGAAAACAAGAAACTTGTACTAATGTTAGAGCTTTAAAATGTCAAGAAACTGCTCTTATAACTTAACTACATGTTTTCTCAAAGAAAAAGTGATTATGAATGATCAGGAGTAAAACAATCGCCTGACTATTTTTTCATTTGGTTGGTGCCTTTTTTCATTGCTTACTAATACAACATGTACAACTAGCCCTTGCAACAGCCAATAAACTGCACCTAGTAGTGTGAGCAATATGGATATGGGGGAGATTATAAATTGTCTATGCCAGAATTTTGCGGCATATTTATTGAAGGTTTTTGAACGTTTTTAGTCTTTTTCCTGAGTTGTCTGAAAAAGTGGCATAGCCCTGCATAAAATAGGCCTAATACAGAAAATCCAATATTGTGGTGCAGCAAAGTTGGATTGGCTAGACTTATTCAAATGAATCAGAGACCTATCCTCGCACTACTCTAATGACGACACAGTAAATAAATCTTCCGGATGTTGGATATACGGATATATGAGCAATATATCAACAGCCCACTTTGGTTCCTGTTGTTTCGGTTTGAAAGAGACTGCAACTGAGCCCTATATTTTCCCTTGGCATATTTCACTACGCTTTGGAATGGGATTCTAACCACAGCCAGAAGCTGATCCTACAAAGGCAAAATCTTTGTACTGCTGCATGTACTGGACTCATGTGTGAAAGGGCTTAAAGTTCAATGTTTTGTTTCATATCTAAGTCCAAAACACAGGAGAGTGACAGGACTTGTGTGACGGGCTAAGGACTGTAATTAGAGGAGGGACCTTTTCCTTCCATTATTACTTTCTATCTACCCTGTGTGGGCCGTCATCTGAAGCCAATCGAACTCCAGCTTTACTTTTATTCCTGGTGTACGTTTTTTGGTTAGTTGTCGAACAGAAACATTAGTAGATGGTATTCTGCATAGAGCTCTTTTGTCATGGCAGTAAAACACTTCCTTTTTGTTAGCAATATGTGACACTAAAGCTCGGTGGGATATAAGAAGGTGAACATTGTTTACTGCATAAAAGTAGGGACACCTTGGTGTCTTGTGTGTAACCGTTCTTTCAGCTCCAATAAACCGCAGTTAATCCAATGTAGCCCCTTTATATACCTCCTGTGGTCCCAATTACTCTGCGGGGCAGCACACCCCACCATGCTCCCAGCATCATTTATGGGCAGCCTCTATCACATGATCACTAAATTGCATTCTATTGTTTGATCGCCTTAGCCTGAGGACTGCAAGGAGTCGGTGTAGCTGGAGGGATTCCCCTACAGAGATCAAAAATGGAGATTCTACTTCAAATCAAAAATGGACAACCCAGGTGTTAGAATTCTGACTTGGCACTTCTTCTTCTACTTCTGTAGGATTGATGCCTAATGGCTTATGGGCTTGGAGTTTAAAACTACACCAAGACAATTGCTTATTTCTAGTTCAGATGGGGGACGTATTCCGCACCTGGATATTATAGTACGTCCGGTGAGCAGTCCTTCAAAGCACCAGGACTTATTTTAGCGGTGTACTCACAGTTGCTGTCATTTACCCTTAGCCGCTCTCTGTCAACGAAACACGCAGGATCACATTTTATAATAATGGGAACCTGTCACCACATTTTTCACAAATACAGGTAGTGGCAGGTTCTATAGAGATCTAATAACTATTGGACACCCTTCTTTTAGCTAAAAATAGTTTCCCTCAGATTCCCAATATATAATCAGAATTATAATCTTGCCTGGTATCTATGCATTTGAGTCGAGGGTCGTGGCCTAATGTTGTGTGACCAGGGTGACATCATCAAAGGTCCTTTAGCACTTAACATTAGCACACTGTGCCCCATGTAATATCTGACACATAAACAATACAGCAGCCTGCTGGACTTCCACTCCTCTCCATGTGTGCTCCTGATTTATGTGAACAATATGCTGTGTATGATTTTGAGATATTGCTTGGTGTCAGTTTTTAATGCAAAAAATCTAAAGGACCTGTGTGATGTCACCTGGTCACATGGACATGACTGCTGCCTACAGAGATGGGATGGAGAAGAGCTGCTGGGTCAACCTGAGGAGGCCACGCCCACCTTGAATCGCTGTTAGCCAGTTAGATACCAGTTAATTACTAAAAAGTTGATGAGTGGATGGGGAAATCCTTTTGGGCTAAAAGAAAAAAGAAAGGTGTCCGATAGTTACTAGGGCTCATGGAACCTGTCAATTACCTGTATTGTGAAAATGTGGTGACAGGTTCTCTTAAATGTGAAAAAAAGTATAATAAAATGGCCTCATGATAGGTTAATGTGTCGTGTTAGAGTAGAACTAGACGTTCTTGGTGAAGGACACTGGTACAGGCTCCCTGAGCTGACCTGTGAGATTATGTACCCCACACTCCTAAAGTCTTCATGGGTTTTTGCTAGCAAACACAGGGGCATCAGCCAAGTTTAGCTGGCTAAATATTGGTTATAGATAAATTCGAATGGACAGTTGAAAATGAACTTTTATTGTGTAAGGGTGCCCTGGTATCCATTCTCTCCAACCTTAATTGTGAGGGGAATCAAATCAGGACTTGTGTCTGTTTCTTATTGTTCATACCTCCTGACAAAATCTATCACTTATCAGTTTACAAATCCACAGACCCGCTATTGCTAGAAGTTCTGTCCATGGGAAATAAGCTGCATCATGGTTAGCGCGGTGGATTTGAGAGTCCTTGCCATCATAGAGAAATAAAGGCAGAGAATCTCTTCCTGAAAGCCAAAAAAGCAGCACCGAAACTAACATATTTCCTTTTATACGTAAGGTAGTTTGGCTTACTATCCTTTAGAATTTCCCTTCAGATATCACAGAGAAATTTGAAAACCTTTTAATCTGGTCAGCAGGAGGGACAGCAGCCAGTTGACTGCTTCATCGTAACTTGTAATAGGTACCATTCAATTGTTTCCATTTTTTCTCCTTATATGATCTAGATGTTTCATGCGGTAAAAATTTAATCTATGTAAAGTTATTTGCTTGATAGATGAACTATGGTCGCGCCCTAACATGTGTGTTCCTACACATTGTCCAAACGGACTAATCATGTCAGTGTGATATGTCGAGGACAGATTATTTGTTCCGCTTTTAACTGGATTTTCTTGTTGACCTTCTTATGGATTGCGCCAAATTTAAGTTGACTTGGGGGGTATCAGACTCCGGGTTGAACCAACGGCCGCTCTGCCCCTGGATACATCAAGGGGCCTGAGCACTTGATGTACGGCGGGGGACGTAGCTGCTATCCTGCGCCGGGGATGATAAATCTCCGCCTTGTGTCAGAGGAAGCCTTCAGATGTAGAAATACCAATATGGACAGGGGACATATTCCCCATGTATTTGCTCATAGACTCCTTACACATCTACTCAAAGGATTCCTGACTTCTCCTTTGCCCAACATCTCCTCAGAAAGGATTCTACAGGTCTTTAGAAAGTCATTCAATGCACGGTACCGAAAATGACATAATCTGTTTCATACATGTGCAACCCGAATCATGAGGACAATATAAAGCCCTGTAGATTAGTCTTTAGCAAGAGTGTCACTGTGGCTCTAATGCATGAGTGGAAATTTCACTTGCCATGATGTGTTGTGTTTTCCATATTTTACTGCCCCAGAATTCAAGGTTTTCTTTTGGGGGACAATACTGTTAACCTTTGTAGTTATAAATTCATGTAGTATTTTAATTATAATAATAATACAGAACAAAACAGTTGACAGAACTTTGCTGAAATCTAAGTGTGGTTTAGGCCTATAGGACATAATATACTGCAGTTTTCCTAAATGGATCTTTCCAAACTTTTTTTAGGTGCAAAAAAAAAGTACAACAGACCAGGCTTAGTTCCATGGCGCACTAAAAATCACCCAAAAAACCCACAAAACAAAGGTAGAAAGATGCTATGCATGCTAAGTTTCCTGACATCATCCAACTTTAATAAGAGCAAAAGAAAACAAATGTACCTGTGTCCAGAGGGTATGCCCCTTTCAAAGTGGCATGTCATATGCCCATTGGTGCATAAGGTCAGTAGTCCATAAACTATTTCTTAGATGCTAAATGAAGAGCTTTTCATGCCCGTGTTGGATCTTCAGCCAGGGACGTATGCATTTGTGTTGAGAATGTGAGGCGGTCGTTCTGCATATCCTAGGCCTGGAGGCAATGATGTTTTAATCAGGAATGTTAATGGCATTGTGTGACCACATAACAGAGCCTGTTCTCCAGCTCCGTACTCTGCGCTGCATAATGTGTGGGGCTGCTCCTGTATGTCACTTAACATGGAAAATTTGCATTCTCTATCAGTTGGTCAATTAGAGAGATTTGGCAAAACAGTCTTTGGGGGGGGGGGGGGCTCCTTCATAATGTGACAGGTAGGTGTACATGTATGTCTTCTAATAGGGGAATGGTCTTCCCATTTCAGCTATGGGCTGATGACCAAGCAAAACAATATTTGTTTGTTTTTTTTCCTTCATTTACATCATTGGACAAATGTGAAGACCAGTTCTTCTCTTTGTAGTAAGGGAAGTGTTCTCCTCTGTTTCACTATGAAAGTCTTTTTGAAGCTTCAGTTTTCCGCTTTTTTAGTTTTGACACACATTGATACTAATCCAAAGCAGTGTACAATGGGGCACTTTTTGGTGTGCAGAATGTGAAAATCCTTCTACCTGGCATTGCAGCTCCTGAAGTTGCTTCTGAGCCTGGTATTATTGATGTGTTTTGGCCTCAGAGTGAGCCTTCAGTGTGTAGTGATTTGTAGAGCATGTACAAGAAAGTCTGTGATCAATATTCACAATTATTACTTGAATTGTGTTCTTTATGTAAGGATTGAAATGCACTGAAAGCATCACTTCATGCCTCTGAGACATAGGGGGTCATTTCGCGTTTTTTCGATGGGTTAACCAAATTTTTCGTTTTGTGCCGTTTTTTTTTTTCCCTGTATTGGCCGGGATTTTGTCCACACGATCGGATTGTGGCGCATCGGCCGGCATGCGCGCGACGGAAACGGGGGGGGGGGGGCGTGGTTGTACGAAAACCGACGGATTCTGGAGAGAAACCACCGACTTTAAAAAAAAAAAAAAAAAGTTTCAGCGCGACACCTGGTGGACGTCGGAAGGATGCCTCTAGTGAATCGCCGGAAGACCGAATCCACTGCAGAGAGCGTGCCGACGGGATTGCGAATGGACGGGTAAGTAAACTGCCCCATTATGTATAAGTTACATATGTAGAGGAGGCCTACAGCATGCTACAAAACTACACAAGAAAAAGGATTTTCTTGAGACCGACAAAACAAGGGCCATCATTGTGAGGGGTAGTCGCAGCACAATTGCATCTGCTTCCCACAGCAACTTACAGGCCCAGCATAGTAGATGAATTAGTTAGAAATGCTGTGATTTCCGCCCGGGTACAAACCTGCAGAATGTGCATTACTGCTGAAGATTTAAAGGGAACCGTCACCACAGAGCATAGTACATAACACTGCCAAAGTGTTTTTGTATAAAAATAGGTTTTACAGAAACATGGGAAAAGGTGACCTTTCAAATATATGAATAAACTCCCCACCTCGGATGGCTTGTAGAGGGAGCAGGGGGGGGTCGCTAAGCCAATGATGGGGTTTTCAATATTTGAAAAGGTCACAGGAGAAGCTGTTCCCCAAGGGTGGGGGAAACTGCTCTTTCCAGCCCTCCACAAAGGCAACTGCCTAGTCACACAGCAGATGCTAATGAAAGGTACAATATAACATATCTTTTTTTTCTGTAAAACCTATTTTAATACAAAAAACACTTTGGCAGTGTATATACTATGCCTGTGGGGACTGGGGGAGTGCTAAAAATGGGTCTCCGGTACAGGTTCCCTTGAAGGGAACCTGTCACCAGGGACCTCATTTACCAAGACAGGTAGCAGAGCTTCATCTGCAGTGCAAATCAGCCTCTGCTTTTCTAAGCATTTGCTTACAATAAATTGTGTGTTATACCTTACTCTTGCACCCTCACAAAATCCCGGGTTAGACACAGAGGCTGGGCTTGGTTTGGATGCATTTCAAAAAACTTGTGCCAGAGAGATGCTTAGAAAAAGGCACAGAGGCATTGTTGCACTGCAGGTGTCGGGCTCTACAATCTGTTTTAGGAAAATGATGAGGGCCCTGTAGACAGGTTCCTAATCTTACAATGTAATTACTTACTTTGCACCCCCTCCCCCCCCCTTTCACGTAGAAAGAGCCATTTTAGCTAGTCTGCAGCGTTTTGGACTCTCTATGGCCGTCAACTTATGTGTCCTGCTCTATGTGGAGATCCAATAGGTTACATCCCTAGCACCAATACAAGTGTATATGAGCATCTATAGTGTATTGTAGTACTCTGCTGATTGTCAAATAATTTAATTTCAATATCTTGTTACTTTGTTACTTTTCTACTGTTCATCTGGACAAGTTTCATTTCAAGCTTTGACCAATTTTCCATTGTTGTAAAATCCCTGTATTAAAGATTAACTGGAGGCTGCCGGCACTTGCACATTTTATGCATTCCATGCTGTCATGAGTAAGTGACTCAATAGGGACTTATCTTGATTTGGCTGTCTGAGTGCTGGGTTCAAGGCTCGAATTGGTAGTTTGTTTAATGATTGATACAAGAGTCGTGTCTTATTTACTCCATTAGCAGCCCGGCCCAGATTGGGAGCCTCGGTACATTATTGATGAAATTATCTTTTATAAGTAAGGTATGCCCTTTATATCAAGAATGTGCAAGTAACTTCTTATTTCAATTGGCAGTAGATAAACTTTTAATATTGTTCTTGAAAAAAGCTAGATCTGATGGGATTTCTGGCTCAATCTGCAATTACATGTAACATGGTAGGTCTGAGGAAATGGAGTGATAACATATGTGACCTTCTATAAGCTTTCCCAAAATCATGAATATACTTTTTAAGCTTAAGGTGGTCATATCCGATTGTTGACAGCCACATTCAATGAATGTAGCAGCCTCGGCAAACCAGAAGTGGACAAGGCACTGTCCATTGGTAGTGGCTCTGTGAACGGTACTACGGATTAGTTTACTTCTTGAACTTCAGCAATAATGAGGCATAGCCCTACACGTGTAAGCAGCGCGTTGTGTCTGCTCTAGTACACTGTAATCCCCTTCATCCCAAATCATCAAGTGCTAGAAAGTTATCCGTTCTTCCCTGTCCCCAAAATCTTGGCTGATGCATTCTGGGTATATATTTCTCTTTAGAATACTGTTCACCTGTGTCTTTTGAGGTCTGTGCAACCCTTTTCTTCATGGATTACTAAGAATACTGACTATTATCTGTGCATGATGAAATTATGTGAATTAGCAAAATCCCTTTTCAACAATATTGTACCCTGTATTAAGTTTATAACCAGTTCTAAAATTACCAATTTAAAAGTATGTATAGTGGACTTTATAGACGTCCCAGACATCGTTTCATCTGATCTGTCATTTAGAGAAAATCTCTGTTTCTAATTATGCAAATTGGTGTCTGTGTTCACCAGAGCAAGTTATGGCTAGGACTGCGGGATGCGGCCATTTATTCCTTTTACACTAACTAACCATGTGGTCAAATTGAGACTCTTTGCTAAAGGATGAGGAATTAAATTTCTCTGAAACCGTCCTGCTCGGAAAACCAAGTATTTAGGTATATTTGGAACTTATAATTTTCCCTCCTAATGCTGCTATACCTTGTGGAAGATTTCCATAGGGCCAGGTTGTTTCCTTGTCATATTGTAAATTGGTATATTGAGTAGAAAGCAAGGCTGTGTGTATTAAACGAATATCTGTTAGCAATATATTGATTATTATATAAATTATGGGGACATTCAAAGGACTAGAGCAGAAATTGGGCTAAGACCTTTAACCTTGTAAACTAGAGCTAAGTTGAACCTAACGGCAGAGCAGGCTTGTAAAATATAAGAAATTACTTGTACCCTCCACTCCATTCACTTGTCACAAAGCTGGCTTCTGTATACAGCAGCTGTAGCAGCGACATGGCTATCATGACTGAAGCTCGTGTTGCCATCACTGGCCCCAGCTTAACATTGATGGCGTGTGCGGATGCTGCAAACTATGTGATAGGGTAATCTCAACCTTTGCATGCGTGGCTGCAGTATAGAAAGGGCTGCACAAACCTCTTTCTCATGCTGATTCATGGAGAACATAAGCAGCATAGTACACGGATGGTGGTGGTTTCCCTAAAGCCTCATTTGTCGCGTGGATTTCAATTGGCTCCAAACCCACGGCTGTGGATCACACCCGACACTATGAGTCAATGGCCCATTGTAAAGCCGGTCCTATTCCTCGTCTGTGCAACCTGCAAAGTGTGGGCTAGCTCTGAAATGATGGAAACATTAGTTGCCTTGTCGTGGTGTTCTGTAACTCTAGTTTACCTCTGTGGGAAGTTTCGGAATGGAGTAGAACTGCCATGTTTAGCTGTGTCTGCAAATCCTGACTTGGAGAAAAAGTGATGTATTCCTATCCCTGATGTGGGGCAGAAGAACTAATAGTGTTAATCTTTTCATCTCTGTGTCAGGGGTTTACCCACCTTTCTGACCTCCCAAGGCTTAATGAGAAGTTGTATGACAATGACTTGGCTCTCAACGTCCTCTCTCTGGGTTGATCAAAGATAGGGACTGCGGGACACAAAGGACCTTCCAATATAAATGTACACATGCTCTACCAAGTCACAAAAGGCAGAGCTCAGGAGAAGTCCCCCTGAACTCCCCATTTCCAAGCCCCGCCAACAGTTTCATTGTGCAGCTTACAAGGGCAGCTGTGGCATTTCAATCCTGTATAAGTTAATGAAGGATTGTATGCTTATGTGTGTCAATAAGAGTTACAATGCCGCATTGTACTTCCAGATCCGTTGGTCAGCAGCAGTCGCTACCCGGATCAATGGATTGTACCAGGTGGAGGGATGGAGCTGAGGAGGAGCCTGGTGGAGCTGCAGTAGAGAGGTGTATGAAGAGTATAATAAACAGCTTTTTCTATCTTTACATTGTCTTTATTGATGCATTGACGTTGTGTAAAGCATGGTGTTTATATGCACCTGACCATTTATTTCCTTGGCTCCATTGAGGTAATGATTGTTCAGTAAAGAGTTTGTGACCCGGACCACAATTAGAAGAAAACGTTACATCAGCCAGTAGATGGGTAGTTTTTTTTCCTTTTAGTGCTGTAATGCATCCGCTGCAAAAGCCCCTGACCTTGACTCACATTGTACTTTCTTAACCTTGTAGTGTTTAGAATTAGAGAAGTGATACTTGAACGCTGCTGATAAATCAGTTGCCCATTAACTTAGAGAAGGCAGCATATTGTGTTTCCAGGTTTTTACCAAGATGAGACTTATTTTAAACACCCTTTACCTCTAAAGACCAATGATTTAATTGCTGCATTTGCTCTGCCTGATTCTGGTAGGTGTGTCCCTCCTATACAGCCTTTATTATCAGGCTTTATTGGTGTTCATTACGTACTACTTGTTTCTGATAAATGTGCTTGAAACGGATCAAACTCTCCATCTTATTGCAAGTAAAGAATGGACAGCATTGAGTATTGTTCCATGTAAAAGGGTTACCGTGCCAATGGAGTGCTGATTGTTGCTTATATCATTGGGTGTGTGTAAATGAACTCAGGAGACAAAATGGACAGCTTTAACATCCTCTTCTGCAACTTTTAAATTGGTGTCGATCCTTCATAATGTCCAGTTAGCTGAGACACAATGTGTTTTTGTGTGGACATTTAGCTCAATTTTACTTCTAAATGTTAGCTCCGGTTTTAACAAAGCACAATAGTTTCTTAAAGAATTCTTTTCTTTCTTAGGCTGGCGTTGAAGGGGAAGTTGGGGAGACTCTGGGAATAGTGAGGTGAGTGTTCTTTATGAGATTTTTTGTAATCTACTTAAAATTTTATGTAAATACCAATTGCAGTGATGAAAGCTGCAAATGGTAGTCGCATTCTTGTATTGTCCACAATATTTGAACCCAGTCTTTGCCATTATATCTCTAGGTAAACCAATTAGAATCTACTTTATCACACTTCAATCTTTACTTTCCCCTTCAAGCAGAATCAAGACGAAGCATCGGACCTACGTTATGTACTCACTGTCACTGAGGTTTAGAAGACTGGGAAGACTCTCTGGAACATTGGTACTACGCTTAACTTTATCTATTAAACTAAACGGACTATTGTACTGGCTTGATTAGGAAATATTCTTCAGCAGCAACCGGTATAATAAAGGATAGGACCGTGAAGAAGGTAACCACCAAACATAAAAGCAAATGGTGACTAATAATTCTACACTATGAACAGAACAAACCAAAATTTTAGCAGAGATGTGACGCAATGCTACTGTACAACAAAGTAAAACTGGTAGCATGTGAAATTGTCGATTTCTGGTGCTCCATGTATTGAATAGAGTGGCATGCTCAACCTCTTGCCTTCAGTTGTGAGAACAAAACATATGTTTGTTTCTCTTGGGGGCACAACCACCGGTCAAAGTTTTCTCTTGCATCCCATAAATGAGAAGATACCATTCACACTTTGGTTTCAGTCTTTCCCCAGTTTGTCAACGAAAATAATGCCAATGTTTTTTTACCAGCATCACTCCTGTTTCAGGAATGTTAGGTGGTTTGAAGTTATCATATAGCTCTTATTGGTGGAGGAAATTGGCAATTCTTTGGGTCCACCACGTTATGGCAATTTCCACATTTACTATCTTTTTTCCTCTTCCCAAATTGAATTCCCATTACTGAATAAAAGCTAATTTGGAGAAAATTTGTTATTTTAGCATCACCATCTTTCAGAGGCGTAATTTTTTTTTTTTTTTTTCAAGTTTTCTGTGACAAATAGGTTAAGGGCATTATTTTTGTGAGATGAGTTTGTTGTTTTTACCTGTCTTATTAAGTGCGTTCAAATGTGGGTTTTGTAGGACTCATTCCAACGAATAAACTGTTGGCCACCGCAATACTCGGGTTCCTTCTGAGTTGTCAATAGTATGCCCTGTCGCCTGCGGTTGAGAAAATGTTACTCCAACATAAGCCTACACGTGACCTGTGCACGCAACAACTATCAGGACATGTCATATATTTTGCCTCTTTACCCCGGTATTCTCAGCCAGCCCATTCTGCCCTTATGGAGCGAGACGAGGGGCTCCCCGCCGCGCCTCCCGCCCATCCGCCGGACCAACACTGTACCTAGTCGCCCCCCCAGCGATACTAACCCGGTTTGTGAGTGATACCCATTAGAGTGGACCGCCGGCGTCAGCTGTGATGACGCTGATACCCGCTGCTGTGAGCGCGCGGTACACATGAAGCCGATGAAAGTACATCTGTTTGCGAAGAAGATTTCCCACCCTCACAAACATATTCTGTTGCATCGGTCCGGGTGAGAAAAGGGGGTGGGTACAGGAAAGTATGCCATAGCTACCCGGCCAGATCAAAACCAATACACTTGACAAGTATCTTGACAAGTGTTCCATTCTAATTTTGTTCACATGATCTTTCCTACAAAATCTAGCTTTGACAATATATTCTTAAAGCACCAGCAAAACAACCAACTGACTGTAAGATGAGACCATGAGTTAAAGCTTCGGTGTGATTTGTATCGAACTATTACGATACTATTCACTTGACTTGGACATTAGAAATTTGTTCTTTCTGTTATAATTTTGCATCTCCTGTGCATGTAAATTAAAACAGATGTCTATTGATCTGCATTTCTCATGTGGAGCACAGCAGTCCTTTAGTCTTTGCAGTTCTAGGGCCCAATTGTCCACATGAGCGCTACTGCTTGATGAAAAGTTTGTTTTTGGCTTCCCTTCTATTTCAGGGGAGAACGAGGAGCTGGTTTTATAAGTGATTAGACTTGCCTTAAAGTCCTCTGCAGTGCACAAGCCCCAGTTCATGCTATATTTGGAAAAATCCTGACCAATTGGGATGCTCTCCACCTAGAATTCTGTCCCCAGCATCCTCCCTTTCGAACTGATCTTACTTATCATTTTGTAGGCTAACCCTATGGATTACAGCCTTTTACCTACCATACGCTATCTTGCCCCGCCAAGTGAGTCTAGATTGCGTCCAGAATAACTTCTTGTACTTTCTTAACCTGGCATCTTGGCTGATCGGGGGAAGGATGGTCCCTCTGTGTTCTCATATGGCAAATTTCCTATGTTAAGGACACTGACTTTCTTTGCAATTTAATGTGCTAAAACACATTTTTTCAGTTCTTATTTGTAAAACATGAAATCTATGATTTCAGCAGGTAAAAAGCCATAGGAATTTTTGTTTTTCTTTTTGTGTTAGATGCCTTACATGGCCATTTTTCTGCGTTCTCTCTGTTATCCACAAAACACTCTTCCTCGATCGATGGCTTTCTGTACCTACATATGCTTTCTTTTTCCTACTGCTTTCTTTCCCTGCTAAGGGCTTTAACCACCCTTCCCTCGGCTGTGTGGAATGTGCGCACACTTTGCGTTGCCCATGGGCTTGAAGGTTGCAATGCCAAAATCCGAGGGCAACTCCTGTAGTAGAAAACCAGACCTAAGTGTAGTCTGTCTACGACGATACTCTTCAGCTTTCCCTTGTAAAGAAGGTGCTCATACCCCGTTTCTGGCTTCTACCATAATGCTAGTACCAACACTGGCGCCCGCAAACGTTGTGTTGTTCACATGCATTGACATTTGGCGACCCCCTTTCTTCACCCCCCCCCCCCCCCCCCCTCCCCCCCCCCCCCCCCCCCCCCCCCCCCCCCCCGTGATGGATCAAGGACCAAGGAGGTGGAAGATTATTTAGATCGTCCGGGCATCACCCCATGCCTACAAAGCAACTATACCCTTCTAAGAGGGCCTACTTTCCTTTTTTTGACCAGTGTCATTCGTCAGGGGCTCAATTCCGAAGCACGCTCTATGCCCACATTATCCGGCAATGGACGGTATGCTGCACACAAGTATAGTCGCCCTACACCGGGGCCCCCCAATAGATTCTAGGAGCATGGTCCCGTGTGCTGCTGTTCTTATGGAGACCGGAGCGGGGTTCCACCTCCTCCTCTCTCCAGCGCACAGCGGTATGCCCAACACCGGTTGCCGCTAAACCATGGGGACAGGTACGGACACACACCCACACCCCACCTCTTCTCCCTCATCTCTAACCCAATCTATGTTACTCTGCTACACACGCCTGAAGCTGTTCACTCTCCCCTCCCCCCCCCCCCCCAGGCATTCCTGTGTCCCACTTCTCAACACACTGGCACCGTTTATTTTACTTACTTGTTTTGTTACTACTAGTTCATTCCTCCTTCCTTTAGTAGAGAACGTTGGCCTAGAGATATGACGGTGCTCTGCACAACCAAGCTAAGCAACCCCCCCACCCTGTTGTCCCAAATTTATCTCCATTCCTTTTTGTCGTACAAATGGTTCCCATGGATGATTAGAACGCCTATGTACTACCACCCCAAGTGACATGTCTGAAGCGCTTGTAAGGTTTTTAGCAAGTGGGGAAATTACTTTCCTTCCAACGTCCTTCCCCCCCCGGTACCCATCACTAATGTTTAAACTAATTCCAATAGAACCGCGGCTGGGCTGTCTATTGTCTACCTTTGATTTAGGAACATTGCTTTCCCTTCTACAGCGAATACCTGTAAAGTGAATTTAAAGACAAATTACTCTGGACCCCCTAGATACCACCCACTATAGAAAGGTTTCACGATAAGTCTGCGGCACTGAATATCCCCTCCTCTGTGGTCCGTATTCTGGGGTGTATTGAGGCACTTACATTCGAAGCTCTGGATCCATATCAGTCCCTTGATTACATATACGCTCCCCCGATTAAGGGGTTCCCCAAACATTATCTTCACCAAAGCTTCAAGTCCACTGTGTGAGCTGCCCAACACATTAGTTTTGTACCGGACCAGTACTCTAGGTATCGCCAGGCAGATTGTGGTGGCGGACAGTATCTTTGACTTGGGCGGTGGTTCACGTGAAGTAGGTCACTGTTAGGAGAAGGTTGGGATGATGGCCCACCGTAGAGCTGTAGGTTTGTAGAACATTGCCCTCTAGTAACCAGCCAATGTCCACTATGAATTTTAGCATCACCCCCTAGGCCCCCCCCACCTTGACCCCCCCCCTGCCCCCCATTACTCCCTAGCCTTGGCTGCCCAAAGGACAGCCAATGGATATTTTGGCCTCCTTCCAGTGCACTAGTTAGACTGCAAATCAGGGACACTTCGCATTAGTACACCGACATAGCGTGAAATCAGTAGGAGTAGCAGATTAAACAAGATCCAAGCTGTTTTTTATTAAACCCTCCCTAGAAACATAAGTGGCTTCTGGCTGCGTTGTTGATAGCCAACGTCAGACATCTGAATGTGCCCTATACTCCTATTTTAGAGACACCGACGTGTATGAGCAAATTTACTCTAACTCGGTTAATCCACCAAAGAGTGTTAATACAATTCATTGCCACTCTTACTGTATAAGAAACACCAGAATATTGATTTCACGGAGGTTTTGTCTCTAGCAGGACCCAATCCATCCTCGCTTCATAACTCCTTGCCCAGTCTGCGTACCCATTAGTTGTTCACAAAACCCCCAAAACCCACCTGTGTTTTGGCAAGGGGGTTTTGCTACGACCGATATGATGACTAGAGGAGAAGATTTGCCAGCATGGACCGAGACTGACATACATACATACCTTTCATTCTTTGGACGTCGCCCCCACGCTCCCTTAAAGATGGCCTTTTCACACAATATGACAAGGTGGCCCATCCCCCACCTAAACGTGCTGAGGGTCGGTCCCCCCCCTCCCCCCCGGTCCAGTTACGGAGACCCATCAAAAAACGCCATTGTAGGAAAGTATACACCGGTTTGTCCCCCCCGCTCGCCCAAACCCCCGACCCTCCCCGAGACTGGTAAAAAATATGTCGCTCCATAGAAAGTTTTCATGTCGGACCCCGGAAGACGGCCCCCCCCCGAACCTAACCACCCTGCCTGATTTGCTCCCCATTCATCTCTATGGAGCTGATGGAGAAGCGTCCCGAGCGCCCCCGGCGTACCCTCCACGGGGGGCCCCGAACTCGACCGCCCTTCGGGCCCACACACCCCTGTTCACACATATACCCTTAAGGGGTATGGAGAACCTCCACCAGTGCGTTTCCTTATAATTATCCTGCCGACTTACCTCCTGGTAACATACCATGTGTATCCGTGGACAGTTTCGTGACCTTATACCTTTCTTCTTTACATCTGCCCAAGCTACACGCTGGTTTGTACCCTTCACAGCTTCTGTTATAATCAAATCTCTACATTGTGACGGCCACCTTCCACTTAGAACCCTAAACAAAAAAACACAAAAGCCCAAAACCACTGGGGTAATATGTTCTATCCACTTGTCCCCTAGTTGTTTCAGTCCAAAACTATCTGGACACCAGTTCGGAATGTTCTACTTTTCAGCAGTACCATATTCAATAGAAAACAAAAAAAAAACTTGGTGTCCAATAATTTTCCTAGTAAAAGAATTTTACCAGTGACCCCCCTTTCCCCATGGGTCCTACAACCCGGCCATGGGGGGATATGAATCCCGCCACCGACATTTTGCTCCCTTACTCAATTTGTTTTTTTTTTGTGTTCCCCCTGCGCCTAGAACATACACCTCGTGTGGTCAACTGTTCCCCCCACACCTCGCCCTACCCCTCGTCGGTTCCTTGCATCAAACCACGAGCGCCTTCACCTTAATACCCCTCTCCCGTCTCACTTTCCCCCGCTCCTGCCCTGGTACCCCATCATTCCCCCCCCCCCAGCCCCCGCCCCCCCCCAAACGTAGTAGCATTCACATCTCTCCTGTGGTTCATCTGCATCTTAAGAAAAATAAACCGGTACTTCTAGCAATCCATGACAATTCAAGACTTATTCAGGTACAGGCGGTCCCCTACTTATGAACACCCGACTTACAGACGACCCCTAGTTACAAATGGACCTCTGGATGTTGGGAATTTACTGTACTTTAGCCTTGCGCTACAATAAACAGTTAAACAATTATCAAAGGTACCTGCAGTTAAGCTTTATTGTTAATCCTGTTTCTTATAACAACCCAGTTTTAAAATCCAATTGTCAAAGAAACTAATAACTGCAGTTAGTTATAAAATATACAATTTCGACTTGCATACAAATTCAACTTAAGAAAAACCTACAGACCCTATTTTGTACATAACCCAGGGACTGCCTGTATATAAAAATGTGTCTACTGAGGGGTCTATCTATATGCTGTACATTTCTTTTGATAAAACGTAATGTTTAAATTACCGTAATAAAACTATAAATTTTATATGGTCTTAATCAGGACAACATCAGCAATGCACTAAAAAAAAAAAACCCCAAAAACCACACAACAATGAGGTTGATCCGGCCCCTCCGTATATATCTAGAAACCCCCAGTGTCCTGACATATCCTGCGGCCAGCGTGTGGCAGGCCAGTTCTACGCCAGGTCCTTCTTGGCATAAAAGTGTGCTACAGCCTGCGTCAGTTCTTGGCGCACACTATAGGTAGTTTACAGAAATGCCCTCTGCCAGTCCACGGTAAAGTGCAAAATAGTTACCAGGATTTGCGAGTTTTTCAATGCTTGTATGGCAGAAAAGCTCTGAAGAATCCCCAACAATATTTATAGTGATCTTCACGAAAGAAACGGCCTCAAAAAAAAACAAAACAATATTTAATTATTACTTAACCAAAATTAAAAAGCAAGCTTCTAAATACTAAAGCATGTCTCACAAAACACCATGCACAGTCCTTTAACCACTTCATGACCGAGGGTCATTGGTTTCCAAATGTTCAGGTCAATTTTTGCAGGTCTGTTCGGCTCTTTATAGCTTTGGAGCCACTATACAAACTATAGCATTTTTTTACTTTGCTTTTTGATTTGCTTTATCCATGACATGTGAGACCATCTTGAAGAACAATTTTATTACCTTTTTTAAATATATAACTAGCAAATAACTAAAAAAAAAAATATTTTTCATTTCCCCCCCCCCATTTTTCCCCATTAAAGAGGTAAATTGTATAAACCTTGTATAAACCTTCCCAAAATAAGTTACAAATGTGTACAGTGTCAATCTATCACAATTTTTCTGGCTCAGAGACAGAGGGTGCATGTACTTTCTGCCTTCAGCTGCCAGGCTGAAGGGTGGGTCACTTCCAATGGTCATGTCACCAATTATGGTGTCCTATTAAAGAGGAGAAACTTAGGATTTTTTTTGTAGGCAAGATACAAATAGAGATAGCCACTGTTAAAATAGTTGGGAATTAAAAGCTGTATTAAAAAAAAAAAAAAATCACATTTATTAGTGCAACGTTAACTGTGGATATCTCTGGTTCTGGTCACCTAGAAACACAATCCTAATTTCATATCAAAGGAGAGATTATTTAAAGTGTTACAGTTTCTGGACATATATATACACCTACATAATGTGCACATAGGACGTGTATAGTCACATGGCAGTAGTGTATGAGTTTAAAGTAGCACCCCTATCAAACCATTAGTACAATTTTGGTACTGAGAATTGTGATACTCCACTATCAATATCCAATTCCAAATTCTGATATTGTAATGACTCTAGCACAGAGTTTGGTAAACTGGTGCTGAGTGAAGTTTCCCACATACTGCTGTGGTCAAATCCATACATCACAGGATATGCACTGTTCAATGGATGGACTCTGTGCATCAAACTGCTACATGACAAAAGGAGTCCCTGCTAAACAGCTCTGCACGACTGCAATCATGATGCAGCGTTGCAATTTAGCAGGGAAGCAGGAACTCCATTGCATCATATATCACCGAGATGCAAGGATTCACATCCTGTAGTCAGTCCAAGAAGCAGAACAGTGTGGAGACTAATTCATGGACTGAAGACCGTAATATGAAATTGTCCTGTCCCAAGACATTCTCCTTTCGTCCCAGGCAGCCCAGGACATGCTGAGCTCAGCACTTTTTAAGTTTCATATCCTGGTCTGCTTGTTGGAGTCTGTGGTGAACATTTTATTGAAAAAAATAAGTCAATGTATGAGTGGTTTTTTTCTAAACTACAACTTCAAGTTAAATTGCATTGTTGGCACTTTGCAATAAATCAGCGGGTTTTGAATTACAGTTTGGGCACTTGGTGTCTAAAAAGGTTTGCCATTACTGGTCTAGAGCATTGAGAAAGAAGATACATGCAATAAGGATTTTAGCAATTTTCTATACAATAGGAACCACATGATCTGGCCACAAGGAATATTCCTGGTAGCACCGACGACCATAACATCCAGCAGAATATCAGTTAATTGTGGAATAAGCACTGAAGCAGGTAAAAAGAAGATCTCACTTGACTACAGCAGCAGAAGCTGCAGCCCTACAACCCTAAAAAAAGGACTCTCTTAGGCATAGCGATCGGGCCCAGGGGTGGAGGAGGGTGGGGTAAATGTAGCATATAAATGTGGTCTATGTGTAGTAGCTCGCTTATAATGTGCGGGACAGGGGCAGGAATGAGGTATTAAGTTTATGGGACCCCCAATCCATTCGAGTCTTGTTACGCCACTGCTCTTAAGCCACAACACCTTAGTACACATTAATAAACACAAAAATCATCTTCTTGGTGACCGCACAAATAAGTTAAGAATGTATGGAGAGGGCTCATGGCCGGAACTCACTCCATACAGGGCCTGTGTCTGCTGTGTTATACAGTAGAAAACTTCCATTAACTGCCCCAATTGGTGCCAACATGTCCCTCTCCATAGGGAGCTGAACCGCCATGCCACAAAATCAGGGCAGGATTAGGACCCCTTGCATTTTTTGAGACACGGCGCACGTCCTGGACTCAATGTGCTCACGGTATGGTGCGGTATTACCCCAAGGACTTCATCAGGGGTCACCAAATGCATAAGAGGTCAGATCACCATGCATGTATCTGACTACATGAAGTCACAGCAGCCTCCATGACTGACTTCTCTCCATCCTCCAAGGAGGCTGCTGTGATTTCATGTGATCACAGATATGGTGTACCGTTTGCTATTATTAGAAGGCTAAAAGGACCTGCGATGATGTTACTGGTCACATGTCATGAATGTAACACAAGGCACTGTGTAAAAAAAAAAAAAAAAAAAATAAAAAATTAAAAACAAAAAAATTACAATATTTCCCATCTGTACATAGAGCTTTATATGTCTGTGGTTGAATATTAGCAGACGCTAGACGTGGTTCACTGCCAGCCCAGGAGAGAGAAGAGTCACAGATACCAGACATGAGTCACAAAAAACTAAGTTGCATATCAGAAAAATGTCTGTAAGCAAGCTACAGTGCCCCACTGGCAGCTAATTTTAGGTGATATGGGGAGGACTTATAAACCTTTATCAGCAGGCATTGTTACTCAGGGTGGTCAAAATCTGGTGACATGTCCTCTTTAAGTACCATGATCAAGCTTGCCCCCTCCTCCATGTGCACTAGCTTACTAGTTACTGGGAAATCTAAAAGAGCCCCAGTTACAAGACAAAAAATGCTTAACCCTTTCAGACAGGGCCGTCACATGAGAGCAGTGAAGAAAAGAAATGGCAGAAGGGTCTCCAGCCAACTCCCAACACCCAGAGACCTGGTCCTGCTCCCACACCTCAAGACATTGCTGCAGGCTCAGCCCCATGCCAGCTGGCTTCTTTCATCAGTGGAAAAATTAATACATGATCCATCTAGATTTTTAAAAACAATTCTCATACAGTCAATGATGTAACAGGGTAAAAAGGCCAAACCACTGCTTTTTCACCATTTTGCCACCAATAAAAATATGGCCTCCAAAACTTGCAAAGTGAAAAACAGACATGCAAAAACTAAAAATTTAAGTCATGCTACTCTGTGTATAGTTGGAGATAAACTACCTGCTGCTTATAGTAAGGACTTGCACAGAACAGTATATAAAGTCCAGTTTTTGTTAGGCAGCTAAAAAATCAACATTTTAATCCTGGAAATACACTCCTGACCCCGGTGTTTGACCAAAAAAAAAAAAAAAAAAGACCATGTAATAAAAAGCTAATAAGAAATACCCCCATTCCCATCCCCTTTAACCCCAACAATGTTGGCCGTTCCATCTCCTGATGTATCTGGCGGGCGTCAGTGCTATTGCGCTATAGACTGGGAACTTTCAGGCCTGAATGAATTGAAAAAGAAAAGTTAAGTAGAAATTAAATTGTTTAATTTAACGCAAAACACCGGCGGCTCGTTCCCGATCGCAGGCGTTTCCATAGAAACGCCGATGCGGTCGGGCCGAGGCCCGCCCCGGTGGGCGCGACTTTGTCTGCGTTTGCAAGCGCAGACAAAGCGCCCTGTGTGGCGCCGGCCTTAGGGTGAAGACACACATGGCGTTTTTGGGCCGTTTTTGGGCCGTTTTTACTTAGTGCGTTTTCAGATCGTTAAAAACGCATGCGTTTTTGTCCGTTTTTCATTGCGCAATTTCGGAACGATCTGAAAACGCACTAAGTAAAAACGTCCCAAAAACGTCCCAAAAACGCCATGTGTGTCTTCACCCTTAGGAATTACTGCTGGGGTAAATTCAGCAGCCATTACACAGTGCTGCCTAAAACATGAGCAGTTACAAGTGATAACAAGGGGCAGTCTTTCACCAATAAAAATATGGCCTCCAAAACTTGCAAAGTGAAAAACAGACATGCAAAAACTAAAAATTTAAGTCATGCTACTCTGTGTATAGTTGGAAATAAACTACCTGCTGCTTATAGTAAGGACTTGCACAGAACAGTATATAAAGTCCAGTTTTTGTTAGGCAGCTAAAAAATCAACATTTTAATCCTGGAAATACACTCCTGACCCCGGTGTTTGACCAAAAAAAAAAAAAAAAAAGACCATGTAATAAAAAGCTAATAAGAAATACCCCCATTCCCATCCCCTTTAACCCCAACAATGTTGGCCGTGCCATCTCCTGATGTATCTGGCGGGCGTCAGTGCTATTGCGCTATAGACTGGGAACTTTCAGTTAAGTAGAAATTAAATTGTTTATGGAGAAAAAGGGTGCCCCATACACATTACATAACACATGCATATTTTTTTTATTTATTTATTTTTTTAAATGTGCCATTTCTGTGCAGGGGGCTCTGCAACGTAATACAGTAGCAATATAGTGTAACGGATGCAGGAAAATCCCCACACATATTGCAGCGGATTTATTTTCTGTAGTGTTATCCAATTGCTGCGGATCACCACTGCTGTTGCATTATGGTGGCATGAAACAAATCAGAAGCCCGACTATTCTGTCTGGTTTCTGATGCCTTAGGAATTACTGCTGGGGTAAATTCAGCAGCCATTACACAGTGCTATCAGACTGCCTAAAACATGAGCAGTTACAAGTGATAACAAGGGGCAGTCTTTATATCTCTCACCTTTACATACACACTGTTCAGTTCAAAAACTTCCACACAAGAATCATGTTTACAGAGAAGGTAATTTCACATACACCGTTTAACAATTAGACACTAGTCAGAGGTCCAAACCACTGGGCCCACACTGCACCAGCTGGGTACCACCAATAACAACATCCCCACACACACACAAAAAAGTGCCTTCTAGCATGGGTATTTTGGCTGCATCACTATCAGACCACAATACGTTTGAAATTTTACACATGATTGTGTCAAGTCAAACAGCAACAGAAATGTGACAGACCAGACAGAACTAGAGTGCAATGTGCAGTCCCTGTATATCATACAACCTTCAGGCAGGTTATAAAGCTGTATGGAACTGTACTGTACAGCACTATAACTTTCACCTGGTAAAAGACCCCTTGAGATGAGTTTAATTTCTGATAGTAGTACGATGGCTAATCAAGCAACATAATACAACATACTATTTTTGCCTTTCATAAATTAGAATATTCAAAATATCATGTTGAAAAACTGGCAACAGTTATTTGTTACATTGAAACCAAAACAGAAAGCAAATAGTAGATGCAAGACCAGCACTAGGAAGCGATGTAAACATATAAATATAGCAAATTATTTGTCTAGATTGCGAGTATTTGGGCATCTGATGGAGTGTAACTTTCAGCACGTAGCTGGTTGACACATGACAGGGGGATGTACTGCTAAGTCCTGACATCTGCTCTTTAGTCTCTTATTCCATATCACTCTGCACATGGTGATCTGAGCGGCAGAAAGTAAACCATGAAGATTAGGAATCACCATATAATACTAACTTGACATATTATGACACAGAAGAGCCAGACTGGGGGCCAATTAGTAACAGAAAATCGGCAAGTACATACTGAGAAGTAACATAAGATACAACTTATAGAAATATAGGGAGTCTATGGAACTCTACAGTCCTCTTATCACATAGATAAAGCAGCCGCTAGTGTAAACTCTGATCACTCAGGTGCCATGGCTTCTGGTTTTTATAGGGTAGGTAGGATCTGACCTCCAACTCACTTCTAATGGATCCTAGTTCACAGGCCACGCTCTATACCACCTGACCTATACCTATCCATAGATCTGCATTGACAACCACAGGAATAATCCCCTTAGCTTTGGTTTCGGTGCATTAAAAGTTATTATATGCTACGCAGCCAGGAGTAGCCCACGAAGAGAAGCATTTAGATAATGGCAGTGTATGGGAACGTCGGGGCACAGTGTGTAAGAGCTCCCCATCTGTACAGCGATGGTGCAGCACAGACATAAAGGAAATACCGAGAAGCCTCCAGGATCCACTGTCACCAGAACAATGGAGATGCCCGGTGATGTGACCATGACTCAGGAGCAGCCATGTATCAGTCAGCGGCAGGGGGTGCTGGACTCCAGGCAGACACATGTCAGTGGGTGCCCACCTCCAGACACCCGGGGGCTCCCCTCCGGGCTTCCAGTAGACAAAGACGAGGAGGAGTGAACGGCCATCCCGAGCGCCGCCATGGGGAGCCGCCAGGCCGGTGTGCGGGGGGCGGGCCTCTCGGTCTCACCTCATCCTCCCGCTCGTTCCTGAAGCACAGGCAGGCCGCCCGCTTCTTGAAGCCTTCCCGGTCATAAGTCCGAGTCTGGTTCGGCTTGAACTTCATCATAGAGGCGGCTACTCCTCCAGGCTCCCCGGATGCTACAGCTGCTGTCACCGCGACCCTTGCCGCTCCCTATCCGCACCACCACACGTCCGAGCGCCCGGAGCAGGAGGAGAGCCGGCCCGGGGTTAGAGGAGGCTGGTGCTGCTGGAAAGAAGTGAGCACCCGGAGCAGACGCGCCTCTCCATGGACTTGTGTCGTCTCCGGTCTGTGTCCGTTCAGCTGGTCCGGCCCCGCTGGCTGCACTACCCCCGGCCCCCCGTCACTCCCGCCCCTGCGCGCGCACTGCACGTCTCTCGCAGAGCGCAGCTCTCACATTCCACGGCGCGGCCGAGAGCAGACAGAAAGGCTCGGGCCCGGGCGCATGCGCGGCGAGGGCGGGACCATGTCCGCTGCTCTCAATAAGGAGCGAGCGCTCACTAGACTCGGAGCGCGCATTCCTGTAGACTCCTCCCCCCCCGGCGCCCCGCGATCCCCACGGCCGTACAGTACGTGTGCAGCGCGTGACGTCGTGTTACCCCGGGCTTGTACAGCCTAGACACTCTGTACACCCGTGACGTGTGTGAGGTGCATAGATCGCCTGACATGATGCAATAACGCCACGTGGGGTGGGCGATCTGTCAGGCTCATGCAATGCATGGGGCGCGGTGTGGCTGCTACATTCTGCTGCAGTTGACCATTGGTAATTAAAGGGTTACTAACATGTAAGCGCCAACTATAAATCTAATCCCTCAGCTGCTCACACAAGACCTGAAAACAATTCCCTAGATGCCATCATGTCCCTGTCCTAAATTCCTTAGAAAAGTGAGTGGCTACTGGATGCCCTCCGCCAAGTGTCCATAACTGGCCCAAAAAGATTAAGGGGCACATTGTAGAATGGCGTGCAGAAGATCTGTCGGATAAATCGCAGCTGCCTGCCAGGGCTCTTCTACACCTAAGGGCTTATTCACACTGCCGTCTGAGGGGCAAATTTGCGGCTGCATGTACGTCCCCATAGACCGCAATAGCGGCACGGCCGGGATCCAGGCCGCACACCGCAAAAAGATAGAGCCTGCTCTATCTTTCGGCGCTTGTGCGGCCGTGCACTGCTATTCTGTATGGAGGGAGGAGGGGTCACCTCTCCAGCACACGGCGGTATGCTCGCACGGCGGGCATACCGTGTGTGAATGTATCCTAAGTACAAGATATATTTGTGATAAGATCTCCAAGCTAAAAGGAAAAGACAACAGAATTTGTTACATTATCTGCAAGATCGTTATATACGATCCATCTTTTTTTTTTATTATCTATTATTTTTTACATCTGCACTGATGCTCTGGCATTTGGTCAGATCCATTATGAATGCTTCCCTCCATTGTAGGGTTTTGGAGAACTCGTCCAAGGATTTGGCCTATTTTAGGATCAGGCAATGACAATCCTATGGATCACTTGTCCTGACATCATTATCTAACACCATCAGTTACTACTATAGTCAATATTCTAACCCCATCAGCAAGCAGGTGATGCTTTGAAATTTTGCCTAATAAAATGATGATAATATTTGATAAATTATTATTGATTGTTAGTAGTAATATAATAATATTACATGTGTAACGTGTGTATAATGTGAATTGAGAGATTGGGAATAACTTGCAGGCAGCTGTCAATCTAGTGCAGTGCTTTGCAGACTGCAGTTTGCACACAGCATATATTTGATTAACTAAAATATTTTTATTCTTTTGTTTCTTTACTACTAAAGGTATTAACTGATTCTTATATACTTATAAACTGATACTCCATATGCTGTATATTGGATGCCCTTCAGTATCATCCAAAAGAAACCTAAAATAAAGGCTTATGTAACCACTTGTTCAGCTCAACATTTTCTTTTCCAGACAGGTGTATAGTGAGCAGATGGTCGAGACACAGGAGATAGCTAAACATATTTGAAAATATTGTAGAAAAGCATGGGGATACGGAACAACCTCTGCCAAGTTACCACAACTGACTGGGCACAAAATAGTAAACAACATAATAGATATGTGTAGTAAACTAAACTGCAAGCACATCTGCAAACTGCAAGGAAAGAATAAAATTTCACATTTTATTATAATACCTCTATTGTACCTCTATTCCAAAACCTCTATAAAAGATCTATATGAGATCTGAGGCAAAAATAATTTAGCAATTTAGACGCATTCAGGTGAAAATAGCCCGTGTGCCATCCGTTTTGTGAATGGATCAATAATAATTCCTTCTCGATTTTATGCCTATATGCATTTTTAGACTTTTTGTAATTACATTATCCTAAAAAGGAGAGTTCTGTCTTACCGTTGCACATCAATTTAGGAGGTGATAAGTCCATATAGGATTATCTAATATTATTGGGTTTATTTGACATATGACCATTTGCTTTTTTATCCTGTATTCGGTTTACTGTACGTGGACTTTGATCCTTCTACCACTTTTCTGTTAAGAAAATCTCGGGAAAGATTATCTGCTTTATTAACTATAAATTTTGATAATAAAAGCAAGCAATTTCTCTTTTTCTTAAGCAACAGTATTATAAGGTCAGCTGCACACAGCATATACTACAGTATTTTTCGGACTATAAGGCGCACCAGAGTATAAGGCACCTCATCAATAAATGCCTGCTAAAACGTCAGGTTCATATATAAGGCGCACCGGATTATAAGGATGAATGACCAGCAGGTGGTAGAACGGTGCGCAGTTCAAGGCAGCTGTTGTCTGTAAGTATGGTTCATATATAAGGCGCACTGGACTATAAGGCGCACCTTTGATTTCGGAGAAAATCTGAGGATTTTTTGTGCGCCTTATAGTCCGAAAAATATGGTACTCATGTACCAGTTGCAGAAATACTCAGGAGAAGTATCAAATGAATGTCCCAATGCATAGTTATACAATGAGTTATACCACGAGGCTCAGCATTGATGTTGCGTTGACAATGTGATCCCACAACATCCTAATAGAGTGCACAGCCAGAGGTTGTAGGAGCTGCAAGCTGTCGACAGGACGTCACCACTGACCCTCTTTAAACCAGTAGAGGTGGTCCAGCGGTGATCCGCAGCACCATGCTGGACCAAAGTGCAGGTTAGTATCGTTGTTTATTATTTTTAGTTCCTCGGGAGCCTAATGAACCCATTCAATGTTGCAACAGAGCTGCACTAATAATAAAGGTGCCGCACTGCTAAATACTGTAAATATTTGTCATATTTAGAGGTATTTTAGTTTTCCTTTATGTAATAAATTCACTGGTTTTCTGTGGTCAAATCTAGGTAAAGTGATATGAAACGCTTCAACAATGCCACAACTTAGACAAATATCTGAGAATGATATGCTATCTTTCATGATTAAAAAGAAAAACATTTTACAATGACAACAACCATTAACAGCTTGCACTCTACAAATAGCCATGTTGACATAGACCGGCTATAGTGTAAACTGTTTATTGGAAGAAATAAGAAACTTTTGTCAGTTGTGTGTAAAGCATCCTGTATTCATACAGTATAAGTACAAGGATGGCTTCTTAAAGGTGTTGTCAGGCCTTTAAAAATAAGGATTTTCTGAGCGTGGGTTTTTAAAAACAAAAAAAACATCCTATGATGTTTCCGTTCTCCCGTGCCGCTGCCTGTAAGTGCCATGTCCCTGTTTGTATACAGTACAGAAGCAGGTGTTCCCGTCCGACTATATATCCCGTTCCAATCCTATATCAGGAGAGCGGCAGTGGATGGATGGCTGCTTTTATATACAGATAGCAGCATGGCTCTAACAGGCATAGGCACGGGTCAATGGGACCACTGGAGGAGATGAGCAAACATTTTGTTTTTAGCCCCCCACCGGTCGGATATATATAATTTTTTTTAAAGGCCTTTTCAGGTGTCTTTTCTTGGCCTTAGCTGTGCATTGTACTGTGATACACATCATGTGATCTGGAAAGGAGTTGCTAAGTTACCTATAAAGCATTTTAAACGGAACCTGTCACCAGAACACTGTTTTTAGGTTCACCACGTCCCCACAGTCAATACCAAACATATCCAAAAACAGTTTTCATCAGATCTCTGGCTTGTTTCTTTCAAAACTTTACCTGGCTCCCTGCCTAGTAGTCCCCTGGGCATGGTGATCCTTGCTCAAAGTAAGTGCAACCCTCCACAAACAACTTGTACTCCTCGATTTTGAATTTAAAAACTCCTCCCACCTCCCTCCGCTACAATACTTCAGGCCTCCACCTCCCTGCATACTCCTGTGCTTGCGTTGTCAGCATCAGATTGTGGACAGATAGGAGTGCAGAAGCGCTGGCGGTCACCACTGTCTAGCGAGCTGCGTCAAAGCAGCAATCCTGTGCTCAATGAGTTGAATGAACTGGTCTGCAAGAGTATGCAGGGAGGCGGAGGCAAGAAGCAATGTAGCAGAGGGAGGTGTGAGGGTTTTTTTAATTTAAAATTGAGGAAGACGAGCTGTTTGTGGAGGGGGGCACTTACTTTGAGCAGCGACAACTAGGCAGGGAGCCAGGTAAAGTTTTATAAAAGTTAAAAGATCAAGCCAGAAATCTGATGAAAACTGTATTCGACTGACATTTTTAAACCGCCAGTCCTGATATTCCCTTAGTAAATCTGGACAGCGCACCAGAATGAATTTCTGCCACCTCTGACCTGATTAGACCATTTGTGATTTGGGGGCGCTTTATAAATGTCTTGTCTGACAAACTGTTGGAGAAGGCATCATATATCTCCCCCATTGTGTACAGCTTATCAATAGCACTATTGCTTAGTTAGGTCAGGCGAAGCACGGCAGCCAAGATGTGGCCATAAACTATACAGACATGCAAGATCCTACTGTTTTCTTATAGATTTTTATAAATATCAGTTGCTTATTCACTGTTTGTAGCTGCTCTGTTTTGTAGGTTATTCCAGGGAATTTCTATGTGCAAGTCATAGAGATACATATACCTAAGGTGAACAAAATCTAATGTTTAAGTTTCTAATCCATCTCTTTGTTCTGCAACGCAAGTCTTAACAGAAGGTTACAAAATATAAGCCTTCTATAGGTTAAAAAATGTGAAGTGTTGGCAGTAAAGATAAAGGGCTGAGCTCCTCGAACCTCAGGGATTATAGGTGGCCGTTGACCCTTTAGTGCTACAAATGATAAGTTCTCAAATGCAAGGTTTGTAAATACAGACAGTCCCCCACTAAAGGACACCCAACTTACAGACAACCCATAGTTACAGACGGATGTCTCTGCCCACTGTGACCTCTGATGAAGCTCTCTGGATGCTACTTTAGCCCCAGGCTGCAATGATCAGCTATAAGGTGTCTGTCTGTAATGAAATTTTATTGATAATCCTACAATTATAAAATATATCTGTTCTGACTTATATGCAAATTCAACTTAAGTAGAAACCTAAATAACCTATCTTGTACATAACCCGGGAGCATATCCTGTGCTCACCTTGAAAAATTATATTGTGTAAGCTGTAAAACAACATATCAACAAACTAAAGTAATGCATAAGGAAAATTCAGAAGACAGAGAATTGGAATGATATAGTGTAAATATATATAGTACTTGAGTGAGGAAAAAAAACAAATCCAAATTAAAATTTTCAATGGGCAAATGAGCGCAGCATACAGTACGTTGGAGATTTATTTTTGCTCTTCTTTTCCGATCGGACTTTGGGAAATAAGTGAATTATCTTGCATTCAATAAGAAAATCTTGTCATGTAATAGATACCCTCATATCCTCTTAAACTCTTCTACCAAATGGCTAAAAACATGAATTATGAAAATTAGCAATGTTTCAAAATGAGTATTGCAATTCTATTACTTATAATAACCTTTCTCTGTACAGAGGGAATGCACTTTAGTCCCTGCTCAACTGTTTCTGACAGTAAAACCAGTGTCAATGGAACCAGATCATCCTTAAAGGGGTATGCTCGTCTGGGCATTCACATTCAGTTTCACTAATCTTCCATATATAAACATTTCTTCAATTGGATGTTATTAAAAAAAATGTTCCTGTGTGAAGATAATTTCCTATAAACATAGCCATGTTGTCCCTTAGAAATGAGATAGCTTCCTCGGTTACGGCCACCTCACATTTTGATAGTGGTGGCCAGACTTGCGCTATAGAGTCCTGCCTGACCTCCTGGATTCAGTATCCATTACCACAGGACAGCCGTGGGGACATGCAGTAACTCCCGGACATTTACATATACAAGAACTTTTTGTTTATTTGTGAAATCCATCCAGCAGAGGTGGCCGTATCCGAGGAAGCTATCTCGTTTCTAAGGGACAAAATCACTACATTTATGAGAAATTATCTTCAAACAGAAACATTTTTTTTAATAACATCTAATTGAAGAAATGTTTATACATGGCAGATTAATCAAACTGAATGTGAATGCCCAGACAAGAATACCCCTTTAAAGGACATCTATCACCACATCAAAGATTGTAAACCAAACATACAGACATACTGGTGTGTGCCCCCTCTGGCAGGATCTGCTGTTCTTTTAGCTTACTTAGGCCCTTGTTTTTAAGAAAATGGGGCTTTAAATGAGCCTGGGAGCACCAGGCTCTAATAACTCCTATGGAGCCTGGAGCCCTTCAGGCTCATTTGCATAAGAAGCTAAAAGAACAGCAGATCCTGCCAGAGGGGGCACACATTAGTATGTCAGTGTGCTTGTTTTACAATCCTTGATCTGGTGATAGATGTCCTTTAAGGTAATGTTAGTACTAGAAGAATGCACAGGAACATGGATAGAGCATATACATTTCATCTATTATATGGTATATTTACGCTTTAGAAATACATTATTCATATAAAACATGTAGGTTATCTTTCCCAGGAGCAAAGTGCTTTCTAGTGACAAGAATTTGACCATTGACCGGTGATAATGCTTGTCTTAAGTTCATGTTTTTACGCATTGTTGGGTGATAGCATCTAAACTAAAAAGCTTTCATTTGCATTCAGAGTGTATTGCGGCTTTGAAGTCAAGTGAGACATATTGTTTCTGCTCAGCAAATAGACAAACAAAGGAAAACAATGTAGAGATTAAGACTGCTCCAATACAATTCAGTTTTATCACAATATTTGGGACACAAGCTTTATTGGTTGGTGCATGCCTATGCAATGTTTTTGTGCATCTACCAGACAAAAGGCTTTCTATTATGGTAACAGAATCTAAAATGTAATAAAGTCTCTAAAGTTTATGATAATGTAGAAGTTTTTTTGCATTACAATCCAAATATACATTGATACATGCACATTTACAGATATCTGCCACTATACAGTCAGGAAAGATAAAAATTAATTTCCATGACTATAATAAAATTTTACGATAACTCAGAGAAGCTGAGATTGAGCATAATGTTTTTTTTTGAGTTGTGAATTGCTGTTGGAACATACACTAAACACTTTTTTAACTTTGAGGTCTGTGGTTTATATCTACCTAAGTTACTTTCTTCTTCCAGGAAGTGGTCCACAGATACTCATAGGCTCCAGGATCACCGTTTACAGGCATTCAAGGACTACGGTAAATTTACTCACTTTAGGATCTGAGAGTGACTTATTCTTTTCAGCAGGCCTAACAACAGCTACAGAACTTTCTCAAATTTACTATCAGAGGACAGCTTCATTATGATACTCTCTATTTGTTCTGATCACATTATAAACTGCCCTCTTGCATAATCTGGCCCTACTTAGCTCATGCTGCAGGACATCCACAAAGATGGCCTTGAACCCAGCCAACGTGTAATAAAATATAGCTTTAAAGACACAGAGGGGCACATTTACTGAGGGCTGTGCATCCACACTTAGGGGGAATTACTAATTCTGGCGCAAGCACGACTGTTGGCATCGGAGATCAATCTCCGGAAAGCACAGCCCAAATGTTTTAAAATGGTGCAGGGCTGTAAGTAAATAATGTGTAGACGGTAATAATCAGTCGTGCGCCATATAAATGCCTACATCAATGAGATGTGCGCTAAAATCTTACATGGACTGTGCCTTAATTTTGCTCTCTGACCATTTTTTTCCTGGTCTATTGTGCGCCAAAATTTGGACCTAAAAATGCAGACAAAATACACATAAATGTGACGGATAATGTGAAAAAGTTAGGCCACGCCCACTTGCGCCAAAAAAAGATGGAGGATAGTCAGAATCATCAGTTCCTTTCTGGCGCAAACTCATTATAAATGATCTGCAACAATTGTAAAATCCCTGCATTTTTTTGGCGCAGATACGATAATACATGTCCCCCATCGTATTACCCCCATGGATTTCACATGCATTTCACAGACACCTTCTATAAAAGGCTTAACAGATTCTGTAGGAGCAGTTACATAAGAATTATGCAAAGGCATAAAACTTGTATATAGCTTGTATATGTACTGCATAATGTTTTTCTAATCTTTAAATTTTTGGCTTGTAGATTTTATTGTACTTATTTTATGATTGTAGAATTTTATTTTCTTGTCAATAATTATCATCTTCCTGATTTCTAGTTACACCATTTAGTGAGATGGCGATAGGCAACAAGAGCCTGGAGCTGCATAATTCAAAGCAGCACTTACAGCAAGCAATGGCTTTCTGAAGGTTTGATCTAACTGTCTTGTCATCCAGATTGATAAAATGCGATGAAGCAGCACTCTTCAAGCAATGTGTTTTTTATTCCACTAGTGTTCAGACAGGCAACGTTTCCCCTTCTCAATAAAGCTTGATAATGCCATGATTGAGAAAGTAAAATGTTGAATAATGGTGGAATTAAAAAAAACACATTGCTTAAGGAGTGCTGCTTCATTGTATTTTACCATTCTCTGTAGAGGTATTGGGGCACATTTACTTACCCGTCCAGAGGAGTTCACCGAAAGTGCATTGTCCGATGATAATGCACTGTGCCGGGATTCACTAATATCCCCTCTCAGGTCCGCTGGAGTTCACTTTATTTTTCCTGGTGCATGTAAGTGCATGATCTTGTGACACAATTTGAAAGTTAAATCCTACGCTCAGTCAAATCCTTCCGACCCCGATTTCTGTCACATGAAAGCCAGCACAGCTGCGCCACAATCCGATTGCATGCGACATAATTCCCTGTTAAATATCTGTCATAGCCGCGCAAAACCCCAAAACGTCGGGAAGTCTGACGAAAATGCATTGCTGGACCCTTAATAAATAAGCCCCATTATCTTATTAGTGTAATCATATTTGGTTTATCTGTTGTGTAAAAGAGGTGACTTCTGCATGGCAATAATTTTGCATAATTTATAAAGCCTTTTGTTGTTTTTTTTTAAACAAGAGTATTAGAAGCTAAAAAAAGAGTGTATCCTGCCTCAGGGCCAGCCAGCATCTAAGTATGCTTGGTTTACAATCCTTGATCCTGATGGTAGAATTCCTTTAAATATAGATAGTAGCGTGGAAAGATTTTTTTTTAGAAAGCCATCAATATATCTTTAAAAGTATGTTTGACAAAAAGTTTGGTTAAAAATAGGCAACTTACTTTAAAAGTACAGGATTAGAACCTATGAAATAGGAAGAAGGAAAGCTGTGATAACAATTGGAAAAAAATAATACAATGAATTATTTCTTTTAAATGATTTGATTTCATATTCTTGAGTCACATGACATAAAAGTAGTGCACAGTTGTTTTGCAGCAGCAGAAGTGGCAACAGACACTTTCTGACTTCTGTTTACTGCAGTGGAGGGAAACATGATATATACCATCACTTTAGGCTTCTGGTCCTTCAGGAGGAATTTGCATTACGTTCATACAACAATATCATGTGATCCAAGTTTTTCTGAGTGTATTGTACTTATTTTTTAAAATGAATGAATTGGTGAGAATGACATTACACAGTCTGAGTTATGCATCCATTAATAAGCAGAATTGCTCATAACCAAAGCCTTTCAAACTTTAAGAGGATTAAAGAGTAGAAAACATATATTGTTGGGAATAATGACGTTCACTAGGCTTTTAAGGGACATCTATTGTCAGATTTACTCACAGGAGATGTCCCAAACTTACTTGCTCATCCCGGTTGATCTCGCGTTTTTGAGGTCCTGGGACATCAGCATATATATACACTCACCGGCCACTTTATTAGGTACACCTGTCCAACAGCTCGTTAAACACTTAATTTCTAATCAGCCAATCACATGGCAGCAACTCAGTGCATTTAGGCATATAGACATGGTCAAGACAATCTCCTGCAGTTCAAACCGAGCATCAGTATGGGGAAGAAAGGTGATTTGAGTGCCTTTGAACGTGGCATGGTTGTTGGTGCCAGAAGGGCTGGTCTGAATATTTCAGAAACTGCTGACCTACTGGGATTTTCACGCACAACCATCTCTAGGGTTTACAGAGAATGGTCCGAAAAAGAAAAAACATCCAGTGAGCGGCAGTTCTGTGGGCGGAAATGCCTTGTTGATGCCAGAGGTCAGAGGAGAATGGGCAGACTGGTTCGAGCTCATAGAAAGGCAACAGTGACTCAAATCACCACCCGTTACAACCAAGGTAGGCAGAAGAGCATCTCTGAAAGCACAGTACGTCGAACTTTGAGGCAGATGGGCTACAGCAGCAGAAGACCACACCGGGTGCCACTCCTTTCAGCTAAGAACAGGAAACTGAGGCTACAATTTGCACAAGCTCATCGAAATTGGACAGTAGAAGATTGGAAAAACGTTGCCTGGTCTGATGAGTCTCGATTTCTGCTGCGACATTCGGATGGTAGGGTCAGAATTTGGCGTCAACAACATGAAAGCATGGATCCATCCTGCCTTGTATCAACGGTTCAGGCTGGTGGTGTCATGGTGTGGGGAATATTTTCTTGGCACTCTTTGGGCCCCTTGGTACCAATTGAGCATCGTTGCAACGCCACAGCCTACCTGAGTATTGTTGGACCATGTCCATCCCTTTATGACCACAATGTACCCAACATCTGATGGCTACTTTCAGCAGGATAATGCGCCATGTCATAAAGCTGGAAACATCTCAGACTCGTTTCTTGAACATGACAATGAGTTCACTGCACTTAAATGGCCTCCACAGTCACCAGATCTCAATCCAATAGAGCATCTTTGGGATGTGGTGGAACGGGAGATTCGCATCATGGATGTGCAGCCGACAAATCTGCGGCAACTGTGTGATGCCATCATGTCAATATGGACCAAAATCTCTGAGGAATGCTTGTTGAATCTATGCCACGAAGAATTGAGGCAGTTCTGAAGGCAAAAGGGGGTCCAACCCGTTACTAGCATGGTGTACCTAATAAAGTGGCCGGTGAGTGTATAATGCAATTATTATTATTGACGCTCACAAATGAAGTAAATCTGGTGCATGACTAGTGGAGCACAGCACTGTTATTTCCACAGAGCTGATTGATCAGCATAGCTAGGATATGATGAATTTCAGGCCATTTACAGTAAGCTAAAATACTGTTGAGCGTAGTAGTGTCTGCTCTTAGATCTTTCTACCCAACTACTACCACATGGACCTGTTCTTACCTCCCCTCTAGTGATCACTTCAGTTCTAATGGTCAGCCCTAAAATGATCATACACTGACTCCTGTCCTATATTAAAGGGCACCTACCACCACGATTCTACCTATAAAGGTAGATCGGGTGGTAGGTGGATGAAGGGACGTGAGGAGAGCTCTTTTTAGAGCTATCCTCACGTCCCCGCTAACTTTTAATAAACTTTTTCCCTAACATGTAAATTTAGTTATGCGGCTACTGGGGCGTGGAGTAGCGGGCACGAGGCTACACAGCGCGGCTACTCCACGCCCCAGTAGCCACGTTACTCCTCCTACCCTGTGTGTTCGGCGCGCAGCTCCTCGTAGCTGCGCGCCCTTGCCCGGCATGCTGGCGTTCTGCGCATGCGCAGAACGCAGCTGAGCAGCCACAGCTCCGAGGCCGGAGCTACTGCACATGCGCAGAACTCCGGCTTGTCGGATGCCGCGAGCTGAACACACAGGGTAGGAGGAGTAACGTGGCTACTGGGGGGCTGGGAGTACCGCGCTGTATAGCCTCGTGCCCGCTACTCCACGCCCCAGTATCGCGATAACTAAATTTACATGTTAGGGGAATAAAGTTTATTAAAAGTTAGCGGGGACGTGAGGATTAGCTCTAAAAAGAGCTCTCCTCACGTCCCTTACATCCACCTACCACCCGATCTACCTTTATAGGTAGAATCGTGGTGGTAGGTTCCCTTTAAATATGGGTTTGCACTTATGCCATAGTGATAAAGGTTTTTTAACTTTAAAAGGTTTAGTATGTGAGCATGGCCTTTTGTATAATTCAATGCCTAGAAAAAGGTTTTTGCCCATATTCAAAGAAAACATATTGGGGCATATTTTTAAAGACAGGTTACAAAAATGGTTAATAATGTTGTACAGTAGTCAACGGGCTTAAGTGCATGAATTTTGTTTTTTGAGGTGAGCAAGCCGTAGAAACAATGGATAGCACACTTCCCCATGTATTTCTATGGGCTCATACAGCGCCCATCGTTTTCATAGCCACATTCATCTTTCCTTCAATTGCAACCAGTCTTCCTGTCCCTGCAGCTGAAAAATGCCCAATACATGATACTACCACCACCACCAGGTTTCACTGTTGGGATTGTATTTGGCAGGTGGATCAACAGTTCCTGGTTTTCTCCACAGATACCACTTAGAATTAACACCAAAAAAAATTATATTTATCTCATCAGACCAGAGAATCTTATTTCTCATAATCTGTGTTTTTGAAAACTGTATGCAGCTTTCATATATCTTGTACTGAGGAGAGGCTTTCATCGGCAAACTCAGCCATAAAGCCCCGACTGGTGGAGGGTTACATTCATAGTTGACATTGTGGAACTTTCTCCCATCTCCTTACTGCATATCTGGAGCCCAGCCACAGTGATCTTGGGGCTCTTCTTTACCTCTCTTAACAAGGCACTTCTCCCATGGTTGCTTAGTTTGGCTGGATAGCCAGGTCGAGGAAGAGCTATGGTCGTTCGAAACGTCTTCCGTTTATGGATTCTGGAGGTCACTGTGCTCTAAGGAACCTTGAGCGCTGCAGAAATTATTTTGTCACTTTCGCCAGATCTGTGCCTTGTCACAATTCTGTGTCTGAGCTCCTTGGGTAGTTCTTTAGACCTCTTGATTCTCATGTGCTCTGACATGCACTGTGAGATGTGAAGTCTGTGAGATGTATCAGTTTAATTAAACACAGCTGGACTCCAATGAAGGAGTAGAACCATCTCAAGGAGGATCAGAAGGATATGGACAGCATTTGAAGTAAATATGAATGTCACAGAAAAAGGTCTGAATACTTATGATCATGTGATATTTCAGTTTTTCTTGTTTAATAAATTAATAATAAAATCTGTCAAGATGTGGTGCATTGTGTACATTACTGAGCCAAAAAAATAACTTTTGTGATCTTATCAATTGGTTGCAATGAAACAAAGAGTGAAACATTTAAAGAGGTCTGAATTCATTTTCTACTCACTGTAATTAAACTTACAGATAGGGTTTGTTCTTTCTACAATCCCCTGTTATGAAATCTTACCCATTTACCTTTTAAAAGTCATATCCAAAGTTTTGTGAAAATGAGCTGATAAGAATCATATGTTACCTAAGATGAGTTAAAGGAGTATTCCCATTACAGAAAATGTATGTCATAATGTATAACTTTTTACAATAAAAACAATTTTCAAATATGCTTTCTGTATCAATTCCTCACAGTTTTCTCAATCTCTGCTTGCTGTTCTTTTATATTTCCAGTGGACAGAAATTTGACCATGGTCACACAGGTATAAGGCTCATATTACTCTCTAAGAAACCGACGAGCAGTGCAATGTGGGGCAATGGTCAGATTTCATTCACTGGAAGCAAATAAGAAGCTTCCTATAGAAGGACAGAAGCAGAGATCTAGAAAATTGTGATGAATTGATACACAAAGTATATTAATTAAGTTTAGAGGCTGCAGAGGGGAGCTTCACTTCAGACAATCTTCTGTCCTGTAGTACCTAAAAAAAACATATTAAAGATAAGAATCTCATCTTTCAGATTGCATTAGGCTTGTGGTTCTGTGAGCTTCAGAACTGGAGATACTTGTATATATATTTGGAAATGCAAGCGTCAGATTCAGGTCCTGCCTATTTCTTTACCTGCCTGTATCTCCAGTCCTATACCTCACCGAACCACAAGTTTGATGTGTTCTAAAAGATGAGATTCTTTAAAATGGCACCAAAGCATATAAGGCATCCTATAGAACGAAAATAAGGGCAGCTGAAATGACATTGCCTCTGCAGCCTGTAAATTTGACTGTATGGGGGTCATTTACTAAGGGCCCTATTCACGTTTTCGCGACGTCATACCCGAATATTTCCGATTTGCGCAGATTTTCCCTGTATTGCCCCGGGTTTCGGGGGGTGTGGCCGAACGAAAACCTGACGGATTCGGAGAAACCGCCGCATTTTTTTAACAAAAGTGTCGCTGGACACGCGCTTACCTTCACCAGGAATAGGATCGTGAACTTCGGCGGACTTCAGCGCAGCAGTGACACCTGGTGGACGTCGGAGGAACTGCCTTAGTGAATCGCCGGAAGACCCGAATCCACCGCAGAGAACGCGCCGCTGGATCGCGAATGGACCGGGTAAGTAAATCTGCCCCAATATCTCTGCTTTGCTCATTTGCACATGACTTGGGGGTGATTTTTAAAACGGGTGAGATGTCACATAAAAGACAGAAGTGTAGAAATGACATTTCATACACTACCTGGTGGCGTGGGTGGTAGCTTATTGGGGTAAAATCTGGCAACAGGTTCCCTTTAAATATAAAGGATGGACTACTACTCCTGCCTGCTGGATCTACTCCTTTTGCTCAAAAAAACTGCAGAACAATCCATCACAAAACATGAAACAAAAACGATATAGGGAATTAGATTTACCTTTATAAAAAGTTCTCATTTAGTAAAATTGTCCTAGTCTCACTCCAATAAGGAGATGATGTAAAAAGTGGAATAACATTGCAGGACAAGACTTATGGACGTGCCTTTGAATACATTTGGTAATACTGATTGCTAAAGGTCAGCTTTTTTAGTCCAATCAGTGAAAGAATGATGACACATTTGCTTATGTCTCTGATTATGTTTAAAGGTTACATTCTAATCTTTATCCAACCCAAACCTAGTCTATAATAAATACTCATTGTTGCATTGGAGGTGTGATGGTAAAAAGCTCCAGAATCCGGATGAGACCTGACTGTTTTGTCAATCATACTTAAATTTAACACAGAGTAGACAGATTCGAATACCACCCTGCAAGGCGAGAACAGGTGTTAACAAGCATGTTCCTCCTGCTCTAGCCAAGAAATTATATGCTGGGAGATAAACCTTTCTTAATTCTTAATTTAAATAACTGTAATCTGTGCAGGATCTATATAGTGGTATAATCTTCACCTTTCAGAATCACTCTTGTGCAGAAGTTCACACATGATCTTTGTTGGTCATAGACACCCCAGAGTCCTTGAGATGTCATTCATAATCTAATAGCAAAAAGGGCACTGCAAGTGTTGGATAACCATGTGTCAATTAGTAGAGATTTGCCGCTCTGGTTTGTGGATATCAAAAAGATCTGAAATTATGTTAGATCAGTATCTATGTATCAAAAATATGTTTTATCTATGGTGAAAAGGGTTAAGTTTACTCTAGAACACTGTCGTTTTATTATTCCTTTCAATTAAAATTATTCTGCATTATTTCTGCATTAAAAAAATCCAGTATATTAGAAACTAAATACTTCACATAAGGGGGCATTGTAGCGTCATATTATTACAACATGAAGGGGATGGAAAGCAGTTGGGAACAATCATTTAGCTGAGTGCACAACTCAGTATTCCTGTAATTTCAGGACTTTTTCAAGAGATCATGTTGGTAAATGACTGATACACTTTTTCCATCTATTTATGCAACTTTTAATTCACCAGCACTTCCCTCTGCTAGTAATTTTCAGATGTCTCTGAAATAGTTATTGTGATGTTTACCATAAATTGAACACAAACTGAAACTATTTCTCACAAACAAAGAGAATGAGCAGTGACATAGAACACATTGGGGCACATTTACTTACCTGTCTTGTCAGGATTCATGAAAGTGCATTGTCCGTCTGGAATGCACTGTGATTGAGCGCCTGATTTCCTGCATGTGTAGCTACCCCGGTCAGGTCCGCCGGAGTTCACCTTCTTCTTCCCGGTGTATGTAAGTGCATTGTCTTGTGACACAATTTTAAAGTTAAATCCCGCGCTAAGTCCGAATCAGTGGGATCATACAATGACACGCCCCCGATTTCTGTTGAACGAAAGTCGGCGTGGCTGTTCCAAAATATGATCGCGTGGTTAATCTCTGGTTAAATACCTATCCCAGCGGCGCAATTCCCGAATATCTGTCGAAAGTGGGGCCGTTGACCCTTAGTAAATAAGCCCCATTATAGAAAGGTATTATGCTGTACTATATTTATTGCTGTTTTAGCTCCTATCACTCAGTGGTGGTCAGTGTAAGATTCCAGAGTGTGTGCAGGGACTCTCTAAGCAGACACTTTATTATCCATCTAGTTCTGTGAGCTAAAAATGTGGTCAGGTTATCAGGGTACAGGTTTATATACACTTTTATTTACCTTCTGAACATTGAGACAGATGAGAGATGATGAGATCCATGAGATGCCTATTACACACAATGTCAACTATACTACATCTATGCTATTCGACAACACACTAGATCTGCTGTGCCTTCCTCCCCCTCCCCAGGTAAAGAACTTATCGGTCTGTAGCTTTACACTCCTCACGGTGTGAGAGCTCCGTCGTGAGATGCAGGGAGGAAGAGCTTGAGGCAGAGAGAAATATTAGTTCCACGGCTGTGGAATCCAAGATGGCTTCCCCGACCTTAAATCAGAAGCTATAGGGTCGTGTGTAGGGGCAACTGAAATTGTGTACTGCAGGACTGATAGAAACAGGTTGGACTTATATTTTTGAAATGCTGTATTTTTGTTAATAACAGTGAAATAGAGAATGTGTTATTTTGTTGTCTTAAGTATATTTAAGAAACTTGTCTCCGTGGGAATACACCTTTAAGTAGTTCATCCTATCTTCTCTCCACTTCCCATAGATCTCTATGGGCAGCATGTAACCTGATCCCCCAAGAAACTGTTTGTATGTCATATCTCTATTCAAACTGTAGTATGGCAGTATATGGTAGGATCGATCAGGCAACCTAGGGTTAAAAAAAGTTTTAAAAAAAATTCAAATCGCCCCCCCCTTTCCCTAGAAGTCATAAATATAAATAAACTCATAAACACACCAGGTATCGCCGCGTCTGAAAATGCCCAATCTATTAAAATATAATAATGGTTTTCACTGCGTTTAACCCCATAATGGAAAATAGCACCCAAAGTCAAAAATGGCACTTTTTTGCCATTTAGAAAAATATAAAAAATTCTATAAAAAGTGATCAAACACCATTGAAATTGTCATCAAAATTTGCAAAAAATGACACCACCCACAGTTCTGTACAACAAAGTATGAAAAAGTTATTAGTGCCAGAAGATGGCAAAATCAAAAATATTTTGTACAGGAGCTTTTAATTTTTGTAGATGTATGAAAACATTCTAAAACCTATACAAATTTGTTATCCTGGTGATCGCACCGACCCACAGAATAAACTAGACAAGCAAACGGTGCAAATGCGTTTTTTTCACCATTTTCACTGCATGGAATGTTAAATAACATCACTATGAAGTGCAATTTGTTATGCAGAAAACAAGCCATCACAGAGATCTTTACGTGTAAAAATAAAAAACTTCAAGAGTTTCTATGCAAATATTATATGTTGATAAATGAGGGGTGGGGCAGGCCTCCCTAACATACTCCTATATCACCAGGCGGTAATTTTGGAGGCATTATTTTATTACGACACAACAAACCGTTATCCCAGAGAATTTGTAAATTTTTTATCATGTGGTATTGGTTGGCATTTTAACCCCTTGCCACTGATGGGCTTTTTTCATTTTACTTTCTGTCGATATAGAAAAACACTTTTAAAAATCAAAAAACAATTATTTTTCCATGTACAGATCTGTATGAGGGCTTGTTTTCTGTGTAACTAATTGTACTTCCTAGTGACGGTATTTTATATTCCATGCTGTGTACTGGGAAGTGGAAATAAGATTAAAAATGCAGTAAAATTGACAGGAAACCGCATTTGCACCATGTTCTTGTGGGCTCTGTTTTTTTTACATCTTTCACTGTGTGCTCCAAATGACATCTCTAATAAATTCTTTGGTTTGGTATGATAACAGAGCTACCAAATTGATATAGGTTTTATTAGGTATTACATTTTTTTTTAAAAAACCTTTTGTACGAAAAAAAAATTATTACTTTAACCACCTGGCTAAGGTGTAAATTTTTCCAGGACAAGCTGACGTTTTCATTGCTAACATTTGGGACTGTGCATTCTTTTGATCACTTTTTATTCCATTTTTTATGTGTTGCAAGGGTTACCACGAATAATTGGGAATTTTGGGGTGTGGTGAAACCTAATATGTTGTGTTTTTTGTGTTTTTTTTTACTGTTTTCTACTTTTTTAGATTATTTATTGTTTTACATGTGTTAGGGGCTTTTGGGATACTTTAATGAATTTTATTTATTTTTTAATTTTTGTGTTTTTTTACTCTTTTACTTTTAAAATACCAGCAAATGAACTAGTGATCATGTGTTCACCAGTTCATACTAACAACCATGTATTGCAGTGCATTAGAAGTGTCAGCCTATGCGCTTGCATAGGCTGGCAGGCAGACTGCTTGGTCCAATCAGGTGCTGGATTGAGCAGGCTCCGTCTCGAACAGACCCAGGGACCTTCATTAGGTCCCTGGCTGCCCCGTAAAGAATATGGCTCCCCATGATTGCATCACAGGGTGTCAGGAGGAGAGGGAGCTCCTTCCCTCAACGGGTATGTAGGTCCTACTCTCATAACATTGACCACGAGATCTAATGGGTTAAACAGGCCGGATAAGAACTCATTCCGATCTGGACTGTTAGAGCAGAGTCATAAGACAGCTTGGTCACTGCTCTTTCCTGCAGGGGGGACGTGTACAGAACTTGGGCTAGACCAACGTAAAAACCTGTTGACCTAACCCAAGGCCCCTTCATGACCGACGAAAACCCCGTATAGGAGACCATTAAGGTGTTAAAAGTGATTTTAGTTAGATCTGAGCTATAAATTTTTATACAAAATAAAGGGCCACAGTATGAAGTATGAACCTGTCATTAGGTTTAGGTTGTCATGAGATTCCCTTTAATCTCAAATTCATCAAGTATTAAAAAGTATTTACAATGTTTTAACTGTGTTTTTGTTTTTCAATGGGATTTGTCTTTACATGCATAGATTAGTTATCAGTTATCTTTTCAACCACTCATAATAATTTCAATTTTGCCTTAGTGTTGTGTTTTTCAGGGGTTTATCCTTTTCACCAGTTACCACTAACAAGGGGCCATGACTTGTGCTTGTCACTAGGATGGTGCATAACTGAGTACAGGAAGTATGTGTAAATGATTGGAGGTCTTATTAGTAACTCTACAAGCCACTGGCAACACTTTTGAGACATAAGGGTCCATCTCTGGTACATGCCAGCCCCATATCGGTTGCCATGACAGCCTCGGGTCTGTCTGGTTTTAATCTATTCATTACAATGTGTGATTTGCACATTGTAATGAATGAGAAGGAAAATATAGTGCCATAATGTAGTATCAAATTTGGTATCCCCATGATCGCACCAACCCAAAGAATTAAGTAAACATGTCATTTGGGGCGCACAGTAAAAGCCATAAAATCCAAGCCCACAAGAATACTTCGCAAATGCATTTTTTTACATATTAAATACTGTCACTATGAAGTGCAATTTGTTATGCAGAAAACAAGCCCTCACAGATTTTTACCTGTAAAAATAAAAAAAGTGATGGATTTTTGAAGGTGGGGAGTAAAAAATGGAAATGCAAAAATGAAAAAGGGCCACAGCATAAAGGGGTTAAGAAAACTTGAAATTTACAATATATAGTAATGTAGACTGTACTTCTAAACAAGGCTACTGGGAAAAAGACTTAATTATTAATGCCTAAGCTACTATTCATTTGTATTTATCATGTGACATTTGCCAACTTAAACCGACTGGACCTCATCCAAGCTGTTTAATGTAAAGGAACAGGACTATGTAGATGTCAGCAAATGTATGAAAAATATATATATTTTTTTAAATATCTATTCATTTTCTTGATTTCTTATATTTGTCATAATAAAACTAAAACAATGTTGCAATATTACTGAGATGTACTTGAATACTCAATAGTTTTGTTAATATAAAATATATTTTTTCTAACATACAAAAGATTAAATGCAGAATAAAGCTGAATTACTAATAGAGATACAATAAGAAGACGACACTTCCTAAAGGCAAGTGGGCAGTAGTAAAGGAATGTAAAGACAGTACCTGACTTAAGGACACCTGACTTATTGAGACTGCAGTGATCATCTGTAGGGTGTTTGTAATTAAACTTTATTGATAATCTTGTTCCCATGAGAGCAAACATTTTTGAAAATCTAATTGTCACTGAGATAAAAGATTTTTTGTCTGGAGCTACAATTTTATAAAATATAGTTCCAACTTACATACAGATTCAACTTAATGGGTAACTGTCACCAGGATTGTGATTTTGAGCTGGTGACAGGTTGCAATAGCCTAGACTGTGCTGATTTTAAAAATGCCTTTGTCATCAATCTGAATCATTTCTGTAGTTTATAATGGTTTAATTTACATTACCTGGCTCTGTATTAGCAGGATGTGGCGTGTTCCAGGAGTGGAGGGGTAGCTGTAGCTTGTGTGCGCCTGTGATCCAACGGAGGAGATGAGTTTATCGTCCCACATCCCGCCAACTTTAATCTAAGTGGCTTCGTACCAACCATGTCACGGGGTGGGAGAAAGCTGTGATCCGATATGAGGGATGTGTTACTCCCATATTTGCCGCATCACAGCTGGATCTCCATCCTCTGTCTCCCCCAAATTTTTAATAGGGTAATTATCATTACGTGGACAGGGGGTTGTCAACCTTGACGTGGTTGGAACGAAGACACTTAGATTGAAGTAGGCGGGATGCCATATGACGTTGATACAACTAAACCACTCAGATCAAAGTAGGTGGGATGTAGGAGGAGCCAAGATGGGTTATATCTGGCTCATGCGCAGTTGATCCGGCACCCACGCCGACTTGGAACCTAGTAACCAGGTTTACAGATGGAGTAGATGAGCCACTGCCCGGTCCATTACATTTATGTCCTAGGTTCTGATTTACCCAGCTTGAGCCAGCATTGAGCATTTATCCATAAAACATTGTTTGCATTTGAGTGCAGAGATCCATGCATGAAACGCATAGGGAAGTGAATAGATTTGGTATTATATCCTTTACCTTTAGGGTGCAATAGTCATGATTAGGGATGGAGATGGGACGGCCCTTGTAAGGGCTGGGAGCAAAAAAAAAAAAAACGTGGGATCAGGGAAAAACTCATTATAGGGATAATTAGGACGTTTCCTGACCTGGACCCTCTGCGACCTGGAATCCCCATTTGAAGGGATCAAACCTGTTTTCTAATTTGTGCATATCATTATCATTATCATTGAATACTTATCGATCCCTCTATGAAGCTGAAGGCATATAAAAAGGTTAATGCATAGTCTTGCTTTTGTATGATTTGTTCATCACTATGTTTTTTGTGATAACTTGATTGATCATTTTTAAACTGATGTGAATTTGGTTTTTACCGAATTATTAAAAGTTAAGTTTTATATTCTTAGGCATTTGCTATTTGATATTTTGATTATGGATGCCATGGTCAGTGGCTAGTCTTGCTCTAATTTGTGGGGTAATCTTGACTGGCATTTGTGCTATCTTTGATTTCATAGGCTATTGGAACCTGTGTCCTAGGGACTGACTATAAAAATAATGGGACATGGACTAGAGCAGTGATGGGGAACCTGTGGCATGTGTGCTGTTGCGGAGGGGGTGGTAATTAGCAATTGTGGTGCGGGGTCCATATTTTTGGCACAAGAATTGTGCAGTAATTTACACTGGGATGTTAGATTTAGGAGCAAGGGTTAATGAATTGGCACAGGCCTGAAAGGGTTCTGTAATGTCTCAACATTCATGAAGGTGAAATAGAACTTGGTAGACCAGCTTTTAGTTCATCTATTTGTGTGCCACAAATTACAAAGCTGTGCCCAAATTGAGCGACCAAAAATAAAAAAAAGGTATGAGTGTCGGAAAAAGGAGCACCATTTTGGAAGTGCAGCAAGGAAAACGGAAGACTACCAAAAAACTGAAGGGAAGTCAATAATGAATAAACCCCAAGGTCTACTTCTGCAGTCCTAGGAAGTCCTATTTTAAACTGAGTTATACTTGACTTCCTGGGAGTGAGTGAGAAGGTGTGGACAGAGTTAGATTATCTTTCAAGCTCTTGCTCCGCACTGGGATCTCCACTGATCAGCAAGTGGATAGTACCGGAATACCCCTTTAATTTGCTCTATGGACTGCATAATACATAGAAACATTTAAACACCTGCTTCTGTAACCACAAAATACATAAATAGGACTGATTAAAACATAATTATCTCCAAAATTTATTTGGCAAACTTGGCAAACATTCACCTCTTTATGCCATTATTACTGGTTATCAAATCCAGTAAACAGGTATGGTAAGGCCGTTTTTGGTCAATTTGTGTACAGTTCATCACTATTTGGCACAGGTTGTCCCATCAGTAAGCCACCCTAACTGTAAAGGATATACAGGCAGTCACCGGATTATGTACAAGATCGTTTTGGTAGGTTTGTTCTTAAAGCAAATCTGTCACCAGGAATATCATTTTAGCTGGTGAAAGATTCCAATATTCTATGCTATGCTGACAAAAATGCCTTTGTCAGCTTTAAGAATCATTTCAGTAGTTTATGTAAGATTAGTTCACATTACCTGAATCCCAGCAGGATGTGGTGAGTCCCCAGGAAGGGGGCAGCTGAAGACAGTGTGTGCTTGTGTCAGACTCCTCTCCTCCCCACTCATGTAGATCCCTCACCTCTCCCTACTTCCTGTCAAGTGCATTGGGCAGGTAGGGGGTGGGGTGGTGGTGTGGACTGCATGGAGTACTAATGTATGAAGAGACACAGGCTGAGGGACTCAACACATGTTGCTGGCAGGGAGTCGGATAATGCCAGCAACATTTAAGTATCAATTAAGTATCAATTAAGTATCAAGTACTGAAATGATTCAGAATGCTGACAAAGGCATTTTTAAAATCAGCATAGCATAGACTATTGGAACCTGTCACCAGCTAAAAATTACATTTCTGCCAACAGGTTTGGTTTAAGTTGAATTAGTTTTTAAGTCGGAATAGGTAAATTTATGTAATTGTAACTGCGGCCAAATTATTTTCCGTTTCCTGTGACAATTGGATTTAAAACATTTTTGGTGGACAAGGGAACAATGAGTATCAATAAAGCTCCATTGCAGAAATGTCACTTTTGATCATTGCAGCCTGGGAATAAAGTACAGTAAATTACCAGCATCCAGAGAAGTCACAGTGGGCAGAAGGTCTGTTTGTAATGGGGGTCATCTGTGAGTCGGTGTTCTTAAGTCAGGGACTGTCTGAAATATGGGTATATATATCTCTCATGAATGTGTGGAGGTTTAGGTTTAAACAAGCGTTTAGGTGAAGTGTAGATAAAATTAGAGGTATCTTACTTATTACTTATTACTGTAAAAGGTACCTTGAGTGTCTACACTTGCGTTATACATCATCTCTTATGATCGCATTATGGGGCTGCGTCCCGAATATCCTGACCGCCATGTAGGTCACTTGGTACTTACACTTTGTTTTTATTGTTAATAGTATTGTCACTTCTACTTGCCATTCTGTTTTTCAATAAACCTTTATTGAACCATAAAATTAGAGGTATCTTTGCTATTACAGATTACAGTACTTAGAAAACCTGAATTACTACATTCGATTTACCTATCCTCAGTATTATTTTTAGGACTAAAAACGTGTCATTTGTGAGATTCCAACATCACAATTTAATTTAGAAAATAAAGTTGCCATCAAGTTTATATTGTATGACATTCTAAAATTATTAGTATAAAACATGTAAACGGCAAGAAAACAGATATCCAGAGTCATAAACTTTATTCTTCCTACCCCTTGCTTTCAAGGGTTTACTATAAACCCAAGAACATTGTTAATGTGATACTGGAAGAAAGAGCATCCTAATAATATAATAGCCTCTACATAAGGTCTACTGCAGCAGATTTTTCATCTTGTCTGTATAGATGATTCCTTTTCTGCATAAAAGCTTTTAAAGTCAGCAGTGTTTAATGGTGCCTGAATTGTTTGTGGTCTCTGTCTGAGGCTGCACAGTTATGTCCATACATAGTAGTCATGTTCTCTATTATACAGCTTGTCATTTTAAATGGAGCAATAATACTTTAAGGTGTGTTGGAAGACAGAGCCTAAAATAGAACTGTAGTTGATTTATGATGCCATTGAACTCATCAGGATATATGAAAGATTGATTTGGAAGCAAAATCCCACTGCCATGATAAAGTGAAAGAAGTTTTTAGATACAGGATGTTTTATAGCAAACTGCATTAATGAAGTGTAGTAAGATTGATAAATCCCCATAAGCAGAATGGATTAGAAAGGGGATATAAGAACAGTTATACATTATCTGGTAGCTCATAAGTGGCTGTCACACCCATTGATTAACTTAAAGTTGGGGTCCGGAAATAAAATAAAATGTAATATATAGCTTGGGGCTGTTATATTCACCACCTCTGCCACTTTCATTCACCTAGGGCGTGGCCATCACTGCCAGTATCTGTTTGTAAAAAGAGCTGACGATGATGTGGAGGCTACAACCATGCAAATTTCAGACTGTAGTAGGGACAGGTATACACAAAAAAAAAAAAACCTGTCACTGACAGACGGCACCACGGGTGAACAGTGTGCTTCACATGGTGAGTATTACAAGAGGCTTATTGCCATGTATAATATTGTTTTCTTTATTCCTGGACAACCCATGTAAGCACTGTGGACCACTGTGCTGGATCAACAGGAGCGCCCACCTGTAACTCTAGCAAAATATTGAAAGAGAAAATAATCAAGGTGTTACAATGGTCAATAGTAAATAGTCAATAGTAAGACTTCAACCCAATTGGAATTCTGTTGCAAGAGCTAAATTGGTCATTACCTGTGTAACCTCTACACCTGTCCTTTTTAATATATTAATACCTCCCAACTGTAATAAAAAGTTATGCCACAATTTTTTTTCTAGCCATGCCCCTTATCACACCCCCTATCATTCCCACACAGTATTATAACTTGCTGCACAGCTCAAAGTGCCGCCATCTCTCCATCCCCTCTCATTATTGCCACCTTTTCTGCTCCTCCACCTCATTGTGGCCTTACTCTTGTTGTGCCCTCCTTACATTGTGGTCCCCCTTTCATTGTAAATAAACAATAAAGATCAGATACTCACCTCTTCTCGTTTCCCTGCAGGACTTTTTAATTTTCTACTGTCTCTGGTATGCTCATCACTACGTATGTACACACAACTGACTACTGATTTTTTAAAGTTTGTAGAGAGTTGAGATTCGTTCAAGAGAGCTGTGCATAGATAAATGGCCAAAAAACCTCAATGAAGCAACATTACATAGAAGAATGCGCCAACATTCCCCCAGGGCATTGCAAGACATTTATAAAGTCAGAGAAAAAACAATAGCCTCAAGTTATTGCTGTAAAGGTGGTTTTACAAGTTACTGATTTATGTTTTTTATTTTACACATGGCTTCATTTTTTTTAAATGATATTGACATGGTGGAATATGTTGTGTGTTGTTTACCTGGGAATATATTTACCCAAGTTTAAGACTTACCAAGACCAGATAAGTGAAAACCCCTTTATTATGCATTATCAGCAGCTAACCATACACATATAATTTCAAGGTTGTTGGTGTTACAAACCTGTGATGACATTGATCCTAGAAGTACAATAGAATGCCACTTCAAAACTTTGATCAATCTATTAAATGTTAAAAAGACTCTCTGGGAGCCTCTAATATCAGTCCAACTTCTCTGGAAGCATACCAACATAAATCCAAAAATGTAAACCTATTTTTGTCATTTGGAATTATCTGGTGTCGCAGATCATCTCTGTTTAAACTGTAATGCAATTTGGAGTACATTTCTTTTGAAGTGTATATGTCTCCAGTACACAAGTAATCTTGCATTCATAGTTATTGTGACAACCACAATAAAGGTTTAGGCATAACTCTGCCCACTAACCCAATACAACTAATGATAAAGTATGAAGATATGCAGTAAATATGTGTGGATGGATCTTGGTCCAGGTCCTGGGATGTGCACCTGAGCTGTTCCTTGATATATATATATATATATATATATATATATATATATATATATAGAGAGAGAGAGAGAGAGAGAGAGAGAGAGAGAGAGTCATGTTTAAGACATGTACTAATTCTATATTTAAAAGAGTGCTTTTATTGTACAAATACAAATTCATTAGGATAAAGTCCAGGCATAAGAGGATCCATTGCAGGTTAAAAAAATATTGCATATGATCCTCTATTCATCGCTTTATTAGAAAAATGTCCAGGAGAACAAACAGCGGGAAAACAAGACAGAGACAGGTATCTATTGTAAAGGTAAATATCATACCTGCTTCCACATGTCTTCGGAATTTAAGAATTTTAAACTATTTGCTACAGGTTTCACTTAGCTCCATGTTTCACTTATTGATGAGCCATAGTGCTGTCCCTATCCAGTAAATATTTGGCATTGAGCTGATAAGTTGATAAAAGAACATCCCATGCTTTTACAGAAGTGATCTGTTTTGTCATTAGTATGTCCAGTATAGTCTTCATCAAATAGCATCTGACAGGTCAGTTGCCATTAGATAACGATATGTTTAAGGCTGGGTTAGACACAAAGTCAGGCATTCAGGTGAAATTTATAAGTTATAAGTTCGGTCTTCTATCACCTGATACATGGACGTTGACACAGTGAAGCCAAAGTGAAGACTTCTATGCTTGTTGCATATATCCTGAGCCATAAGGAATTGCACGTTGAGACAGCGAAGCCATGGTATAGACTCCTTGGTTCAGTGCGTAAGTCCTGAGCCAGAAGGAGATGCATGTTGAGACAGTGAAGCCAAATTAAAGACTCCTTGGTTCAGTGTGTAAGTCCGGAGCCAGAAGGAGATGCACGTTGAGACAGTGAAGCCAAATTAAAGACTCCTTGGTTCAGTGCGTAAGTCCAGAGCCAGAAGGAGATGCACGTTGAGACAGTGAAGCCATAGTATAGACTCCACGGCTCAGTGCGAAAGTCTTAAAACCAGAATGAGATGTGCGTTGAGACAGTGAAGGTAAGGAAAAGACTCCGTGGCTCAGTGCATTAGTCTGAAGCCAGAAGGGGATGCAGAAGGGGACAGTGAAGCTAAGGAGAGTGAGCGTATGAGCAAGATTTCAACAGCAGGTTTGCCTATATGTCTAGGTTGGAAGGGATTGGAAGGGAAACAGGAGAAGTACAGTGGATAACTCCATGACTATGTGAACTGCCTTAATGACTCATGTGGTTTTGATGGCCATGTGCCCCCTAGAAAGCTTGGGCCTGGGGCTACCACTCCCAAACCTCCTATAAGAATGAAAGCAATTTCACCATCCTATTTTTAGATATAGAATTTTATTCAAAATTCTTTAAAAATAGCAGGGGTGCATCATGCGGGAAAGCTAAGGAATGAGAAGCACCTTCTGCTTGGACCCTAATAGGCACTGTGATCCCTGATACTCATTGTGCTGCTCCACAGATTGGATTTTAAGGCGGGTATGCGGGTACATGCCTTGATAACTCCCCCCCAAAAAATTTTTTATCTAAAATGATAGAACACTGGAAAACAGGTAAGGTAACTTTATGTTTTTTTTTAACTATAAACTACAACTACACATTTTTATGTTAAAGGAAATCTACTGTCTGATTCATACTGATTCAAAGCAGCATCACTGACATTGTAATGCTTTTTTAATGGTCCTGTTTTAACATTCTTTAAGAGGCGGAGCACTTGTAGCTTATTAGCATATTTTAAAATCTTTTCTTTTTAGAAAAAGGAGACCATAAAAAAAGATTTCAAGGCCAGTTGGTGTCAGTGATGGTGCTTTCTAAGGTAGGAATCGAATTCTAGATATACTTAAATGACCTATCTTCAAATTAAACCTTTTAGAAAATAGCTTTAAAAAAATACATATGACAATGTTTTTTGACATTGAAAATAGACACATTTGAGTCTTGGAAGAGCAAGAATCATATTACTGTTTTTCGTGGTCTCATGAAAAAGCATGTGATTATTGGCCTGAATACAGAACATTCCACTCAATTGCAATGTATAAAGTTATTATCTTATGGGTGTGACAAACATGACACTGTCCTGGGCCTGTGCACTTCTGATCAGGCCCGGAAAGAAATATTAGAAACCTTAATAGGATTAAAAAGATATGATGGTATCTATTAATGGTTTGTTACAAATTTTATGAAGCTGTAATACTGTATCTATTCTTTGGTTCTTTTGTATTGAAGTTACACACCTATTAAACAATAGAAATACCAGGTTTTGGTGTTACAGTGCAGTTTGCCATTTTAACTACATGTTTACATTGATAAATGACAATGCATTAAAAGATAGGTTTAGCTGTACTAGATATACAGTTACAGTTTCTGATATAACTCTAATAGTAAGAACTATAGAAGCAAGCAGAAGATAATGAAATTGAAATAGATATATGAGGAATTAGACATAATCAAATCAAGTGGAGATGAATGCATTGTAAATGGTCCTTAAAATAGTTAAATTGACCATTAGCCCATGTGAAATAGGAAAGCATAAAATATAAGAAAGTTACATTCAAAGTCGAAATCAAAACTCATTATAACATTTAATCGTTAGATTAGCTGTACTGATTTAACAGTACTTAAAGGGAACCTGTCATCAGCAACTGGCCTAATAAACCCCTACCAGTATATTGCCAAGTAGAGTAACACCTAGTTTTCGTGGTAACATTATTCAGAAAATAAACTTTGAAGTGAGATGTAAATTGGTTGTATAGAGTCAAGTGAGCAGAGAGTTTAACATTGAAGTCAAGGTGGGGAGCTCTGAACGCCTCCTCCACTGTTATTGACATCATGCACCGGACTTCAGGAGATCTGGTTAGTGATGTCTCTAGATGCAGGACCATCAATTGCAGTGGCTTTCTGTGGAAGAGAGAGAGCTTGACTTCAGTGTTAAAATCTTTGCCTCCTTGATTTACATCTCACTTTATAGTTGATTTTCTGGATGATGCCACCACACTAGGTCATGAAAGAAACATGATCTGAAAGGTGTGCAGCTGCTTGGCAACATACTGATAGTGGTTTATTAGGTTAATTTCTGATGACAGGTTTAATGGTGATACTTAATGGTGATATTTACGCTATTTGGACTGTAAAACACGGATCCAGTTACGGAAATCATTGAATCAACCTTAGATCACAATATGGTTCTGTGGTCATTTATTCACCCTAAAATTAGGTTATATTACAGCAGTTTAAAACAAGTGTTCTCAGTGTACTCAGACACCATCAGTACAGCTATACTTCCTGACTTCCTAATAGACATCAACATTCACCTCTAAATGCTTGTCTTTTCAATGGTTCAGCTTATCTGAAAAACAAAGTATTAGACAACATCAAAATTCAACCTACCTGATTCTCTCCACCACTGTTATCATCTTTGGGGAGAAGCAGGATGCATACATGTCTCAGAAAGTCCTGCCAAAATTAGTGGGTATGTAAGGTAAGTTTTTTTTCCTAAACTTTTTCTCATATTGCCAGGGACAGGCAGGTCTTTGAAGAATATCCACAGAAGACAGTCCACTAACATTCTGCAGACTTTAAATTCCATCCACGTTGCTGTGAAAAGGAAGCTGTTAGCAGAAGATGACACAGCATGGTGGCCCCATACAGAGAATACACTTTGATGTGAGATGTAAAATGGCTGCATAAATTCACAGAGGTGGAGAGTTTAGCACTGAAGTCAAGCTCTCCCCACCTCATAAAACCCACTTCTCTGTTCAGGGTGTGTTCAGGGATATATGTAACCAGCTATTCTGAAATGTGGTGCATGACAGAGCTTGACTTTAGTACTAAACTATATGCCTCTGTGACTTTATTCAACCTAATTCCATTTCATTTGAAAGTAGATTTTGTGGATGACGCCATCACACTGCCATTAAGGAAACATGATTGGAAGGTGTTAAGCTGAGTGACAAAATACTGGTGGTGGTTTATTAGGTCTGCTTCCTCTGACTGTTTCCTTTTAAAAAAAATTGCAGATAAAAACCTAGTGTGGATCTTATACATATTCACATATTTATATAAAAATTGTTATTATTACACACAAATAAAATATAAAGGGGCAGCCCACTTACATCAAAGAATAGACTATGAATGTGAGAGATTTTAGTGAGTCATAGCAAAATAATGTACTGTAATGCAGGAACTGGATTCGGGGAGGACAAACATTACAGTGATCCCTGAACTGACCCCCCAAAATGTCACCTGCTTGCTTTCCTAGAAGACAGCCCCTCCCTACGCCAAAGTGAGAACATGAAACAAGACTTACAAACAACACAAAAGAAAGGTCAGAGGTCCATGTTAGTAGCTGTACAGTAAATGTACACCGCAGAGTTAGGATTCTTTCACATGAACGTATGATTTCTATAGTCCTGTATTTCTGTGCTGTATGAATTTCATCTGTATGTCCATGTATATTGTTGTATCTGTACCCTATAAGTATAAAAAAACAGTGGGCTGGCAAATGATGGCTGGCGGATTGATGGCTGACTATTGGCTGGCTGACAGAATGCAGCTTCCACTGTTTCTGCATGATCCACATGTATACAGAAACATAAGGTACAGAATCATATGCAGAACATATGCAACACATATTTTAATCATTCCTATAGGGTAAAGTTCCGGTTCTATGAGTCATAAGGAATCGAAATACTGGAGAAAATAGGACATGTTCTATTCTTTGTCTCTCTCTTTTACGCCTTGCTCACGGTATGGTGGACAATATGGCCGGATTGCCCATGGAAATGAATGTGGCCATATGCTTCCTGTATAAAAATGCTGCAGTATGGCTAACATACAGCCGTTTTCATACGTTCATGTGAAAGTGGCCTTTTACCAAAGTATATATAAGTTTTTATATAAACTGCTCTTGAGAGACAAAAGGCACATATGGGGTGGATGCAGTAATATCCATAATATAAAGTAGGGTGTTATACATTGCATGGATAATGACATAATGACCAAAATAATCAAAATAGAAAATATTATAATTTGTTACTGGTTCATCCCCTGAGAAAGCATGGAAAGCAAAACGTGCATTGTGATATCCGGCACTATTTCCTAGACTAGTCAATTATGGCAGAATTAGGGCAGTATTCTCATATTCATACCAGCCTTAAGATTTTTTGAGGGTAGCTCTGATATATACCTTGTATATAGATTACATATGAAATGCACCACCAGGATATTATTTCCAAGATTTTCATGGTTGTACCTCCCTGACCATGGAAATTATACTTGATATACTCGATGGATTTTAAATAGATAAAAAATTATTGTGACTGTAAATGTTCAAAATTGTTAAGAACTGTTTGACTCCTTTTTTTGGTAATGTGGTCCTTCACATGACCAGCGACTGGTTTACATTCATTACAAGTAAGCAATGGATGCCAGCAAGAAGAGAACTAGAAAACTGTCAGGAATTGACACAGTGGCTAACATTTATCAAAACGGCACAATTTACAGCTTGTCTTGTGACTGTGTAGAGTGAAGGATTCATCAAAACTGCATCACGGTCTTCATGAATCTGGCGCCCCCTGCACTGCTCTTGTAGTGTGCACCTTTTTTTGTGAACTATGTTCTTGCTGCAGAATTGTGGTGCAGAGAGAATTGTGGCGCACGTCAGTAATGAATGTGGAGCAAACGCAGAGTAAGCCCTAACACGCCCCTTTAGGGGCACTTATTTTCTGTCTTGTCAGACACAGTCCAGCCGCGACACAAAACTGGTGCAGACACTTTATAAACACATGTCCAAGCAGTTTGCACGTTCTTTTCAGTACAACACTGAAAGCAAATACACAGAAGTTTAAAGATAGGAAAATCTTTTTCCACACAATCTTTATTATTCGAATAAGATTAAAATATAGCATTAAAACATTACAGGCAATGAAGAAGCAACAAAGAGAACAAAAAAGAGTGCATTGTACCCCATTACACCCCTAATATTACTAAAAGCTGAATAAATGAGGCTATGATAAGCCCTCTTATATTAAAGCATCAGCAGGGACCCTATGAGGAGAAAGTACCACAGATTCTTTCCCCCAATTGTAGATACAGAAGACAATGCAAAGAGAGAATTTGTAAGCCATACCGACCAGGATTAAAGCACCCAACCCCGACGCGTGTTTTGCAGGAATAGCTTCGTCTGGGGGAATAAATTACCGTTTATTGGCATTCACTGTTGTATTTTTTTTGGAGATGGTATGTTGTACACAACACACATATCCCTAATTGTTTTGGCGCATTTACATTCTTTTCAGTGTAAAGTCATACAGAAAACTGGTGCAATCACTTTAATACACGTGGACCAGTGTGTATTGGAATGTTACAGTATATGATACAGTGATACAATTTGTTTGCTAAAACTAGACAACCCCTTTATTTATATAACTGTTATTGCAGTTACCAATAAATCTAGCGTTCATTGACATGTCTGAGTAATGCCTTGTGCATATCAGTACGGAATTTCCTAACATTCCAAAAGCCCATAGAAGGGAAATGCGAATGAACTTTGATAAGACTTTGTGAAGAAGAATGCTATATTTTCATAGACTTTTGTCTGATTGGTACTTGTATAACAATGTTTTGGCTGGACCTTTGTTTCTTCCATTACATCAGAGGGATGCTCAACAGGATTTAAACTTTCTACATACAGACAAAGCTTTATTATGCTCAAATGAGCACAGATTTTCCACAGGATCAACTTGGATTTCCAGTCCTGAAATGAAACTGGATTATGAACAATGAAAATGTTTTATGTATCCACTTAGCTGAAAATGAAGATACCAGTGTAATTTTATATTTAATCATTATGACTTAATAATTTATGAATCATTATAGAACTAATAAAAATCCTCAGCATATTCAATTCTTCACCTAAAAACAATTAACTGACATAAAAAAAATAAAAAATACAGGTGGTCCCCTGCTTAAAAACACCCTACATACAGACGACCCCAAATTACCAACGGACCTCTGGATGTTGGTAATTTACTAAATTTTAGGCTAAAATTATCAGCTGTAAGAGCTATCAAAGGTGTCTGCAATTAAGATTTATTGTTAATCCTGGTTCTTATGACAATTCAAAAGTTTTAAAATAAAAAAAAAGTTTTGGCTTGGGTTACAATTATAAAATATACAGTTCCGACTTACATACAAAATCGACCTATACACTTATTTCATATTTACAAATACAATAATATTACTGAGAAAAGTAAGTTAAGAAGAAATCACAATGTTATTTATGATTCTCTGAGTGAAAGTGAATATTTGAATAGTTAAAGCTAACTCTACAGCTATATGCTTATATTCTTAGGCTATATTCCCACTAACGTGTGCCCGTCGTATCATAGTACCGCAAATTTATCCTAGCTTTTTCCTGGACTTGTCCATACGACGTTGTGCACCCATTGCCGTCTATGGGGGATGTATATACGGTGTACATACGTCGGCCGTACATACATCCCCATATGGCAGTGTGAATGTAGCCTTGGTTTGATTCACTGCCATCATGAGGGATTTGTCACAGACAATGCAATCCACCTAATGTGACAGGCATTTGTAATAATGAGGTCCTTGTCATGAGGTCCTTCTGATTCTGTCAGTTTAAGCAGGTATAAAGGGTTGCATACAAAATTTTAAAGGGGTTCTGTAATTTTATAGGTGGCATGACAGCACTTCTTAAAAGAAAATCTACCATCAAAATCAAGCAAAATAAACCAAAGAGCATCACTGTGGCAATCTTATATTTGTTATCCATAGCCTCTGTTACCAGAGCCCCTCCGTGCTAAAGCTTCACAGGCTGCCACTCTGCACAGGAGCACTTCCTGGAAAATATAAGATGATTACTTCCGTCACAGTGTATGAATCTATGAGTAAGCGTCCCTGGTTTATCATGCTTGATTTTGATGGTAGATTTCCTTTAAACTTATATGTAAGTATAATATATATATATATATATATATATATATATATATATATATATATAGTATATATTAAACTTACCGTATATACTCGAGTATAAGCTGAGACCCCTAATTTTAACACAAAAAAAAATGGAAAAACCTATTGACTCGAGTATAAGCCGAGGTTGGGAAATGCATTGTCACAGCCTCCCCAGTATATAGCCTGCCAGCCCCCTGTAGCATATAGCCAGCTACCACCTGTTGTATACAGCCTTCCCGCATGACAATACCAACCCGAGCGGCAGGTCCAGCTACGTAGGGGTACATCTAGAAGAGTCGATCATCTCTGGTTGCTCTGTCGACGGTAGTGGGGCAAAAGGTTTTGGATCATTGGAGGAGGAAGGAATAGGGGGGTGCTGGGGACTGGAGAGGGATGAAGCAGAATCTACGAGAGGTTTAGGGGGGGGGCGGTGTGGGAGGAGCATAGAGGGCGTTCGGCGGAGATGTCGGGAAGGTAGCAATGAGATTGGAACGGGGGAATGAAAACGGGAGTAGGACTAGGGGCAGTCACCGTAGGGGCTGAGGGATGCGGGAGGGGAGGAGGTGGAGCCAAAGATCTTCGATTGATGAAATAGATTGTGGGCTCGAAGAGAAGGTTAAAAACCCCCGCCCTTTCGATCCATCCTTCCAGCCCCCGTTTTTCTTGCATACTTGCCAGCCCGCCCCTTGTTATACAGCCGGCCAAGCCCCCCGTTGTCTCAACGCCCTTCCAGCCCCACTTGTTACAGCCTCCAGCCCTCCTGTTGTATACAGCTTGCCAGCCCATGTTGTATACGATCCTGCCCGCCCATGTTAATACAGCCTGCCAGCCCCCCCTTGTATACAGCCTGCCAGCCCCCTGTTGTATACAGCCTGCCAGCCCCCTGTTGTATACAGCCTGCCAGCCCCCTGTTGTATACAGCTTGCCAGCCCCATGTTGTATACAGCCTGCCCGCCCCATGTTGTATACAGCCTGTCAGCCCCCTGTTGTATACAACCTGCCAGCCCCATGTTGTATACAGCCTGCCAGCCCCATGTTGTATACAGCAAGCCAGTCCCATGTTGTATACAGCAAGCCCCATGTTGTATACAGCCAGCCCACAGTAGTAAATAGCCTTCCAGCCCTTAAAAATAATAAACTCACTTCCATTTTCATGCTCGCGGCATAAGTCGAGTGGGGAATTTTCAGCACAAAAATTGTGCTGAAAAACTCGGCTTATAGTCGAGTATATAGAATATACTGTATACTATACTATATATTTTTGCAGGCATTTTTTATTGCTCTGTCTCGAAATATAGGACACCCTCAATGGCTTCATTAAGGGTGAAATGCAAGTATACTATGTCTGGCAAAACTATATTCCTGTAATCTATAAAGCTCCATTAATATTTTAAAATGCTGGAATCCTAACATAACATGGTATGATTCCCTGGATACTGCCATGCTTTCCATTACTTCTAGAGTACAGTAAGAAATTGCAAAGATGATTTCCTACAAGGCTGATTTAGACCTTGATCTTAAAGGTGTTGGCCACTTTACCTCATGTTTTTTTCTAATGTGTGTGTAAGTGTGGGGGCAGGATATAAGGTAATTTACCAATATTCATCTATTAAAAGTTCTGCTCCGCTTTCTTGATATGTAAAGTGAAACCACCTATCTTTTACCTCATCAGCCAGACATTCCTGATCATATAGTAAAATGGCTCCATAAGATGGGTCATGGGGAGATTTATCATAAGTCTCTTAGATCAGAACTGTTCTAGTTGCCCATCACAACCAATCAGAGCACAGCTTTCATTTTCCCATAGCTACTTATAAAATTAAAGCTGAGCTCTGTTTGGTTTCCATGGGCAGCTAGAACAGTTTTACCTCCAAAACTTGATGGCTAATCTCCCATGATTGAACAATTGCCTTGCTAGGATCTTGATCTTTTATATTTATGAATACTATCATAAGGTACTGGTGATTGCTCATTGATGACATCACCCTCCATCTGCAGCCATTTTATGAATGGGAATGTCTGGCTGTAAAAGACAGGAGGCTTCACTTTACCTATCACAAAAGCTATGGAGGACTATTAATATAGCCCCCTGTTGTATACAACCTGCCAGCCCCATGTTGTATACAGCCTGCCAGCCCCATGTTGTATACAGCAAGCCAGCCCCATGTTGTATACGGCAAGCCCCATGTTGTATACAGCCAGCCCACAGTAGTAAATAGCCTTCCAGCCCTTAAAAATAATAAACTCAGTACTCACCATTCCGACGGCCCGTGCAGCTCCGCTTCCATTTTCATGCCCGCGGCGGGTCCGCAGCAGCTCTGTCTGCAGCGCCTCTTCTACTTCAGGCCGGCACTAGGACCGTGACATCTCCGTGGTTTATCATGCTTGATTTTGATGGTAGATTTCCTTTAAACTTATATGTAAGTATAATATATATAGTATATATTAAACTTACTGTATATACTCTAGTATAAGCTGAGACCCCTAATTTTAACACAAAAAAAACTGGAAAAACCTATTGACTCGAGTATAAGCCGAGGTTGGGAAATGCATTGGTCACAGCCTCCCCAGTATATAGCCTGCCAGCCCCCTGTAGCATATAGCCAGCCAGCCCCCCATTGTATACAGCCTGCCAGCCCCCCGTTGTATACAGCCTGCCAGCCCCCTGTTGTATACAGCCTGCCTCGCGTAGGTCCGTGGCAGACTACGTCTGCAGCGCCTCCTTCTTCAGGGGGTCAGGAGCGCGCTAGGACCGCGACATCTCCATGCGCACGGCCCGGCCGGCACACAACTGTTACGTCAGCAACTGTGATGCCACACTTGTGTGCTGGCGGGCCGTGAGCACGAGATGTCCGGTCCTTGTGCCGGCCTGAAGTAGAAGAGGCGCTGCAGACAGAGCTGCCGCGGACCCGCCGCGGGCATGAAAATGGAAGCGGAGAGCTGCACGGGCTGTCGGAATGGTGTGAGTACTGAGTTTATTTTTTTAAGGGCTGGAAGGCTATTTACTACCGTGGGCTGGCTGTATACAACATGGGGTCTTGCCGTTACAAAATGGACCTGGCTTGCTGTATACAACATGGGGGGCTGGAGGCTGTATACCAAACATGGGGCTGGCAGGTTGTATACAACGGGGGCGGGCCAGGCTGTATACAATATGGGCGGGCAGGTTGTATAAACAATGGGGCTGGCAGGCTGTTAATAAATGATGGCAGGCTGTATACACAGGGGGCTGGCAGGCTTGTATACAACAGGGGGGCAGGCTGTATACAACGGGGGGCTGGCGGCCGTATACAATGGGGGGTTGGCTGGCTATATGCTACAGGGGGCTGGCAGGCTATATACTGGGGGGGCTGTGACCATGCATTTCCCAACCTCGGCTTATATTCGATCATAGGTTTTCCAGTTTTTTTGTGTTAAATAGGTGGTCGGGTCTCAGCTTATACTAGAGTATATACAGTAAGTTTAATATTATACATATATATCTACTTTTACCTACATACTAGTTTAAAGGAAATCTACCATCAAATCAAAGCATGATAAACCACGGAGATAGAGTCCCGGTTCCAGTGCGAGCCTTGAAGTAGAGAAGGCGCTGCAGCACAGAGCTTGCTGCGGACCCGCCGCGGGCATAATGAAAATGGAAGCGGAGCTGCACGGGCCGCGGATGGTGATACTGAGTTTATTATTTTTAAGGTCTGAAGGCTATTTACTTACTACTGTGGGCTGCTGTATACAACATGGGCTTGCCGTACAACATTGGGGCTGGCTTGCTGTATACAACATGGGGCTGGCAGCTGGATTTACAACATGGGGACTTGGAGCCGTTGTATACCAACAGGGGGGCTTTGGCAGGTGTATACACAGTGGGTGCGGGCAGGCTGTATACAACATGGGCTGCAAGCTGTATAAACAGGGGGCTGGCAGGCTTATCAACAGGGGGCGGACAGGTGCTATAACCAGGGTAGGGGGCTGAGGGCTGTACCAACATGGGCTGCAGGTTGTATACAACGGAGGGATGGCAGCTGTATCAACGGGGGCTACAGGCTGTATACAACGGGGGCTGGACGAGGCTGTATACAATGGGGGCTGAGGCTGTATACACAGGGGCTAGCTGGCTAATGTACAGAGGGGCCTGGCAGCTATATATGGGGAGGCTTGACCATGCACTGTCCCAACCTACGGCTTATACTCGAGCGTCAATCAGGTTTTTTCCAGTTTTTTTTGGTGTTATAAATGGGGTTCAGTTATACTCGAGTATATACGGTAAGTTTATATATACTATATAATATCTAATATAATATATATATATATATATATAGAGATACTTACATAGTTGTAAGGAAATTACATCAAATCAAGCATGATAACAAGGGGAGCTTAACATAGAGTTCACACTGGTGACTGAAGTATCATCTATATTTTCCAGGAAGTGCTCCAGGGCAGAGGTTGGGGCAGCCCTGGGAAGCTTTCGCACGGAGGGGCCTGGTACAACACAGGAGGGCTTTTAGGATAACAATATAGATTGCCACAGTGATGTCTTTGGTTTATTTGTTGATTTGTGGTAGATTTTCTTTTAGAAGTGCGTCTGCCACCTATAACATTCAGAACCCCTTTAAAAATTGGTATGCACCTTTAATCGCCCTTAAATGACGAATCAGAAGGACCTCATGCCAAGGCCTCATATTACACTGCTGTCACATTTAGGTGGATTGCATTGTCTGTTGACAATCCCTATGATGGCAGTGAATCAAACCAAACGGCTACATTCCACTGCCATATGGGATGTAGTGTACGGGCCGAGGTCGTAGTACACCGTAATACATCCCCCCATTAGACGGCATGGGTTGCACAACGTCGTAGGACAAGTCCAGGAAAAGTCTAGGATGATCTTGGGGGGGGGGGGTGGGGGGGGGTTGCGGTCTTGATACGACGGCACACGTTTTCGTGTGAATATAGCAAGAAATCAGTCATATAGCTTAGAGTTAGCTTTTTTAACTATTCAAATTCACTTTCACTCGAGAATCACATAAAATTGTGATTTCTTCTTAACGACTTTTCTCAAATATTATTGTATTTGTAATATGAAATAGTGTATAGGTCGGATTTTGTATGTAAGTCGGACTGTACTATTTTATAATTGTAACCAAGTCCAAAACTTTTTTTTTATTTTAAAACTTTTGAATTGTCATAGAGACCAGGATTAACATAAACCTTTAATTGACGACAACAATTGTGATAGCTTTACAAGCTGATAATTTTAGCACTTCAAATTTAGTAAATTGACCAACATCCGAGGTCCCGTTGGTAATTTGGGGTCGTTCTGATGTAGGGTTTTTACGCAGGGGACCACCGTATTTTTAATTTTTAGGGTCATAATTTTTTTTAGTGAGAATTGAATTGCTGAGGATTTTATTAGTTCTATAACTGATTCATAAATTATTAAGTCATCATGATTTAAATATAAATACACTGGTATCTCATTTGTGCTAAGTGGATACTAAAACATTTCATTGTCATAATCCCTTTCTTTCAGGACTCGGAAATCCAAGTTGATCTGGGAATCTGTCTCATTTGAGCATAATAAAGTCTTGTCTGTTGTAGAAGTTTAAATCCTGTTGAGCATCCTCTGATGTATGAAGAAACAAGGTCCAGCCAAACATTGTTATACCAAGTACCAATAGACCAAAAGTTATTGGAACATATAGATTCTTCTTCACAAGTCTTATCAAGTATCATGTTCTTCGCATTACCTCTATGGGCTTATGAATGTAGGGAAATCCGTACTGATATGCACAGGCATTATCAGGCATGTCATGAACGCTAGATTATTGGTACGGCATAACATTATATAAATAAAGGGGTTGTCTAGTTTCAGCAAACAAATTGATCACTGTTATCATATACTGTAACATTCCATACCACTGTCCGAACGTTTATTAGATATTGATTGCACCAGTTTTCTGTAGACTTTGACACTGAAAGAATTGTAAATCGCCAAAACAATTAGGATTATTGTGTTGGTGTGTACAACTATACCATCTCCAAAAAAAAAAATAAACACGGTATGCCAAGAAACGAGTAATTTATTCCCCCGAACGAAGCTATTCCGCAAACACCGCGTGGGGTTGGGTGCTTTAATCTGGTGTGTATGGCTTAACAAATCTCTCTTTTTGTGTTTCTGTATCTACAATGGGGAAAGGAATCGTGGTACTTTCCCTCATGGTCCCTGCTGTGCTGTATATAAGAGGGCTTATCATAGCTCATTATTAAGCTTTTAGTATCTATTAGGGGTTGTTAATGGGTCCAATGCACTCGTTTTGTTCTCCGCTTGGTGCTTTCATTGCCTTGTAATGTTTTGTTAATGCAGATTGTTAATCTTATTCGAATAATAAGGAGTTATAAAAAGATTTCCTATCTTTAAAATACTGTGTATTGGCTTTCGTGTTGTCTGAAAAGAACGTGCAAACTGCTGGACATTGGTGATAAAGGTGGGCTGAATCCAGTTTTTGTCGCGGTCGGACTGTGTTCTGACAAGACAGAAAATAAGTGCCCCAAAGGGCGTTGTTTAGTGCTTACTCTGCGTTTGCCACACATTCATTATGACGTGCGCCCACACTTCTCTTGACCACAATTCTGCAAGGATGACCAAAGTGCACAAAGAAGGTGCCACACTACAAGAGAAGCCAGGGGCACCAGATTCAGAAGACCGTACGCAGTAGTAGGTGCCAAACAAACAAAGGTGCACACTACAAGAGCTCAGTCGGGGGCGCCAGATCATGAGACCGTGATGCGTTTTGATGAATCTTCACTCTACACAGTCACAAGACCAACTGGTAATTGTGTCGTTTTTGTAAGGTTTAGCACTGTGTCAATTCCTGACAGTGTTTCAGTTCTCTTCTTGCTGGCATTCCAGGTAATGTACTTTAATGATGTAAACCAGTCGCTGGTCATGTGAATGACCACATTACAAAAAAAGGTCAAACAGTTCTAACTTTTTGAACACACCGTCCACAATAACTTTTTAATCTATTTAAATCCATCAAGTAATCAAGTCTATAAAATTTTTTGTTTCCACTGTCAGGGAGGTACAACCATGAAAATCTTGGATAATACATCCTGGTGTTGCATGTCATATGTAATCTATATACATGGTATATATCAGAGCTACCCTCAAAAAAATCTTAAGGCGGGTATGAATCTGGAATAGCTGCCCTAATTCTGCATAATTGACTAGTCTAGGAAATGTGCCGGATATCCATAGGCAGTTTTGCTGTCCATGGCTTTCTCAGTGAGGGATGGAACCAGTAAACCAAATTAATAATATTTTCTATTTTTTATTTGGGCATTATGTATTATCAGGCAATGTATAAAATCATGAAGATGGAAACAGAGCTGCCCGGGCCGTCGGAATGGTGAGCATTGAGTTTATTTTTTTTATATACAAAAATTGTGCTGAAAAACTCGGCTTATAGTCGAGTATATATAGAATATACTGTATACTATACTATATATTTTTGCAGGCACTTTTTATTGCTCTGTCTCGAAAATATAGGACACCCTCAATGGCTTCAGTAAGGGTGAAATGCAAGTATACTATGTCTGGCAAAACTATATTCCTGTGATCTATAAAGCTCCATTAATATTTTAAAATGCTGGAATCCTAACATTGCATGGTATGATTCCCTGGATACTGCCATGCTTTCCATTACTTCTAGAGTACAGAAAGAAATTGCAAAGATGATTTCCTACAAGGCTGATTTAGACCTTGATCTTAAAGGATAAAATATCCAGGAAAGATGGAAAATGTAACATAAAAATATGGAGGAGCCACTAATACGGCATACTCCCGTATATGCCACAAAGTCACAGAGTCAAAGATATAAAATTAGTGCTCTACTCCTTATACTGTTTGTCAAATGGCTAGAGCCTCTCACCACCTCTTCATGGACTGGAAATAAAAGATATCCCCGACTCCTTGCATCGCCAATCGTCCTCCTTTAGTGGGTTGAAACACAATCCTCGTCTCGTTACCGTGTCCACGGTGTGTTCCGAATCCTACATCAGGAGGTATGCGAAAGGATAGTGCAGATTGCCAGGTTCAAAAAGGAAATAGTATTTATTGTATATACTCACATATTCCAATTTAAAAGCGCGCATGTAGTAAAAGCATAAGACGCCTAAAACACCTCGCCCGACCCAGGTTTCGCCTATTCAGGCTTCTTCCGGGGCACGGTGTTTGGCGTCATCACTGGTGTTTTTATACCAAAATCACATACACCGACACAAAACCACTTCCCCCCTAACTCAGGGAGACCAAAACCTTCCATCCGCATAAACATGATGTCATGTATTGCCATACAAGCCGATGTTAATTTGCATATCGAAATACAAAAATACACAAAAGCTTACTTACATGTAAACAAATTTTAAAAAACAAATTTAAAAACTTTAAATGTTCGTTCAATATTGATGCTGTACATATTAAGATCGCCTCCTTATTCTGTATTATTCTAATCAGCATGAAACATTATACAATAATACAGTGATTACTAAATATTATACAAGAAAACTTTTTGATTCGAAGTATTATTTAAGGCAATGGTTGGAGGGTGTTCGGTGTAAATCAAAAACCTCCTGACATTCAATTTCTTGTTCAGGTTTTCTCCCTCCAGTGTGCCTCAACTCTTTCCAGACCAAAAAAATTAAATCTTAGGGTCTGGGTATGCTTCTCTAGCCATTTGACAAACAGTATAAGGAGTAAGGCACTAATTTTAATCTTTGAACTCTTGATCTTAAAGGGCTGGCCACTTTACCTCATGTTTTTTCATGTTTTTCATGTGTGTGTAAGTGTGGGGCAGGGATATAAGGTAATTTACCAATAATCATCTATAAAAGTTCTGCTCCGTCTTTGATATGTAAAGGAAACCACCTATCTTTACTCATCAGCCAGACACATTCCTGATCAAATAGTAATGGTCCTAAGATGGGTCATGGGGAGATTTATCATAAGTTCTTGATCGAAACTGTTCTAGAGCCCATCAAAACCAATCAGAGCACAGCTTTCATTCCCATAGCTACTTATAAAATTAAAGCTGAGCTCTGGTTGGTTCCAAGGGCAGCTAGAACAGTTTACCTCAAAAACCTGATGGAATCTCCCAGATTGAACAATGTGCCTATGCTAGGATCTTGATCTTTTAATTATGAATACCTATATAATGGTACTGGTGATGCTCATTGATCACATGACCCTCCATCTGCAGCCATTTTATGAATGGGAATGTCTGGCTGTAAAAGACAGGAGGCTTCACTTTACCTATCACAAAAGCTATGGAGGACTATTAATATATACGTTTAATATTAGTCGATTACCTAATATCCGCCACCCCCATACTTATACACACATTACACACATTAAAAAGTTATACTAGCCGTATTAGAAGATAATGATGAAATATTGAGGTTTGCTTGATAAATGCAAACCCCCGTTGCAAACATTTCATATACGATTAAAATGTCTCTGGATTCATATCTGCATGGAAACTGCCTTATTAGCAACCAAGAGGCAGGATTGCAGTGGGCGGGCAGACCAAGACTCTTCAGTCATGGTAGACCAATGCAGTTACCTTGTTAGGAAGCCATTTTTATCTAAGCCATAAAGACTCCATTGCATTTTCATGAATGATATCAGTGTTCAATAGACAGACTATTTACTAGGTGTAAAACTCAACCAACACCAGGCTAAGAAGTGATAATACGTATGGTACAGTTTCACAGTTGGATGATAGCATGACTCCTGATTTCAAAAGCACTAATATTAATTACATGACACCAGAGAGCGAGTCTGACAGCAGATTCCATAATAAATCCCCACAGAGCACTTATATCATAAGCTATAACTGTGCCAATGACTTTCCAAGTAAACCGAGTGACACAATGTATATATGTATAGCAAGATGTTCATAAAGCCTGTAAGTAATGCTCTAATGGAACAGTATTTTTGTAATCATGAAGTCTTGAAGAAAGAACACAGCAGTAGTTTCAGGTTTTCACTAATCCTCTAAAGCACTTGACTTTTACCGGATGAAGGCAGTTGCCCTTCATTGATACTATGAGCAATCATTCAAACATTTTTCCATTGCTTTGCTCCTAGAAATATACGTGAAATCAATAGTGACACACAAGAAAGTTTCTACCAATATAGATGTGTATAGCTGGTGACATTGCCAAGTGTACTTTATTACAAGAGACTCTTTTCCGTTTTTACTGCCTGTTGTGTTTTCTTGTAAGCAATGTCACATAACAGGATACCTTATGTAACAGCCAGAGAGGCCCCCGTGCCAGAGTTTAATATTTCAGCTGTCTGCTATCATAGCAAACCAGTAATAGTTTTACTGCGTTTAAAATTACTAATCAGAGTAGTAACACAAGCTAGAATGATCTATTTCGTAATGGCTAATCACATTTTTATTTCACTGCAACAGATCCTTAATACAGATCAACCACGTGGAACACTGTACATTGTGCAAAGTTAAACTATAGACCCATGTTATTAAATGTTAGGGCAGTTCAACATAACCTTCTAAATAATAATGCTACATTGGAGGCGCTGGAGCGCAGTTGTAACCACTGTGGGTCATGGAGTTGGCGTCCAGGTAGCTGAATTCCTCCAGGGAAAGCAGTGTAAAGCAAGCTATAGATACAAAGAAATAGGCTCTGGTCTGTTGGTACAGATAATGTATTTATTGCTCGTAAAACACTTGTCAAACGCGTTTCAGATACAGAGTTTACACTTTATAGTGTACAGTTAAAACACTAGATACAAAAAAGCTTGTGTAGATGGATATAAAAATCTGACCATCTTATGACATAGACATTTGTTAATGTGGTTTTGAAGATAATTTTGTAGGTGTCCTTTAACAAATCACCATGCCTATAATGTGTTTGACCTTGTGGAGATAAAAACCATGTGAACTATTATACTACATCTGATAGGAGACTAGTAGAAATTCACCTGCATTTGCGACCTCCAAGTCACACTGTACAAGTACCCTTGGGGTACCCAATATGGCACAATGTGCATTTCAGCCTTTGATGTTCATCTTCACATGGTGGAAGCCCATCCCCAATTTTGCTATGTGGCTCAGCTTACCTAGTTACTCCTCTAACTTTCAATATAAATCAACAGTCCTGGGCTGGTGGTATTTTTACTTGGCTGACTTAGCTTGACTGTCAGTAATAAAACTTTTCAGATATGAAATTTTCATTGGAAATTCTTCCACATTATGAGTTTTAAATAAGATGTTTCTATTGTTGGCCAAGATTCAAGTGTCATGATTACCTTTGCCTTCTATGAGAGCACATTATAGTATCTCCTATTTAGCCTTGAAATGAATGTGTGAAAGATTTGTAAAAGTGTGGAATGTGCTTATATACATGGAGAAAACTTTAATGCACAAAAAAGAAGTTAGAAAAACATCTTCAACAAAATTTTTCTTGGCTGCCAGAAAAACAATACTATAATTTTATGGTTTTATGATTGGCATCTGAGACAAAGTTCAATGATAACTATTCTGACTGATGCAACAGTTTTTTTGTTTATAATACCATATAGATGGTTTATTTAAAACAGTTTTTAAGGGGACTGCCACCATAACAAATTGGAAGTTATTTTCAGCAGCAAGGTTTGTGTATTCTTAGGCCTCATACACATGAATGGACAAGCTGGAGAGAGGAGGGGTGATCGCTCCTCACCCCTCCCCATAGAAAGGCTAGCAACCGATACCGTAATATGGAAAATATTGGAAATGTCCTATATTTTTTCTTGTACGGTCACAGTGCGGTGATGTCTATGGGGACTGTGATCCAGCTGCTACGTTTGTGTGATCTCTGTGGTGCTTCCTAACATGGATTAAAGCACATAAGGTATAGCGTTATAGATATAATCTGTGAATGGTTGTTAGTTGCATATAGGGGGGCCTACTATCTAGGAAATTGCCGACCTCCAGAGAAGTTTGCAAAAAAAAGTGATAGAATGGACCACAGTTATTAGGGCTTGTATGCCGAAATCTGGCATACAAGCCCTGAAATAGGTGCAGATCTCCGGGAATTGCGCCCATTTCCCTTCTTATACCACATCCACACCAAATGGGTGAGGAGTGGCATAAAGACTTTTCCCTGTGCCTGCACACAAGCTATTGACTATGCCCGTTAAGAAGCAGACAATGGCGCAATTCCACCTGAGACTGGACCTGGAGTAGAACTGCCATCCCAGTGCAGCGCTGCCGCCCGCTGGGATTTATCAGGAGGCCAGAGCCTTTTTATAAATCTGGTGGCTACAACATCACATGATAAAAGTGCCCCATAATATACTGTATAATAGTGTAAGAAATATCAAGGTTACGGGGTCCACATTTATGTTAGAGTTGAGATGATTGTACACTGTACAGGAAAACTAAGAATCCATCCTTCCTTATGTCCGAGGTAAAGATCAGTGGTAGACAGGGTACGCTACAGGGTCCAAGAAGAATATCATAAGATTGTATCACTCTACAATGATGTAGGGGCCTCCCCTATGGGACCATTTTGTAAATTTTACAGTCCTTTAGCTGTAATTTACTGCCCTTACATATGCCAGCAAATTCAGCTGACAGATTTGCCTATCTGTAACATTTCTGGACCCACATCTATCTTAAGAACAGGGTTTCCCTGACCCCTGTCTTAAACCTGCCTTACGTGGAGAGGTGAGAAAATCCATATCTCATTCTCCATTCGCTTCTAGGAAGGGAGGCTTGGCTATTTTTGAAGTGAATGGAGAGAGCCATGCATATGTCCACCTCTCTGTGTGACAGGGATCTGGTGACACTTTTCTCTTAATAGTAATGCTATTTTAACCTAATAATTTGATCACTAAAGCTAGGGAAGTTGTAAAAAATGGTATCAACATTAAAATAACTGATACACAACCCTTTAGACATAGTAGGTTGGAGTCACTGTATAATCTAAAAATCTGTACAGTGAGGGATTTCTAATTTTGAGGAACAGAAAGGATAAAACCCATACAACATGTATTTGTTATATTTATTACAAAAGACGAACAGCAAAAAGTTAAGAAGTTCCAGCAAGTGCACTATCTACAGTATATCCTTCTAAGCTGTAGTTATGCATGTACAGTCTAGCTTCTTGCATTGTGTATATATATGGATATGTTCTTCCTCTGTAGCTGATCCTATGTGCGTGTCTGTTTCTTTGCATTTTACACTGTACACATACTTAAAGCTTATACTTTTTTATATGCCAGATAAAGACATGTATTGAAAAAGCTATGTAGTTATGTTGCACAGCTTAATTGCTATATAAATAAAGGATATACCTCAAATATATTTTAAGTCCTCACATTTCTTAAAGAAAATCTACTATCAAAATCAAGCATACATGTGACACAACCTGAACTTCTATGAGGTAGTTCATCTAGAATATGCTAAATAAGCTGCAAGGGTACCTGACTGCACAACCAGGCCAAAAATGACCAGAAATGATGGCCGCCAACGATGTTGGAGCTGTCAAAGGAGAACACCATGCATCAACCACTGCTGTCACCAATGAGCTTTTGGTGGTGGAGTTGTCACAAAGTGGGCAGATGTGCCCGTACTACACTACACTACACTACACTTTGCGTGACATCTCTGGCAAGTCTGACAGCGCCTTAGCTCTCAACCTGTTCCCACTTGAAAAAGGAATCTTCTGAGATTCCGAAACACGTTGTGTTGTTGAGCTACCAATAAAAAGTGGATTGGAAGCACCATGCGGTACCTCCTTCATGCTTTCCACTAGTGTTGTGCTTGGTACTAGCACAACGCTATCTGGTGAGTCTCTTCCTTATCACCTCATCAGCTTCTAAATATCACTGTAAAATTTCTGGCCTCTCCTTGTCCGCCTTTTCTATACACTACACTTTGTGAATAGTATAGTGACAAGCCTATATGCTTTAATAACATCATCAATTCAGCCATTGTGCCTTTACATGAAGAACACAGAAAATCACCTTTGCATTCTCATACTTAAATGCCCTTCTTACATGATATAAAATTACTGTAACTTTAGGCCATTTGTCACTAATTTATAGCTAATGTTGAGTTTAGTTTGAAGCATCTTTACAACACTGAGGCTGTACATCATCCATTTAGCTGATGACATTATAGATGTACTCATGTCTTCACAGATCACTTACTCACTGACCAAGTCATTGGGAATAAGCATATACTACTTGACCCAATAGGCTCGTTAATGCCACTGTCACTTTCTGTTTAGCACTTGACATGAAATGAAACATTAGATGACACTAGAGTGAAGATCAATTTTCTGGGAAAATTAAAGAAAGATTTTTTTTCCCTTGAGAGTATATGGTTGCATCAGTGGCACTGAGACTATGTATGCTGAAATCTTAAACTCTTGTTACTAAAATTATTCTTCTAATTATGGATTATGCCAAGGTAATTGGAACTAAGAAACCGGTATCACTAGTGACCTAAGCGTTTCACTGATTCCCTCTGCCGAGTGACTAATCTACTGATCTCCACTGTAGTACACACAGACCAGAAGCAGCTTAGGTTTGAATGATCCCAAATCCAAACTCATCACATTCCGTGCAATTGTAGCACTGGAGGTCTTTTAGTTTGACAATCTAGTTTCCACAATATGTGACAAGCGATTAGGAGTTTACTTTGAAAACTTGTATTCACTAGTCCGATGGAATTCTCTGTGGATGAGGTTACAGTTTAGAAATGCACCAGCATCGCATTAGAACTGTGAGAGGATTTTTTATCACATGCATTTATCCTCCTGACAATAAACAGGAGAACTGATGTTTAATGTGGATACATCTAATGCTGTAAATAGAATCAGGAAAAGAAGTGGAACTTCAAAGTCCTCCGTTTTCTTGTCAGTACATAAAAAATACTTTTTTGTGTCAAAGTTGGAAAACTGATCCTGATATAGTCCTGCTCATGCAAGTTTGAATGTGTTACAATGTATCAGCCTGTATCCAAGGGCCAGAGACTATAGCTCTCATGCATGGGCTTTAGTGTCAAAGGGAAGCCAGTGGCCCTTCTACTGGTTGTAGCCCAGGAGTTTTTCAGTAATCCCAATATCTTTAAGAAAAAATGACATGTTCTCTTCTGCATGGAAAACATCAGGATATGTTATGCCTGTTAAGTGTTTGATTATGCCTTAAAGGGGTTGTCCAACCCAAACTCTATGAAAGACATGTTCCTCATTTAATAATAAGACTGGGGAACACTAATTTTGGTGTAACTGTTGGGGGCCCTGATTCTGGAAATGAAACCCTTTTTCCCCATATCAACTCTACTTTTGGAGATCTGGCATTGCCACTTTACGAAGTATACACTGCTCAAACTAGTCAGCACTCAATATTGTTCTAAAGAAATTTTGGAAATTAATGTTAACAAATTAATAATTTTATATTGCTGCTAAAATTATTGGTCAATATTGCTGCTGAAGAAATTCTGAATGTTGATGTCAGATTTTGTGGCTCTAGACTAGAGAATTTTCATTGGATTGCTGAAACCTTGTTTCTGTAATTTCTTGTGATGAGGTGTTGGACATTCGCTGGATGCTGCAACAGTAATCAGGTTTTCTAGATTTAGTTCAGGACATTAGGGTTGGTGTCACGGGTGGTCCTGCGACCCATATTCCGGGTCGCGGGCTCACCCGTGCCCCGCTGTTCCTGCCAGCGCGTCGCAAGCACAACTCACGGGTCCTGGCTCTTGCTCCATGCTCTTCGGACATGCGCGTGCATTCCCGACTGCTAGGGCACTTCCTTCAGGAGATTTAAAGGGCCAGCACGCCACTAATTGGCGCTGGCCATTTTCAGGTAATCTATTTAACCCTGCCTCTTCCTGCAAACCTCTTTGTGCCTCACAGCCTTAGAAAAAGCTTCCAAGCGATATTCCTGCATTCCTGTGTATTCCTGCGTTCCTGTGTGTTCCTGCTCCAGCTTTACCCATTTTGCTGTGGAACAGGGGGCATTGTCTTGCATGAAACTTACTAGCAGAAGAATGCAAGGAAGGAACCACGTGTTGTTGAAGAAGGTTCTGATACATACTTGCATTCACTATGCAATTTAAGCTGTATGAAAACATTTCCCAAACCATGGTACTTTGGGTTCAGTCTTTCCCGAGTTTGTCAACAAAAATGGCCCACATATATTACAGCCCCTGCAGCAGTTTTCTGTCTGACTTTGCTTTTTATTTTCAGTGCAAACTGCTTGCACATGTATTTATAAATTGTCCATGACACAAATGGGTGGCAACTGCACGCAACATAAAATTCTGCACTGAAGGGGGCGTTCTGGTGCTCAGTCGGATCACGCGTCACATTTATCTTGCAGTGTCTGACAGAATTAAGCTGCACGCTCTATGTTAAAGGTGCCCCCCAAAAAGTTGGTGCACTTTGTTGGAGCACCAGATTCACGAAGAATGTGTGCCATCACTTAAAATAACTGTACCACTTCTCCTCCGTCCACACAACATGCTCCTCAGCAGAGGTGAGTTTAGCCTTTTGATTCTTTCTGCTAAAGAGAGGTTTGGTCACTGTAGAGTGGGCTTTCGGTCCAAATGCTCTTAAACGTCAAGACACTTAGGGGATGAACTAGTAAACAATTAAAGCTGTAGTATTGATACAATTACCAATGGAAATTCTCTGCATAATCATGTCCTTTCTAACATTTGTCTTTCGAGAGCTACCAGAGTCTTGGGGGACTTGAATGAGTTTATGATGCTGTAAAAATGCAATATTCTAGAAATCACATAGACAATCAACTTCCTTTGCTATGGCTGACAGGGTCACCCCTTTGGCCTTTATCTGGACAACCTGCTGCCATAGGGTTTCATTTACTTTGGAACAGCACACACAATTTCTGCAAAGTCAATGAAAACTGTAAAATTAAATTGGGTTTGTCAGACAATTAAGGAAATTATTACCAGGTGCCAGATTAAACCAATAACTTGCAGGTCTCTGAAAGTGTTCTCTAATTTTGATCAAAAGTGTTCTTTTACAATTATCTCATTTACATTTTTATTTTGAGTTTAGAATATAAACAATTTATGAAATAAATTTAAAATACTGCTATTTTATTCATTTTAATATATATTCACATAGGCGTACACAATGAGATTGAAATTTAGGACATTGTTATCTCCAGTGTATTTTATATCAAACTACCTGGTTACAACTATATTTTTTACTCTGAATGTGCTTAATATTATTTAACAATGGCTGAGGAGACCAGTGTGGAAAACCTATTGAGAAGCCATGATCTAGTGTTTACTGGAAATTAAAACCTTCAGACAATAAGAGAGAAACTTGCATCTGGTTCCCTCACCATTGCTGGAGATCAAAGTGCTGGGGGCATATAACAATACACCAAGTGAATCATACATGAGTATAAAGATCTGCACATGACAACAAAAGACTGAAACAGTGGGTTTCATACTTCCTGGAACTTAGCATTAAGATCAATGATCAGGTCAGATTCTATAGTAATTATATTGTGGTATCAGTTTTAGTCACTTTAAACTTTAATCCATTTAATTTTCTCAATAGTCACTATCATTTCGTTAACTTTGCACTTATACAGAAATGCTTATGTCTACATTTATATCTATTTCACTTATGTCTATTTCACTTTGTTTTCAAATTGTTGTTTTTGATGACTGACTTTTGATGACTGACTAAAAAAAGATGACTTCATCTTTTTTTAATATTTTTCCAGTCTACATCTCTAACATCTACATCTTTATTTCTGGGGGATTGTCTGAATACAGTCTATAAATGGATGTCATAATATTATTTGGAATAGCATTAAAACCAGATAACAGTTTTTATTAGTCTCATTTCCTATCCATATCTTTAAAAAATAAATATCTAATAAACCTCCCCTATCACTAATGGAGAAGTGGAATAGTTGGTATTATGGCTAATGGTTAATTACTGATGAAAGTTGGAAAGGAAGTCTCAAACTGTTTCCTTTTCCTTTATCCTTGTGTTTTATCACTAATCTTTAACCCAGTCATAGATTGAAAGTAAAACTGTAATCCATAGAATTTAATGATGCACTGGAAACTTCAACACGTAGGGGCACATTTACTAGTAATGTGGGAAGTGCTCTGCCCATGTATAATGCTTGGTGCGACTGATTCATTAGGAACATGTGCTAGAAATCATGAATCCGGCGCTTCCCTGCACTGGCCGAAAGAGTTCATCAACTTTTTTGTGGTCCACCTTTAACATAGGGAGTGCAACAGACTTTGCATGTTAAATCAGGCGCACAGAGGGACTGAGCACCGGAAAGCCACCTAATTTGTGTTGAACGGTGGCTAGTGCAACTGCCCATAATCAGTGTTCCACCTGGCGTCTGGTGTGAAGTCCCCGACGCACATTTCGGTGCAAGCCTCCGTCTGGGGGCGAAGGCTTGCGCCGAAACCTTCTTCGGGGACCTAACACCAGACGCCAGGTGGAACACTGATCATGGGTATGTGCAATACTTTCCCTCCAGCTTTTATGCATTAAGATACTTCAACAATGTTAATGGGTATGTAAAATATGTTTTTTTGTACCTTTATGCAATAGGACATGATACATTTATCTGCCCTTGGTTACAGTTATCATAATAAGGAGTGTGCTTTTGGAAGACTTTATTTGGGAGCTGTATGCACTGTGCAGTTTATAGCAGTTGAACCAGTCCCATGTATCACCCTGTATCATCTGGTTGTATTTTTGTAGTGTCCTTGCTTCCCTCAATAAGATCAACCTGTTAACAGTTTTTAATTGTTTGCTTATTATTTGTCATCCAATGAAAATGAATTTTTTCACATATTTCGGGCAAATTGTTTTTGTTGTTCTTTAGGTCTTATATGATAAATCCCCCCCTGTATGTCTGTGTATATCATGTATATGTACTATATGTGTTTATCATCTCTATGTACTATTCAGAATGTGTGTATATGATGTCTATATACTTAACACATGTATAAATGTATGTATGTGTGTATATATACTTTGAGTTTGCATATAATGGATGCATGAATCTATAGATATATGAGTACATAAATGTGTACGTATTTGTTTATATATATGTATGTATGTACGTACGTACGTGTGTAAAACTGTATTAATGTGTGTATGAGTGTAACTTTATGTATGTGTGGATATAAGTAAAGGTGTGTATGTTTGTTAAGGGAAAGGGGGGGGGGGGGGGGCAAAGTCTGCAATGGGGCCCAGCCTCTTCTAGTTATGCCTCCGGTAGATAATATTAGAATTCTGCAATGTGGAATGGTCTATGGTAGACTTGGGCACACCTTGTTTCAAGTAGCTTTTAAATATGAGTACATGAGACTATTTTTTAGCAGGTTCTATCTGTTTCCTTTGGCTTATAGTATCCACTAGCTGTTACAATGTTTCTTATAGTAACACATAGAAAAGAAGAAATGTCCTATATATTTATTTGTATCATATATGTAACAGCATGGAGGGCTTTATGTAGCACTGAGGTGAATGGAGTGTGAAATGACTGAATCAGTTACAAGCAACAGCATATGTGTGTCTGTGCTTCTATTTGACGTTTGTGAAAACTTCTGCTCTGCTAATCTCTATAGATTTCTATGTAAAAGCAAAGACAGATTTAACCAGCGAACTGAACATTGAGGGGTGAAGGAGAGAATAAGATATACAGTATTACAATGCTTTATATTCTCTATTGTACCAATAATTAATAAAAAGCATAAATCAACATTTGACCATTAAAATAATAGTAAACTTCTATGTAATAGGAAATTGAAAAACTAACATCACATTCATTGTTTCTAAATTGACTTTTTTATGCAGTTTAGGAAAAACACACAGTGGTATTTTTATAAAGCCTATATACTATTATTAGAATGTTGACTTGGTCTTATTCTCTACCTGGAAAGCCGCCAATGAATGCTTCAAGCTCTAGAGAATTACTATTGTTAATAATTAACAGAAATGCTTTATATATCCTGTACATAGAAGAATCCTGCATGCAAGGCATTAGACAGCTCTCTTACACATAGAAAAACAAATTTAAGAAACCTGGTTTTCATCCTGGATTTGCAGCATTTTTGTCTCCAGTGAAATGATATGACAGATACATGTGGTCACTTGCAACAAACAAAAAGTCATTCCTCTTGCATGCAGTCATCCATTGACTGAAAATGTGCTGAAATCAGAGAAATGTTCCCTATCCTCCAAGTACTAGGCTTAACAATTACACACAGTTTATGCAATCCTAAATCTTTTATGCTGTGAATAATAGTATATTAAATATTACATAAATGCAATAAATGTTAATCATAGCTACTCAGCTCTTGTACTTGCTTACCACTGAAAGGAGAATGAATTATCAAACAGATTAGTTAAATTAGAGATGAATCAACCAAAAATTCCAATCTCTGTAATTGTATCTTATCTCAGAGAGCAAAATATTATAAAGGCTATAGCTCATGTAAGCTGCAAACAGTGATATTGAGTAGTTTGCTTCAGTACTTGTAAGGCAAAATCACAAGTGGATCCTGCAGAAAGAAACTATAATGAAAAGATTTTTACCTATTCTGTGTTTAGTACACATTTCTCATTTTGCCATATGCTAGCACCACATCATAGATCTCTGTTGCAGAGATAAGTTGGATAAGGCGGATTCCTGATTTACCCTAACATTGGAAGGCTAGGAGGTATCCCTCAGATTGCACAAACTGTCCTGTTCATCCCCTCCCCCCTGAAATTCGCAGGTGAAGTAAATAAGTGGCTGCTGCTTATATTTAGGGTGTTTCCTCAGTTACATCTCTCGGGACCTCCCTGAGTGTGCGCTCAGTGGAGGCTGGATGTGGATGCTTTTCATCCTGTGTTTCCCAAAGTATGCAATATCTCTGTCTGCCAGTGTATGTTTATGGATACGGAGCTTTATGATGAGCATATAAAAATGATCTAAATGTAGGATTACAAATACTGATGAAAAGTACTGACCAAAATATTCCAGTGTGAAATGGCTTTGTAGTGCCCATACGCAATGGCCCCAAAATAGCCAGCCAAATTTACTATAAGCTTCTACAAAAGAGTGACACAAGTTACAGATGAATTCTCTGCCAGGTCTTTTGGCTTTGTTTAAAGGGAACCTACCACCACGATTCTACCTGTGCAGAACCCAGGCCTTCGGTTGCGCGGCCATAGCTCCATACTGCGCATGCACAGAACGCCGGGTACTCGGACAAGGGCGCACAGCAACGAGGAGCTTCGCGCTGAAGATGAAATGGTAGGTGGAGAAAAGAGGCTCCTGTCGCCTGGAGTAGCCGCGACGTGTAGCCTCATGTCCGGCTACTCCACGCCCCAGTAGCCGCTTAAAAAAATTTACATACCCGCTTATTAAAGTTTACTAAAAGATAGCCGGGACGTGAGGATTAGCCCAAAAAAGGGCTATCCTCACGTCCCATTCATCCACCTACCACCCGATCTACCTTTATAGGTAGAATCGTGGTGGTAGGTTCCCTTTAATTGATTGCAGAGATACCTGTGTATCCCCATAACCACTGCTGTTATTCACCAGCCAGTTATTGAGGGCAGTTAGGTCATGTTATGCTAGTTCCCAAAAGGTTCTCCGTTAAAAGAACACTGGCTTATTATATATACAGTATATACTCGATTTATACTCGAGTATATAAAAAAATTAACTGTGGTATTTACCGCTGGCAATCCAGTAGATCTTTTCTCTCTTGACGCCCTGTGTAGGACCAGGGTTAGAGACAGATCCATGCACTCTGCCTTGATACACTGTGAGGCAGAGGTGTCAATGCCTGATGATTTCATAGTGTGAGCACGGACAGAGTGTAAGGACCTGTGGCGCCGCTACACAGGAACCGAGTGTCGGCATCCTGAAGGATGGGTGAATGTGCTGGGCTACCCTATAAACTGGGAGTAGTTGATGGGCTAACCTATATAATGGGGGCATGTGCTGGGCATACCTATATACTGGAAGGCATGTGCGGGGCATATCTATATACTGAAAGGAGTGTACTGGGCTACCTATATACGGGGGGAATGTAAATACTGGGGGCATGTGCTGAGCTACACTATATACTAGGGGCAGAGTGCTGGTTACATATATACTGTGGACAGTGTGCTGGGCAATCTTATTTGCTGGTTGGATGCTGCTGGTAACCGTGTTCTACTAAGTGTAATACATGTAGTAGTGTGTGGTAGAATTAAAGATGTACTGGTACTACTCCAACTTGCTATTCAGAGTGTAATGGCATCATTAATCAAAGTGCTTGGCGGAGGTGTTGAGTTGTTGCTGATGCTATGTAAGTGTATTAAGCGGAAAACAGACATACCTGCTATGAAGAAGACATAAATGAGAAGTGTTTGAAGACTATCCCTTATTTGTATGCCCTGACATGTTTGCATTCATTGTAATTGTACCTGTGTGTTAACAACTCCACAAACATTCTTGACAATAAATCAGTGGAATTAAAAGAGATGCTCCAATGAAGTTATCACAGGGTATCATTTTTTGTGGCCTGCCAATTTGGCATTGAATAACCATTATTCTGCCAAGTCCTTCTTGCTGCTCATAAATTCCTATAACTTTTTCATGTAGAAAGTTACATATCTATACCAAATGCTGAACCAGGACAATGATATCCAGGATGGATGTTGTGACAGGGTTTGGTATTGTTCCACCTCTTCTGAATGGTGACCATCTCAAAGGAAATTATCATGCCAAAACTTTAGGAGGCTTTGTCTGAAATGATCCCACAAATCTGGAAGCATTTTATTCCATAGGTCATTGTATCCATTCACATTAAGATCTTCCTTCTCTGCGTCCATAAGTAAAAACTCCAACTATAAAGAATTGCTTCAGACTTGTACACCTTTTCTGTAAACGTTACTGTTGGCACACAGCAAGGAAACATTCTTCTGACATCTGCCAAGACAAAACCCATCTATTAGACTGCCAAATATGTTTCCACTGCTGGACACTCCATTGACAGTGTTATGCATTGTGTAGGGAATAAAGTGGTGAGTGTTGCCATGGAGGTTTTATAAACTGTCCATTGTACTTTATATTTGCCACTGGGCAACCATCATTTCCACAAAAAGTACCATAGTCCAGTTACATCATTATTTTTTTCAATTTTGGTTCCTATTCATTTTATAGTGGCAGGATATTCTGTAATCCTCTACGGTGACTGTTACTCTTTATATAATTCGTTCCCTATCTTAGACACACAGGGGCAAAATTATCAAAAGGGTAGTTAGGTAAGACTGTAAAATTAAACTAGACAGTCTTATGCTGTGCCAGATTTATCAAAATGTCTGATGCTGAATGATAAAACAGGCATAGAGTAAGATTGTTTAGTGGTTCTTTGCACCTCTTTTAGGTGGCTTATTTTATGTCAGAGCATAATTTTGGCCCACAGTTATTTTTACATGAAGTCATGCTTACTTCCAGAAGCCATATCCCTTTTGTCAGTCTAAAACCCTTGATCAAAACGAGCAACGGAATCTAAACAGAATAAGTATGTCTTTTACTTTGTTTTTACTTTACTCTGCTTTTACTGTAATACTGTTTAAAATGTGAGAGTAGCATCATATGTCCTGATGGCAGCTCTGGGTCAGAAAGGCAGGGAAAGGGTTAACACTATGTTCAAATGTGTTAGAGTTGGAATGCATTTTGAAGCACAGTACAGGTGCATCAAGTGCAACACCTTCCAGACCTCTGGTTTCCTCCCACACTCCAAAACATCAACAGTAGGATGATTAGATTGTGAGCCCCATAGGGACAGAGACTGATTTGGCAAGCTCTGTGTAGCACTGCAGAATTTGTAAACACTATATAAATTGAGGAATTATTACCATATATAATTGTGTATAAGCCAAGTTCTTATGCACAAAAAGTGTGCTGGAAAACTCCACCTCGGCTTATATGTGAGTCTATAATAAAATAAATACAGGGGGCTGTCTGGCTAAATACTACTGGGGGCTGGCCAGCTATATACTACTGAGGGCTGACTAGCTATATATTACTTGGGGGCTGGCTATATACTACTGGGGGCTAGCTAGCAATATACTACTGGGGGCTGGTCAGCTATATACTACTGAGGGCTGACTAGCTATATACTACTGGGGGCTGGCTATATACTACTGTTGGCTGTCGGTTTATATACTACTGGGGGCTGGCTGTATACTGGGGTCTTGCTGGGAGGCTGTGACTAATGCATTTACCACGCTCGGTTTATACTCAAGTCAATAGGTTTTCTCAGTTTTTGGTGGTAAAATTAGGAGCCTCAGCTTATACTCGGGTCGGCTTATACTCCAGTATATATTGACAAAGGCAAAACACATGTTGCTACTTACCATGTTGGTCAAAACGCATGTGTTTGGGGAGAAGTTTCATTCTACGTGCAATGTGTGTATGCAGGCCAATATTTGCCAATACACAATAATACCTGTGTATAAATACTCTTTGAATTTTTCCTGACTTGGACTCTATTTTCCCTTGTTCCTTCTTGTTTTTGTAATCTGCTGGTGCAAGTTAGACTTGTTCTCTGATTACTCTGTGATTTGTGATGTCATCTTTACACACTCTCCTGGTTTTGACTTGGTTTTGCTGTTTTGATGCCTCCTTTCCCTGTCCTTCGCTTTATATCCTCAAGGATGTTGTCAGGTAGGAGGTTTGGCATCAGGGCTCACTTCTCTACATCACCTGTTAGTTGATATAGTTTCATGTACAGCATATTACAGTATTGTAGAAATGTACAAGATGATCAATTTACTAACTTATATTGGATCAATATTTTATTAATTTAGGTAAACAATTTACTTTATGTCTTATGAGACTAGAGGAGAATGTTTGCTTTAGCCAATGTTTTATTAGATGATCACTAAGAATGTCACGAACTCAGATTAAAAGGTCATTGGTTCTAACAACTGATTGTAAAATCCAACACAGTATCAGGTAAGCTGCTCTGCAGGTTGGTGGCAAGGGCGTTACATTTAATACTGATCACCTACAATGTCAGTAAGAAGTATTTCACTGAACTATCTTGCCATGTATTAATAGAAATCTTATGACGACTGTGAACATACAGAATGAAATATCATGTTGTACACATGTGTAAAAATAGGACAGATGAAGCAAAACTTATTATAGCTCAAGGTATCATATTTTAAAGAACAGTTCAAACTAATAAACTCAATCACAGTAATCTTTGAAGTTCTAATAATAACTATCGCGCCTATGGCCTCCCTATTATAAACTGATACAAAGTAACATCTCAGATCTTATTGTCTTATTTAAGTTTATCTACAATATTGCCAGCCATTTTATAACCTTTTACTCTGCGCGGCACTGTACCAGTCCCGTAGGGCTCTGTGCACCCATTGCTGTGTATGGGAGACATATATACACCGTATATACTTCGGCCGTATATACGTCCCCCATACGTTCGTGTGAATATAGCCTTAGGTTAAAAATTTTACTTGACATTCTTAAATTGCGCCACATGTATCATCCAGCATCGGACACTTTGGTAAAGCTGGTGCAGGATAAGACTGTCTAGTCTAAATGTGTCTTATATTTAGACAGGCCAGAGCCTCTTAGGAACATCAAGAGCTGGCACACAATATTGTAAATGGTAATGTGCTCTGGGATGAGGAAAAGGGACAAAAAATTGCCTGTATGGGGACTCAAAATTCCTAATATCAACCATGACTATACACTTAAAAGAAATAAACTACTCAAAAGAACAAAAAAAAAACCTAGAAATACTCCTCTTAATCTTGATCCTGGTGCTGTCTGGCACTAGTCTTGACATGCCGTGATTATGTACAACCTCACCACCTCCCTCTCATATGCTGGGAGAGGGAGGTGACGTCACATGAGAGGTGGGAATTCACGTCTCCTCATTCTCCCATGCTGGCAGGTGCAGGGGGCGTGCATAATTAGCAGTCCAGAGCGCCGGACATCTTATCCCAGCACTCTGTGCTGCTAATTTAAGCTTTCTATTCTAGGTGATCCTAGCGTGCCAAGAATAGAGATGGACAGCGTCAGGATCAATATCTAAAGGACCAGAGTTTTTCTATTTTTTTTTTTTGTTTTTTGAGCGGTTGATTTCCTTTAACCTTATCCATTTCCCCATTTTACTCTAGCTTGATATGTCCTTGTCTCACCTATATCAAGGCTGGGGGTCTCAGATGCTTACTACCAGGGGCGTTGCTATGTCAAAAGATTTGGGGCACAGTCTGCCCAGCCAGATTTCCCCACTCTGTGCACTGTAGTGGTGAATGGATTCTCCACAACAGAGAGCGTGAGATGCCATCACACAGGGTCTCCTGCTTCAAGCAGCTCACCATAGCTGCCTGGAGCAGGAGATGCATGCCATGTGATGATGTCACCGTGCCTCAGTCCTGCAGAGTACAGTGAGAAGCCTGAAGAGAGTCAGAGGTGAGTATGAGTGCATTTTTTAAATTATGCAGTGGAGGGACACAGTGAGGGGACTTGGCCCTGTACATTGCTGGTGGCTCTTGTGGACATGAGAGGGGGGCTCTGGGGACTTTACAGGGGGCTGTGGGGACAATACAGGGGGCTGTGAGGACAAAACAGGGGGCTGTGGGGACAATACCTGGGGCTGTGGGGGACATTACAGGGTGCTGTGGGAGACTTTACAGGGGGCTCTTAGGACAATACAGGAGGCTGTGGGGGATATTAAATGAAGCTCTGGGGAAATCCTTGGGGCCTGTAAGGAAATTATGGGCGGTGTGGAGGTCTTATTAGTGGGGGCTGTTGCGGACATTAGAGTAAGCTGTAGGAGGTTTACTACTGAAAGTTCGGTACATGTACATTGGGACTGTTACCCCAGATCTTTATGACCCTAGCAACACCCCTGCCTACTACAACATTTACATAAGGTTGGAATTTTCAACCTCATTATTCTCCATACAATAAAACACATATGTGCAATGAGAATTCTTTGGAACTATGCCAAAAACTATTTTATATGTGCAATGCATTTTGAATATTTTCTTGAACTATTAATGCACGTAACTTGTGCCTTGATTATAAATTTTAAGATTAGCATGAAACACTAGAGGCCACCTTGTACTGTCCTTAAAATGAATGATGTGGATTGTTGCAAACTTTTTCATGCAATCATACCACCGCCGCTTGCATTCATGACATACTGATGTTGTACAAAAGGTTACAGAAAGTATTGCAATAATTGTCAGACGTCACTAACACCTTAGTTGAGAGGATTTCTATAGCTCACTTGTGGACAATTATACATTACAAGCTTTCCATTTTAATTCATATAGAAGTAGTGATAACATTTGAAGTCTGTTAATAGTTAGTGCACTAGCAGGAGCTTTTTACTTATGTTTTATATTTTATTTCTGTTTTTAATTGTCATTTGGGTCTGTCTCCATCCAACTAGAAGCCAGTAGGACACATGATAACACTAGTAGTCTGACTGCCATCACGTCACCTGTAGCCTCACAGACTATCGAGATGCTTTACCAGGTAACTTTTCTTATTAGTGCCCAATTGAATTTTCAAACTTAGACTATTCACTGCTAAATACCTTTTTGTTTTTAACTGCAAGCTGCCACAACAATGGCTGTTCTTATTAACTCTGCACAACATTGTAAAGCTACAAGTAAATGTAAATTTAATCAACCACATAATGACGCTGTTCGTTCTTTTTTTTTTTTTGAAACAACATTTTATTTGATTTTCCAACATAAAATGCAACATATACAACATGTACAACAATAAAATAATATTCACAGGATGTTGGCATGGTACATTGCACATTGCAAAAGCTTTACATAGCTTGGAAGAGTACATTTTGGAGTCAGTCAGGATTTTGCTATGAGATATAGGTCATTTTGCATTCTATTGTGTTCCCCATGTTCTGTATTTTGTGAAGGGCCAAGTCATCTTTCGGCAGACCCCTGGCCCGGCTGCATAGTAGGGGTGTCTGTGTGTATCCGCAGTTTCCCCAGTGTCCCTTTGAGCTCTTCCTGATTATAGCACTGAGTAAGACGGAAGGGGGTTACCAGATCCACAATTTCAGTCCTGGTCATGTGTGTTGTGATAAATTTTCTCCACTTCCCGAAGAAGCCCTCTGTTTGTTTGTCTTTGTGTCTCAAGTGTTTCAAGTCTGTCTTGTCTTATTAAGTATCGCATCTGTGTTGTTATTTCTGCTATGGTAGGTGTTGAGGGATGTATCCAATGTTTCATTCATTCTTAGTATTTCTTTACACTTTTAGAAAATCGGAATCAAATAATGCCTGGAATCTGCCCTCCTCCGGCTAAAAATTTACCATGTAAACACAGCCATACAACTATCTATTGCCTGCAGTGGTGGATTGTGTGTCCCATGCGCCCTGGGCTGTTTACACGACTAGGGCCCCTCCAGCATCCAAACCAACATGTGCCCAGACATTAAGACTTAAGTCCTACTCTATATCCTTAATCTTGTACTATTCATAAAAGTAATTTCATGATGAACTTCAAACGTGCTGGAATCTTGACCGAGGTCCCTCTGTCCAACGACACCACCACAGTCTGTACTGATTTTTTTCCAGGGACTTGGTCACAGAAACCCCCTTACCATGGTGCCTTGGGAAAAAATTGGTCAACCCAATAATGTGCCATCTACAGCAGGGTCCCTTTTTCAGAAATATCCACAGCAGAGCACCCTTTACAGAAATAGCTACAGTAGAGGCTCCTTTACAGAAATGACCACAACAGAGCCACCCTTTACAGAAATGGCCACAGCAGCACAGCAGAGCCCCCTCTAAAGAGATGTCCACAGCAGAGCCCCCTTTAATGAAATGTCCACAACAGAGCCCCCTCTTCACAGATATGTCCACAGCAGAGCCCCCTTTTACAGAAATGTCCACTGCAGAGTCCTCATTTAAAAAAAAGGTCCACTGCAGAGCCCCCTCTAAAGAGATGTCCACAGCAGAGCTCTCCTCTAAATAAATATCCACAGCCCCATATTACACATATTACCATATCCACAACAGGGCCTCCTTTAATTAAATATCTATAGCAGGGCCTCCTTTACAGAAATGTCCACAGCAGAGCTCTCTTTTAAAGAAATGTCCACAGCAGAGACACCTATTACTGAAATATCCACTGCAGGGTCCCCTTTAATGAACTATCTACAGCAGTTTCCCCCTTTACAGAAATGGCCACAGTAGAGCCCTCCTTTACAGAAATGTACACAGCAGAGCCCCCCTTTTTATAAATGTCCGCAGCAGAGCTTCTCCACCGTCCACCATTAATGAAATGTCCACAGCATAGCCCGATGAATAAATAATGCTTTACTTACTTTTGGCTGTATAGCATAGTATAGCATTTTTTTTTTACGTTCAAGCTATTTGAGCTGCAGGGAGAAGAAGCCGAAGTGGAGAAGAAGCCTAAGGTAAGTATTTTTTTTTTCAAGTTAAAGCTATTTGACCATGATGTCGATCTTCATATAGGGCCTGAGTTTGGGTGGGCATGGGCCCCTCGTAACCCACAGGTCCCAGCCCCGGGCAGAATGCCTATATGAAGATCTGCCATTGATTGCCTGATAAAATTACCAGAGACTGGGGGTAACAAGTGCATACCACATTTGGAGATTTAGTGGATTCAGGAGCGGAACATGGAGGTCCGTACTAGTGCCCAAAATATAAATTCAATCAACAGAGGGGAAAAAAAGCACTGTTGGGGCACAATATATAGTGAAGTATGTCCTATATATGTCGAATCATTCCATTAGAGGTATGGCATGCTCCACATTTGCTCCACATTTATACAATATGAACAGGACCTAAAGAATGTTTATATGCGCATGTGCTGATGGATGACTTGGAAGAATATATTCTTAAATTTACAGAAAGTCTAGCCCTAGACAGGATCAGCAGTGACACCGTACATGTTGCTGATCAGCATGTAACATAAGTGTATGCCTTCCCTTCTTCTCAGCAGTTGCCAACTGCCTACTAAAACATTTTCCATTTGGGTCAGTAAAGCAAAGCAGAAATGTGTTGACAGTAAGACAAATGAGCATGTTTGGCAACAACAACTGAGGCTCTAACATTTTTTTTCCCTAATTGTTAGAACTTTGTCCAACTTGTGACTATAACGGACATTAATAATTAGCTACAACTTGTTTTCCCAAAAATGTAATTTGCATTTGATAACACACTTCACTACTGATGTGAGAAGAGTTCACTTTAATATAGCATGCGGGTAGGTCCATTAGATATATCCCAGTAGTCAAGGATGTTAAAACCAGAAATATCACATAATATAATCTTCTTTGTACACAAATAGATAAAAAACACCTACAAGCACATATCGGGGCTTATTTACTAAGGGTCCGCGACAGCAATTTCCTCGGTTATCCCGACGTTTTTGGGATTTGTGCCGCTGGGACAGGTATTTAACTGGGGATTGTGTCGCAAGACAATGCACTTACATGCACCAGGAAGAATAAGGTGAACTCTGTCGGACCTAAGCGGGTAAGCGACACATGCAGGATATCGGGCACACAATCTTAGTGAATTGCGGCACAGTGCAATTACAAACACCCCTCATCTCCATACACGTATGGACAAAGAGTTACAAGAAAAAGGTAACATGGACAGGGCCAATAGTGAGTCTCCCTTAATGCAAAAAATAAAGGGTACATAGAGGGTACTAGTATATATAGTATGTAAATAAAAAGTCAATGCATGGGCGATAGCCAAACTATGATACAAACTATGGGAGCAAAGAAGATGTCAAAAGGACTGGAGGCTGAAAACTGTATGCATGTGAAAAGTAATGCATCACATACAAATCTCCCGAATTTTACACAAACGTTGCAAGAGTTCACTTTTTTGAGTTCACTCAAAAGAAATCATGCATATAAAGGTGCTCTGTAAAAAAACATTTGTTGTATAAAATATATGAATAGAGCAGGTGATAATAGGAAACTTCCTGATAAACTTCATTCAGTAAAAATGCTTAAATGCTTTTTATTCCTCTTTTCTACTCCTGCTTTCTCTTGGAGGGAACAGTTTATAAGATAAAGATCCAGTTTCCGCCTCTTTCACCAAAAGCATGTTTCTAGGTGCTATAGAACTGTAAACTTGACTCATCTCACTGACTTATTATGCATAGGTAAATGGGTGACATTTCACATAAAAGAGGAATTCTAGAAAGGACATTTCATATTTTACCAGAAGGGGCTAGTAGTTTAATAGGGTTGTATGCAATTTTAATGGGGTTTTATGCAATTCTGTTAAAAGTAAAGTTAAAAGTAAAGTAAATTTACACTTTTGGACCTGATGCAAACATGGAGGCAGTAATTGACCAGAACAAAATCCCATAGGCCATCAGCAGTCCTGTTTTGGTTTTGGGTTCTCACAATTCCATTATATTACTAAATCACTATTCATGTCGCTTCTATACATGTCACAGTAAACACTTTAACAGCCTTCATCTGCCATGGCAGATGTTTTAGCTATAGTGGGTGTTCTCGATGATACTATGGTAAATATAGCTCAAAGTGCCATGCGGATTGCAAAAGCCTGGAAACTGTCCGACAATGCTTTACAAATTTCCCCCATAATCTAGTCACACTGGGACACCTCCCTCATAAAATCTACATTATTATGATATAGCTAGTCTTAAAATGAATTAATTAGAAGTCTTATTTGTTGGACAGTAATTGCTATCAATGCTTTATTATGCTCTGCTCAAGGAGACTATGTAAAATGAGTGATTGGTCCTGTAGCCCAGAGGTTACAGCTTCCACTTCTCAGTTCCCATCAGGACAGTATCTGCAACATTCAGCTGTAGTTGAGTCCTACCTGCATTGCAAAATAGCTCTGCATATTAAACCCATACAAAGTCGTTAAAACCATGTCGATGTTTGGGAGATCCTTTGTTTCCCATCATCATCCATCAAACAAGAGTGAGGTCATCTTCATACACATTAATTGGTTGATTCAATCAGGCTGGTTTTGCAAACACCCATGTGATGTGTATGGCCATCGGAAGAATGCTACTGTGAATATATGTAAACAAATCTCCAATGGGTCTTTAGAAGGATATCAAATTTAATTTAGATATTGAACTTAGTAAAGATATCAACGTTAATAGAATGGGGTGACATGTGAGGAGTTTCTATTAACAGGACTCCCAAAACCCCTATAGAAATAAAATGGCCCCTAAAATAATTGATTCCAAAATTTTCTTGAAAATTTGAAAAATTGCTGTTCAATTTGTATTCTTTTTAGCATCATAATAAAACAAAAGTACACTTATAAAATGACGACAACACAAAGCCGAGATATGGTAAATGTTAGTTAGTAAATAATTTGGTTAGTAAGACTATCAGTTTGAAAAACAGAAGATTTCGAATTTTGAAAATTAGCTAGTTTTCTTCATAAATAAATGCTGAACATATTAACCACAATTTGCCACTAACTTGAAGTACATGTCACAAAACCACCTGGGAAAGTTAAAGTGCTCTAAAGTTATTACCAGATAAAGTGACATATGGAAATTTTGAAAAATAGGGTTTTTTTTTATTAAGGCACAAATAAGCTTGGTCATACTGTAATTTCATGTGAGTAGATATATGCATGGGTTACAGTTTGCTAATGTTAGGAGGCTAAAGTACCTTAAATGATGTCTCCCTGGTCACATGAAATTACTTGATAAATGCTGGGAAGGCAGGAGGAGCTTCTAGATTCTGACTAAGGAAGCCACACACCCCTGATTCGCTATAGATGTCCCTGGATACCAGGCTAGATTATAAATGATATATTATGGGGATATGAGGGAAACTATTTTTAGCTACAAGTAGGATGTCAGTTAGTTAATAGGACTCTGAACCTGTCACCATGTATTTGTGAAAATGTGGTGACAGGTTCACTTTATTTGTAAAAAGCTGAAAATCCTCTGGAATACAAGAACTACACATTGCACTAGAACTGCTTTTCACAGGGTTATTTCTGGGATGTTGTTTTGTCCTCTAGCTGCTGACAATCATAATAGATTGATATGTGTTTAATGTTTTACATTGTCATGCAGCAGAACTTTGCAATCTGATGTATGGCAGCTTCCTTGACCTTTCCAGAGTTGGATCTCACCTGTTCAGTTCACTTAACATTGTTTTCAAAGTATTATCTTATTGTCTTGCTTTGGTTTTTAATCATTTCTTAATATGCAGTGTACAATGATCCTTACTGGCAATGATAAAACCCCAAACATGAAATAAAAAATCAGCCATATTTTTTTGTTTCATACCATCTCTTGTTTGCTTGTCTGGAACTTTTCTGACATATAAAGATAACAATTTTAAAATGTGTTGTTCTCTATGGGAAAATAACCACAAAATATGTGTGAGAGTCTTCTTTTTAATATGATAAGATGTCCAACCCCTTGAAACTTTTCATTGGTTACCACTAGAGATGAGCGAGTATACTCGTCCAAGCTTGAGTATCTCGCTGGCTCCAGATCGAGCATTTACTTAACGAAACACAGTGAAGAACAGTGAAGAATACAATAAAAACAGTGAACACAGTGAATACAGAATCATTTAAGTGAAGAACACAGTGAAGAACACAGTGAAGAACACATTGCAGATGTTCCGTACATTTGCTAACTTATCCAAAGACACGCGTAGCAAATGTACGGATCATCTGCAATGTGTTCTTCACTGTGTTCTTTCAATGTGTTCTTTCAGTGAAACCATCTGCAAACATCTGCAATGTGTTCTTCACTGTGTTCTTTCAATGTGTTCTTTCAGTGAAAAATGCTCGAGTCTCCCATTAACTTCAATGGGGTTCATTATTCGATACGAGCACTCGAGCATTTTAGTGCTCGCTCATCTCTACTTACCACAATTTATTGGTTCTCCAGTGCTTCTTGTAACCTAGTCTCATCAGATAATGGGACAAATGTATCAATCTATTTGTGACAGAGTTCTGAAACACCACACCACAACGTGCACCTTTAGACACTTTTGCGACTAGTGCTAGGGGACATGGTCTAAATTGCAGCAAAAAATAAAATTAATTAAATGCACCAACAAATAGAAGATGTAAAGTCTTAAACTACAACAGATTTATCCAACCTCAGACACTGTGATAAACCTGGCACAGTATAAGGGTGTTTGTGTTTCTTTTGACTTTGAGACACCTGTGATAAATCTCCCCCAATGTTTTGACACAGACATGTGATCACTGCAGCAAAATCCAGGAAAGAGAATTTAAGAATACTCAGTTAGGTACCTTTCACACTTGCGCTGCAGGTAACGTCAAAGCTGTGAGCTGCTGCGCTGGATTGGTTGTAAAGTTGTTTGCAATTTATGTATTACTACAACCTATTGTACTAATTTATTGAAAAACTGAAATATCATGGGTCACGTGCTGTGAAACTCATATTTAACTCACATACTGTCCATTTCCTTCCGATCCTCCTTGAGATGGTTCTACTCCTTCATTGTAGTCAAGCTGTGTTAAACTTGATTAGGAAAGGCAGACACGTGTCTATATAAGACCTCACAGCGCATTTCAGAGCATATGAGAATCACAAGGTCTAAGGAACTGCCCAAGGAGCTTAGAGACAGAATTGTGGCAACAGAACTTGATGCAATACTTGATAGAAGTTTTGGACAACCACAACTGTTCCTTGACCTGGCCGTCCAGTCAAACTAAGCAACCGTGGGAGAAGAGCTTTGGTTAGAGAGGTAAAGAAGAACCCCAAGGTCACTGTGGCTGAGCTCCAGAGATGCAGAGATGGTTCCACAAAGAGAAAGTTCCACAAAGTCAACATTCACTGCAGCCCTCCACCTGTCAGGGCTTTATGTGTGCTGACAAAAGCCTGCAATTTGAAAGCCTGCATACGGTTTGCAAAAAAAAATAACACATGAAGGACTCCCAGACTATAAGGACTAAGATTCTCTGGTCTGTTGAGATGAAGATTTAACTTTTTGGTGTTAAATCTAAACGGTATATGTAGAGAAAACTAAGCACTGCTCATCACCTGCCAAATGCAATCCCAACAGTGAAACATGGTGGTGGCAGCATCATACTATGGTGCTGTATTTCAGCTGCAGGGACTGGATGATGAATGTGGCCAAGTACAGAGATATCCTGGATGAAAGCCTCTTCCAGAGTTTCCTGGACCTCAGCTTGGTCTGAAGGTGCACCTTCAAACAAGACAATGACCCTAAGAACACAGCTGAAGTAACAGAGCATTGGCTTTAGAACAACTCTGTGACCATTCTTGACTGGGTCAGACAGATCCCTGACCTAAAGCCAGTTCAGCATCTATGGAGAGACTTTAAAATGGCTACCAACATTCCCCATCCAACCCGAGGTATTTGCTTGGAAGAATAGAAGAGGATGTGAAAAACTTGTTGCATCATTCCCAAGACGACTCAAGGCTGTACTAGCTCAAAAGCTGCTTCTACTTAATACTGAGCAAAGGGTGTGATATTTAACATTTTCTTGTTTAATAAAGTAGCAAAAATATCTATATTTCAGTTTTTTTTCTGTCAAGTAGCAGCACCCTTTTCAACTGTCTGAATAGGCCCTTCAGAATATGATAGAGGTGTCTCATTAAAGGAGTTTAAGCAGGAAACCCTTTAAATTACAAATTACTATGAATAATGCTCCCTTTCACTATATTTGATTTCGGAAATTGCTACAATTGATCATAATTTGTTTCCAACTGGTGTCATTAAAGTTGGGTGACGACTAGTATGGCTGCAGTACCAGTCACAAAGCAGTAAACTGAAAGGCGACTGGCGATGTGCTGAGTGAATGTATGAACACATGATTATTTTGGGATCAATAAGAGGAATTATAAAGACACTCACGTTCCAACATGCCTTAGTAAAATCATGAAAAGTGTCTGTCATGCAGATGCCGGGAACTGTTACTTGCAGCTATTTTGAACACTGTGAAAAGCACATAAGCATTAATCAACTAGAGTGAAAGGACAGTCCAGTTTGGATTCCTCCTGCAACAGAATCCAGCCATCTGACATACTTAGTGCTCTGATACTTTTACAAGAACATCGTAACCAGGTTTATTTTTATCCACCAGTGTTCACTTGCCATTTAATACTAAGCTAAAGTCTGAATGAACAAGTGAATCATTTGACATAGTTCCTGTGTGTTACTCTGTTGTGAAGGAAAGACTATCACCTGGCAAAAATTCTAGCTGACAAAGTCAGATCCAAGACTGTCTCTTCAAAGGAACAATAAGGGTTATTAATGCGGGACACAGAGTAAACTACAGCTTACTTTATACTATACAGTCTAATGACAAAATGTAGGATGTCATATACCATATATACTCTTGTATAAGCCGAGTTTTTCAGCACAAAAAATGTGCTGAAAAATGTCACCTCGGCTTAAACACGAGTGTATAAAAAAAAAACTTCTATACACACCCTCCGGCATCCCGATGCTCCACGCGGCACTTCAATGTCCCCGCTGTCCGCATGGTTTGTCTTTTTTCTTCCCCGCGGCTCTTCTTCTTTTTTCTGTCTTCTTTAACTGCCGGCATGGATGCAGCCATGTTATCTTCCAGCCGGCCAGCGCATACTATGACGTCAGTAGCGACCGCATCATAGTATGCACCTGCTGGAAGAAAACATGGCCGCGTCCATGCCGGCAGTTAAAGAAGACAGAAGAAAGAAGAGGAGCCGCGCGGAAGAAAGAAGACGAGCCGAGCCGACATCGGGGAGCCACGCCGTGCTTCGGATGGTGAGTATAAGGTTATTTTTTTTAAGTTCCTACTAGGGGCTGGCTGGCTGTATACTACTAGGGGCTGGCAGGCTGTATACTACTAGGGGCTGGCAGGCTGTATACTACTGGGGGTTTGCTGGCTGTATACTACTAGGGGCTGGCAGGCTGTATACTACTAGGGGCTGGCAGGCTGTATACTACTTGGGCCTCGCTGGCTGTATACTACTAGGGGCTTGCTGGCTGTATACTACTAGGGGCAGTGTAAGTGTGTGTCCAGTGGATCGGACCCCCCTGGTGTGCTTACTGGGGGATGCTGTATGTAACTGAGCATGCCCTAATCAGCCCAATTACTTATAAAATCCAAATAAAGTATATAAAACACAAAAACTTACAAAAAAGTACATATTTGGTATCACAGCGTCCATATCAATCTGTAAAATAAATCTAAAACAATATTGAACCTGCTCGGTGAACGATGTAAAAAAAATTTTTTATAATCAAATACCCTCATAAAAAATGTTCTAAAAAGTGATAAAAAAAAGTTATGTGTACTTATATGAAAAGACTGCAAAGAACAACTCTCTCTGTAAAAAATCAGCCCCCTCAACTACACCTGTCAAGAGAAAAATACAGAAGTTATGGCCGTTAAAAAGTCGTCTATAGTAAAAACAATGCAATTTTCTCCAATATTGGTTTTGCTCAGTAAAGTTGAGCAAAAATATTAAAAAAAACTATATAAATGAGGTATCAACGTAATCGTAGTGAACCAGAGAATACTGATAAATTATTATTTTTATGTTATGGCGAGGGAAAAAAAAGGACTAAAAATCCAAAATAAAAATGGATTTTTTTAGTTTATATCCCCCTTGAAATAGTTAATAAAATCTCATGAATAAGCCATAGACCCCCCCCCAAATGAATTATCTATACATTGTATCTCATCCTGCAAATAATAAGCCCCCATATGTTCACTTTACCAAAAAAAATTACAATTTTATGGCCTGTATATTGTGACAATACAAATCTGCTCTGAATGGCGCTGCTTTCATCCTATTTCCGGCTGTGTGCCCATACAGCAGGTTACCACCACATATGGGGTGTCGATATACTCGGGAGAAATTAGGCATCAGACTTTGCTGAGCATTTCATCAATTTATTTATTATGAAAGGGTCATTTTTGGCCTAAATGAATGTATTTTGCAAAAAAGTCAAAAGTTTCTAAATTGCACTTCCATTTTGTTTTAACCCATGTGAAACTTAAAGGGATACTAGACTTAATAGAAGTTGTTTAACATACGTTGAGGGGTGTAGTTTCTATAGTGGGGTAATTTATGGGGTTTTAATATTTAGGCCTTTCGAAATTACTTGAAAACTGAGTTGTCCCTCAAAATGTGAGTTTTGGCGATTTTCATGAAAATTTGAAAAATCACACCTAAAGTTCTGCACCTCATAACATCCTTGAAAAAGGAGAGGACGCATAAAATATAATTCTAACATAAAGCAGACATTCCAGAAATGTTAATTATCTATCTTTTGGATTAGTTTTACTTCCTGTCTGGAATGCAGAACATTTCATACTTTAAAAATGAGAAATTTTATCACTTAAACTTTACAACTATCATGAAGTTCAATGTGTCTTGAGAAAACAATCTCAAAAACACCTTGATATGTGAAAGTGTTCCAAAGTTATAACCAATTATCGTGACACATGTCAGATGCAAAAAATCAACTCTGGTCATTGAGCTGAAAACAAGCGTTGGTGATAAGTGGTTAATAAAAAAAGTCAAACAGGAATGTCCATTCTCAATTATTAATCAGTTTTTAAATGCAGCGTTGTACCCTCTTCTGTATGTCCCCTAAACACCATTTACTTAAAGTGTAACTAAACATTTTACATAATCGCTTAAAGAGGATCTGTCACCCATAAAAAGGAGCTGCTTACTAAAGTAAGCAGCTCCTAGTGCCACAACAGATGTAGCAGTGATATACTGTTGTAAGCGGTCAGGCGTATTCCTTAAGGAGGTAGGATTAGGGCCCATGAAGCTCGGCAGTCACCGCTGGCCTGTGGAGTGGAGGCGCTGCTTCTCCCCCGGACCGCCCCCTCATGAATACGCCCGACCGCTTACAGCATGATCCAGTGTTTCTAGTGTACAGTGTGGCAGTGTCTGCTAGCGTTAGAGTTTTCCGATAACGCTAGCAGTGTAACACTGCCTTTTATATGGATGACAGGTGCTCTTTAAAGGGGTTTTCCCACAAAAGAAAAATCTCACATTTCAATCCCCTAGTGATGTTAAAACAATAAAGATCATTTTAACCCCTTACTTTACAATTTTAGTAAATTTACAGTGTTATTGCTGTTTTAGCTCCTATCACTCCCTAGGCTGCTCAGTGCAAAATTGCAAAATCCCAAAATGTGGGCTGGGACTCTAAGCAGACACATTATAATCTAGTTCTGTGAGGTGACACTTTGGTTACATTATCAGGGTACAGGTTTATATACACTTTCATCTAGCTTCTGACATTGTACAAACACACTGACATAGAGACAGAAAGAGATGAGACAGGTGAGAGATGCATGAGATCCATGAGATGCTTATGCAGCTCTGCTACATCTGTGTTCTCACAGATATGTGCCTGCGCCCCCCCCCTTCCCCTGGATCACTTATCTCCTTGTACTTTGCAACCTGAAGCTCCTCTCTGCTCACGATGTCCTGCCGGGAAGTGAATCATTGAGTTTCTGAGCTCTCTGCAGGGGGCGTGGCTACAGGCTCAGAGCAGAAAGACACAGAAACTCAGCAAGCACAAAATCCAAGATGGCAGCTGGACCCTAAAGTTAGAAGTTACAGGGTCGTGTATAGGGGCAACTGAAATTGTGAACACCAGGACTGATAGAGACAGGTTGGACTTATATCTGTGAAATGCTGCATTTTTGTTAATAATAGTGAATTAGAGAATGTGTTACTTGTGTTATCCTGAGTACATATAAGAAACTTGTCTTTATGGGAATACCCCTTTAAATCAATAGTACAGATGATAATAGTAAACTTTGTAATATATATATATATATATATATATATATGTATATTAAAGAAATGTGTTTCTATGTCCTTTTTTAAAAAAAAAATAATTTCAGATGTAACTGTGTGTCTGTTTGCGACTACTGATTGCGCTTTTGGATGTACAGTTACAGAACTCTCCCGATATAGAATTGTTCCAGAATTACAGTTTACTCATAGGAGGCTAGTTTGCATTTCTCAAACCAGTACTAGGCCTTGATTTGTTGAATATAAATTAAAGAGGCCCTTAAATTTCTTTAAATCAGTTAGTCAAGACAGGCTTCACATGATAAGAAATGTATTGATATCATTAGTTATCAATGGAATCATAATAGAAGACACAGTTTTAGGAGATCAGTTTAACAAATGTCGGTATTTCGCAATCATATGAAAAACAAACACGTCTTGATCTGCTGTAGAAGGAAAAGTCATCAAGCATGTTACTTTACATTTCTGCATCCTTTCACAGCAAGCCTGTGAGTAATCGCGCTTAGCCTACTGGTTGAAACTCTCGAGTCATCATTTGGTAATGCAGTGATGCGCTCTTCAAACATGAGGTTATGTCTTATTTCAGGAGGTGGCGTATGCTGTATGTGTCTAAAGGTCAGGAAATTGCAGCCACGATGCAGATGCTCTTATCATCAACAATAAAAAGAAATAGTACTCGTTTGCTAGTCATTATTACTAGTATTTGATTTGTAGAGGCTGATTGATTTCCTCTTTTTGTCATTTTCAGGCTGTAGAAATACCAACCCATCATTTGGGACACACATTCAGGTTTTCTGATAATGTTTTTGAATCCAAAATCAGTGGTGAAATGTAAAAAAAAGAACAGATTTGACTTTTTAATGTTTTTAACCCTTTCCTTCCCATGCTGTTTTTCATTTTTGCGTTTTATGTTTTTTGTTCCACAAGCCGTACCTTTTTTTTACAGAGAAAGAAGAGGGTTTTATATTTGCAGGACAAACTGTACTTTCTATTGGCACCATTTTATTCATTGTGCAGGGAAGCTGGAAAAAAAATCCAAATAAGGTAGAATTGCCAGTTAAGCCATATTTGTCTTTACATCTTTTCCTTTGTGGTCCAAATAACACCTTACCTTTATTCATTGGGTCAATGTGATCACAGAGATACCAAATTTATTTTAATACTGAAAGAACTAAAAATCTTTTGTACAACAAAAAAATCTTGGCAGATGTTGTAGTTCTATATTTTTTTTCATAGTGACATGTATTGAACTGTATAAGGTGTAATTTTTTTGCGTGACATTTTCACTGATACTATTTTTGGCACTGTACAACCTTTTGATCACTTTTTATGTGTGCCAAAATGGGGAAGAAGAGTCAGTGCTATTTTACAGGGTTCACCAGCAGAAATAATCGTTTTTATATTTCAAAAGATATCGGACATTTTGGGATGCGGATGGTGGGTGATTTGGATTTTCATATATTTTTTATTTAATTTTAATTTTATATTTTTTCAACCTTTTATATGTTTTAAAACTATTATTTCAGGTTATTTCAGGGTGGTTTAACCCTCCAAGATCTGAGTACTCATGCAATATACTGTAATACAACTGTATAGATGTATATTGTGAATATACTGCTTTTTTTACTACAGTCTGTCTTTGGCAGAAACCATCATTACCCCGCAATGAGGTCACAATTGGCCACCAAAGATGGCAACGCCCATGTGACGCACTGTCAGCTGACACCCGCCACATATGTAGAGGGCTCAGCTTTATACTGTTTTATAAGGTATATAGTTGTACAGCAGTATGGAAGTGGTTAATATGTTACTGTTCTTTGGCTTTAAAAATTGCATCAAAATACAAAAAATGGTGACCTTTCCTTGTGCATTCATGTATACCTTATCTTTATTTGTGTGATACTGAACCAATGTGGATTCTGTTTGCATAAGACCTTACAGCCAATATCTAAAAGAAATGACAGCAGAATTATTTGACTTTCCCATCTTCAATACTGCATAAATTGTATTCTGCTTTTGGAGGACTTTTTTTTCCTTTTCAAACAGCCATTAGAAGTTCAATTGAATTGAAATGAATAATAGATTATGTGGTAGAAATTCTGTTCCTTAAAATATGTACAAATGTGATGTTTATCTATACAGACCTAAAATAGTTTCCCTTTACTGAGAAGACATATCAAAGATAGGACTATATATATAGTGGGGCACATTCACTAAAAGTGCATTGTGTGTCTATAATGCTGAGTGCGTCAGAAATCATGAATCTGCCGCTACCCTCCACTGGGCCGACAGAGTTCACCATCCTTTTGTGGTGTGGATCAGTCAGCACGTCCCCAAGTTTATGTTGCATGGACGCTAGCGCACATGCACCACAAGAGGGTTGCGTGGGACACAATCGCAGCACAGACACTTCTTAAAGTGCCCCAGTGTGTTAGACTTTTTTAGATACAGTTCTAATTCTTGTCTAGCAAATACATGGATATTTCCTCAAAACGGCATTGTGTATAGCCTTTTAGAAGTATAAAAAGCCTCCAATGGTATGCTATAAATAACTGTCTGTTCTAGTTTCGCCAGTGCAGCCCATCACCAGAAAGTATTACACAGTAGTCTATGATACACAAAGGAGTGGCTTGAAAGAAAAATTTCTCTTGGGAGTAACTTCAATTTCATACTGACTCACAGCTTTACTTAGTCCATTAGTACTTTACTAACAATCACACTACTGTTAATAAAATATCTTCCTTTGGTCCATACGAGGCGCTGAATTTAGAGGAAATCTAAGATCAAACTCCAGCATGATAAACTGGGGGCACTTACTCGTAGATCCAGGCACTGTGAATGTGGTAATCTTCTTATGTTTGCTATTCAAGGCCTCCTTTCTCCTAAAATCAACTTTTACCAGTATGCAAATGAGCCTCAGAGGCTACCTTAGCTTCTCTGTGATCTGGCTTTACATGTACATGTGCTGCGGCATAGTGTGTGCTTGCAGGCAGAGACCATAGACTGCCGGGGAGTCGGAGCTGGGGAGAAGAGAACGCCGGGGGGTGAGCACCAGAGGTGATATATCACAAAATAGTCTATGCTAAAGGATATTTTTAAAATAGGAGGGCCCTGCTGGACATTATTTTGCTGGACGTTTCTTTGAAGGGGGTTCTATTGGACATTTCTTTTTAAAGGGGGGCTCTGCTGGACATCTTATTTTAAAGGGGGCGTTTCTGGACATTTTATTTTAAAGGGGGACCATGCTGGACATTTTATTTTAAAGGGGGAGGCTGCTGCTAGGCACTTTTTATTAAAGAGTAGTTGCACCATTTACCACCCTAGGCTTATACTCAAGTCAGTAAGTTTTCCCAGTTTTGTGTGGCAAAACTAGGCACCTGAGCTTATACTCGGGTCAGCTTATACTCGAGTATATACCGTATATGAAAAATACATTTCATAGTTTTACTTGTACTGATGGCAGATTGAACAATGTATCAAGAGTTACATTCTGCTGGCTTCAGATCTGAAATCCTTCAGGGAATCTTTCAAACTTTTGCCTCGACTTTTTCTTAAATTTTTGAGACTTTTAATGGTGCATGTGCGCATTCGTGACATTTTTTGTGCCTAAGAAAGTCTCCCTTCAAAGTTTGCATTGTCTATTTTTGTGCAGTTTTCCCTTTGTTATCACCTTAATCCAGATGTGAAAGTGCAACTTTTTAAAAAAGTCTGAAAAAAGTCAAAAATTTTGACACAAAACTAAGGCTACCCATGACCAGGCGTAGAAATTAGCTCAGAACTGATTGCAACTTTTGGAGACTTTTTGCAATCTTTGTTTTAAAAAGTAAAAAGTTCACTAAAGCCCAAACACCATGGGGCACATTTACTAAGACTCGTGTAAACTGCTTGCGATACACTTCTGTCGGACTTACATGTGCCTCTATGTACTTTGAATATTGAATATTTAGGTAATGATGAGTTCATTTTATATTAAATATATCTTTTTCTGGAAAAATCAAATGCCATATTTCCATTTCTTTCTGTTTTGCTGATTCAGTATGAGAGCCTCCAGACAAATTTTGTTATGTCAGGTACTGAAAGAGATCATTCAGAGACTGAGAAATATCATATTCCAAACATACTGATGGTAGATTCCTCTTGGCATAAACAGACTCTTATGCAATAAATCAAGTTGAGCATCATAATATGTTTAGTGTATAGCGAGACTTCTGGTCATCTTCCTTTAGATAATTACTTTTGTAAAGCTTGATGCTAACGTTATTTTTCCACACACTGAAAGATCAATGCACTCAAGTACAGACTACAGGCGGTCCCCTACTTAAGGACACCCGACTTACAGACGACCCATAGTTCCAGACGGACCCCTCTGCCCCCTGTGACCTCTGGTGAAGCTCTCTGGATGCTTTATTATAGTCCCAGTCTGCAATAATCAGCTGTAAGGTGTCTGTAATGAAGCCTTATTGATAATCCTTGGTCCAATTACAGCAAAAAATTTTGAAACTCCAATTGTCACTGGGGCAAGAAAAAAATTTGTCTGGAACTACAATTATAAAATATACAGTTTCGACTTACATACAAATTCAACTTAAGAACAAACCTCCAGACCCTATCTTGTACGTAACCCGGGGACTGCCTGTATATCAAAGTATAGTATCTGTAATGTCCACTACATTTTTTTCTAATTTGAATTGAAAAAGATACAAAATTTTGTGCTTTCCTATACTATGCCAAAAAAGTGCATTAGAAGGTATTTGCACAAATGACCATACTCTTACAGAGTTGACACTCTCTGTAACTGATATCTACAAATCCATTATTTTAACCAATATGACTTTAAGGCATATCTCACCTTTCAACAAACCTGGGAAAAATGGCCATCTTGCTAAAAAGACAGAAATAAGCATTGTTTAAAAGTTATTACGGTAATTAAAGTGTTAAAATTGTTTTGAAAGTTAATACAACACAACATGAACTATATAAATGTAGAATCTCAAATGATTCTGATGCTAAGTATGAGTTAAAAAAGAATTTTAGATTAAATGATTCAGAGGTAAATTATACTATTGTACTATCCCATACGTATTACTATATTAGAATAAGAGTTATTTTTACTATACTTATTAGAAGAATAAGGCTCTTTTTACATAACTTATTTTGGCTTGAGGTTTTCATGAAAAAAACATGTCCTATATTCTGAACACAGACAGGTCCAAATATAGGGCATTAAAATCCACACTGGAAAGTCTGGAGAGAGAAAATCTGGGTCAAATACATGCATGTGTGAATGTACCCTAGTGGTTACTTTAAGAGATCCAGGGAGCCTGGAGAGGACATCTATGCACTCACCCTGGTCTGAAAATTCTATTAACTTGTCTCTAAATGGCCTACAAAGATGTGGTACACATAGGGTTACATGCAGCAGCTCTCAAGGTGGAAAACCACATGGATGCATGGCAGAAATCCAAAACTGAGCTACATGCAAGCACAGGGTAAGCACTTTGATTAGCCTCAAACAATTGGATTTATCCAACTGTGATTCCACCAATGAAACCGTAGCAAGGTCCAGCAGGATGATTCCTCATTCATTAATGTGCTTCTTGCTGTAGTGCCAGTGTACAATCTGGCACAGCTTTGTTCTGAACCTCTCTTTCTGGTGCCCCCCCCAGCAGTTTCTTGTGCTTCTTCCTTAGTTCATGCTAAACTCCTTAAAGGGCTAGCACATGTCAAAGCTCTCCCATCTCTAAACTATTTCTAGCCATCAGAGGCTTCATAAAGATCCTTCCAAATACTTTTGCATTTGAGCAATAAGATCCATTTGTTTCTTAGGCTTCTTCAATATTCTCCTTTTCTGTATTTCTAGCAGTGACCTTGCTTGCATTCTGACTTTGTCTCTATGTCACAGTGTTATCTGCTGTCTGTTGCCAAGAGAGACTACTCCTGGGACTGACCAGGGATTTCCTGAAGTGAAGTCCGTGAGATATAGAGAGATGCCCCCTTCCAATATATGTAATATATATCAGGGAGTGTCAGGACCAGATCCATCATGTTAGTTTGGTATGAAAATAAAGCATTGCAAAATGCATACAGCGTGCCGCTATGTAGTATTAAATGTAGTATTAAATGTCGCCATGTAGTATTAAATGCATACAGCATGCCGCCATGTAGTATAAAATACATAGTGTACAGCCGCCATGTAGTATAAAATGCATAGTGTACTGCCGCCATGTAGTATAAAATGCATAGTGTACCTCCATGTAGTACAAAATGCATACAGAGTACCGCCAAGCAGTATAAAATGCATCAGATTTGCACACATACTAAATAGTATGTACACATTTTATACATACATATAGTATATATACATCATATACTAATACATACAGTATTATACATCAAAAGGTGGGGTCCTAGGCAGGGCCTGGCGTAGATATTAATGCAGCTGGTGAATTTTCCCCGGCTGCAGGGATTGTGCAGGTGCTGTGACAGGAACGCCCTGTTCCAGCCCACTCCCCATTGGAAACTAATCGTGTATGCTAACTATAAGCTAAAATTTACAATTATTTCAGGGCTTCGACACCACTGACATGACGCAGAAGCCCTGATAAATATCCCCAATACTGCATATACAGACAGCATATATACACAAACATACAGTATATATAGCATCTACACACATACTGAGTATACATAAAGCAAATACAAATATACAAACAGTATATACAGCATATATACACACTGCACATACATACAGCATATATATATATATGTGCCGGCTGGCGGGAGCATGTGCTGGGGGGCGGGAGCATGTGCTGGCCGTTGGGCAGGGGGATGTTTCAGCCGGTGGGCTGGAGTACAATGCCGCCCCCTCGTCCTGCAGGAGGCACGCTGCCTGAGGCAAGATTATCAAGGTTCTTTTACAATGACCCAAATTTATTAAAGCTCCTGCGTCAGTTTTTTGGCTGACTTTGCAGGTTTTTTTTTACTGCTTGCACATGTATTTAAGAAGTGTCTGCAATATATATGTGTCACAGCTTCACTACTCCCGACGTAACACAAATGACTGCACTGAAATGGGCCACAGTCCCCCTTTTTTAGGCATGTGAGAAAACTCTTCTTAAAATTGACAGGACAGGAGAAACTCCTAGACCGTTTCTACATTATGCATTATCTTGTCTAATAATGGCCTAGATTTATCAAAAGTGAATGTGAGAGCGCGTCAGATTATTGAATTATCTGGTGCAATATGCACTGCTCGGGAAGTGTGCACCTACAACAAACAGCGTGCAACACAATTCTGTAGAGTTGCGGTATTAAATGTGTTACAAACTAAAACTAAGCACTAACATGTCCCTTTAGGTGACACTGTGCAACCATGACACAAAATTGGCACAAACACTTCTGAAATACATGTGCAAGCTCCAAAGATGTTCTTTTCAGTGCAAAGTCAGAGAGAAAACTGGCTCAGTTTTATAGATCTGGCCCAATGTGTCCAAAGTATTCAGAGACAGTGAATAGCTAGAATTTAGTCCTTCAATGGTGAATCCAGTGGAACAGGATACTTTACTTAATCTAAGTAGTCACTACCTATATCAGCCATATTCCAATGGAAAGTGAATCACCCAGTACAACTTGTTCCACTTTTGATCACCAAGAGAGTAACTGCTTTAATCAGTTTCACTATTTCTCCACCAATCAAATCTTTGTTTGTAACAGAAATTGGTGAAATTGAGGTTACATAATGTTGGTTTGTACATCAGTATCTGAGTAATTAAACAGATAAAGTGGTTATATTTGTGTAATTCATTTTATCTTCAGACGGTTGGCATGGGAAAGTGCCTACAGCACTGAATAGCAGGTAGCAGCCCTACTACTTGTCATCGCTCTCCATTAACCATGTGTGCGGCCATTCCATCCAGATTGTGAATGGGGTTTCCATTGTTAGAGTACATCCTGGAAGTGCCAAGGGGCCATACTAGATGTTATGGTCTAATCGTGCTTGTGCATTATAAGTACATCAAACAAGTAAGCATGTGCTGAAACACCAACTCCCCAGCAACAAGTATACACAAACCTGTGATAAATAAAGTGATTGGTGGGCTTGTATGGTAGTGATCTTATAGGCATACTGTCATATTGTCATTGGCATACTGGATTATGAAATGGAATACTTATTCAGTCTTACTCCTATAACAAAATGATACACCTTGAATGATGATACACATGGGGTGTCATTAACCCCCATTGTCTATAGCGCCACAGTTCTGCACTGTACCCTGCACTGTCATACTGGTATGACTTGGCTGTCTTTTGTGAAATGTGCTTTATAAATTTATAAATTACTTTATATTTAACAGATACCATACTGAGATCCCTTATCAGACATTGTGGGATATTCATTTTACAATGTAGGGCTCCAGAGCAACTTATCCATGTGTTGGATGTGCTGGGTGTTGTTAGGTGGACAATATTTCATCCACCTTTATGTTGGTCATATCAGTGTACTGTTTTAATTGTTCTTTTCCTCCCTATTTTGTATGTTGATTGTTTATCTGTTTTGAATAAGGATCTATTATATTTATCACATTAGTTTTCTTTTAATTCAGTTTACCTTGTAAATGACTAAATTAACATAGAGAACCACTCTGAACTGAAAGCTCCAGTTAGCTCCCAAAATGATGATCTTCATACTGTATCCTTACAGGCAAGATAGAAAACAAGTATGAGCCGGTGTTGTGATCTGTCATAAGACTACAAAGTTGATGTGTCAATATTATGTGAAAGAGGTTGTTGTGTATATTCTTCAGTGTAACATTTTGCCACGTTTGGAAAATAACTAGAGCGAGTTTCCTCAATGACAGCTATGTACAGTAAGTGTGGTTGTTTTCTCAGCAGTGTCTTCTAAATGATATCCTTGATGTGAAAACAGGCAATGCAGCAAGAGTACACAAGTGAATATTTTCTGAAAACATTGCTGTGAAGAGAACATGTTTGTTCCATAACAGCCACATCGGGCCTAGTGTTGTTAGTGCAAACAGAGAAGAGTAGCCTCTGGAGTAACCTGTTTGCTAAATACAATGTTGTTGGTATATACCTGCTGTTACAAGTCTCCGATAGACCAGACATTTCTACAATCTTCTTTCTCTTGTTCGTAGAATTTTACATCAATAGGTGAGGTACATGGTTGTATTTTAGGAGTGTGTTGTGGAGGCTGATAACAGAGCTCTGGATAGAGTTTCCTTAGCAGAGGCAAAGATTCTCGTTTGCCTTTATCTTAATATCCTCAGTGGCATGTTGGCACCTCAACCTGACATCCAACATGTAAGTCTAAACCACTTGCAGTCCGTAAACTTGAATGACACAAAATGCGGAGGAGTATTAAGGAAAAAAAAGAGTTAAATGGGTGTGGGGGGGGGGGCAATTCTTTCTGAAACCCTTGTCCTATCTTTGTTCTTGTCTACTTTTGTATTTAGCAGGTTTCTGCAGGGTAAGTGAAAGTAGAGACTCAAATTAGGTGTAATCCTGAGTGCTAAATTTTTCCTGAGAATAGCAGAGTTGTGTATATGTGGGATATAATGATCTGTACACAAAGCAAACAACACAAGGAAATAGTTAAAGGTATTTATATCAAACAGAAATGACTCATTCTCACTTCAGCTCATAGCAGCATATACAAATTTAATGTGTGATTTTACAATATTAATAATCCTTTTTTTATATACAACATATTTGGCTCAGAACTAGTGCAGTCTATACTATGTGCAGTTTGCCTGTGGTGTGTGGAGGGTGCACCAGATTCATCAAAACTGGCACCCGGTCTTCATTAATCTGGCACCCCCTGCACTGCTCTGGAAGTTATCATTAGACCTATGAGACTAACAGAGAAAGGGAAGGGGCTATGTGGCCATTACACTGTTTTACAATAAATGGCTGAATGTTTACTGCACATCTGTAGTACAGACAGTGGTCCACATTTATTAACCCCGTATCTATATGGCACACGTCGGCTGCAGGTCTTCAGAGAGGGCTTATGGGCTGAGACCTCTACAAACATGGTGAGTGATTGCTGTATATTGCAGAAAACAGCCACCGGTCACATCCACAATCGGTGCTAGCATCAGCTTTGCCGGCGGCGGTAAAGAAAAACGGTGGTGCGTCGGCGCCGCCACCCTGCCTTTGATCGTCGCTTCCCATGCCATCGTCGGGGAGCAACGATCTGCTGCTATGACAGCCTGGGGTCTTTGTGAGAACCAAGGCTGTATAGCATCTCATCATTTGTTACAATGTGCCAGTGGCACATTGTAATGTATGATCAGTAAAATCACCATATACTGCCATACTGTAGTATGGCAGTATGTATATGGTAGGATTACTCAGACATCCTAGGGTTAAAGTACTCTAGGGGTTTTGAAAAATAGGAAAAAACTGTTCCAGCACCAGAAAAAAAAAAAATAATAACTTGCTTTATTGGTTACATCTTAAAATACCATACAAAGGGTACTGCCACCTTAAGCGACTGACGCGTTTTGGCCAAGAAAATTGTCGGATGCCCTTACACATAGCAAACTATGTTTTTTACAATGTCTGAAAAATAATAAATACATTTAAAAAAAAAAATTCAAATCACCCACTGATATAAATATAAACAGTAAAAATCATAAACATTTTAGGTGTCGCAGTGTCCCTAAATGTCCAATCTATCAAAATATAATAACAGTTATTCTTGGCATTTAATAACGAAAATAGCACCCAAAGTCAAAAATTTCTCTTTTTTGCCATTTTGTAACATAAAAAAATGTAATAGAATGTGATCAAAAATCTGTACAGTCCTCAAAATGGCATCATTGAAAATGTCATCTTATCTTGCAAAAAAATGACACACACACAGCTTCATACATCGTAGTATGAAAAAGTTATTAGCGCCAGAAGACGGCAAAATGAAGAATTTTATTTTTGTACAGGAAGTTGTCATTTTTGTAAATGTATGAAAACATTATAAAACCTACATAAATTTGGTATTCCCGTGATCGTACTGACCCAAAGAATAAAGGAGACGTGTCACTATATCACTTCATTACAAATTTTTTACCACTTCCCAATACATGGCATGGAATATTAAATTCACTATGAAGTGACATTTGTTATGCAGGAAACAAGCCCTCACACAGCTCTCTACATGGAAAAATAAAAAAGTTGTAGATTTTTGAAGGTGGGGATTAAAAATGAAAACTCAAAAGGGCCTGGTTGTTAAGTGGTTAAAGTGTCTGCGCCAATTTTGTGTCACAAGTGCGCTGTGTTTGAAAAGACAGAAAAAATGTGCACCAAAAGGGGCGTGTTAGTGCTTAGTCGGAACTTGCGCCACAATTGTGTCTGTGCCACAATTCTGCATCATGAACAAAGTGCAACAAAAAAATAGAATGTGCTGCACAATTCATGAATCTGGTGCACTCTGCACACTCCACAGGAAAGCTGCACCCAGTGCAGTTTGCACAGTTTTTGATAAATGTGGGCCATTTTGTGCAATCTCAACATGACTCATCTTCTACACCAATTCTTGCAGCTCTTGCTGCTGCACAAAGCCACATGAAGTGGGAAATGTAGCATTAGGCCATCTAACCAGCAATAACTGGCCCATGATATGCTCGGAGGCCTTCTACATTTAAAATTGGTTTATATGTTATTTCTTTTAATGATCTATATAAAGCATTCAGTTCGGTATTCATATTAACACGTTTATTGTCTTGTGAATATTCTGTTTTCTCAAGTTTTACATTTTATCTTGTGAAATGTTAGAAACAAAAAGAAATGATTAGAAATTGATATGAAAAATGATGGGAACCTAGTTGATGTTTCATACCCTTTCTGCAGGACAATTCAGATCACAAAGATAAATTGACATTATGGGGGAGATTTAGTGGCCACTTGATGTATCTGGCGGGTGGCGTGGCCGGCAAACAAAACTACTCCAGGTTTGACTTGGCATAATTTTGCATAAGAAACCAACGAACAAACCAAAGGTCTGCAAAAGAATGAAAAGACAGGGCAGGAAAGTGCCCATGCCCTCCACTGGCTGCTGTGCCCCGCTATACCCCCTCCATGGCCAAATGGCGTGGAGGTGACGTATTTGTGATTCGCTATGCAAGAATTTGCGATTATATCACTGCTTCTATGCCAAAAAACTGGCATAGTAGCAGTGATAACTCTTATCCTATGACTCTAGTGTGTGCCAATAGTATAAATTTACCGTTTTATGAAAATTTTACACACATACACTAATATGTGTGATTTAGACAATGTCATTTTGGTAGACAATTGTTAAACCTATAAGAAATAAGATGTTCACAAAACTGTTGATATTTTTAGTGACCTTATTTCTCCTAGAAGTCATGTACTTCTTGTATGCACTCAAAGATTGACCTAGAAAAATATGCACGTAAAAAACATTCCAATCAGCAGATTCAGCCCATGTTGGAGCTGATTCATAGACAACATGTGTTCAGGATCTGCTCAGTGACTGTAGATATGTTCATTACATTTACTTCAGCATGTTTAGAAACTGGAGGACAGTGTGAGGCAACATAAGGAATTCCACAATACCATGTTACAGTAACAGCATACCGCTGCAATGTGCCCGAGGCTAAGTATAGCTGCAGCGGAGCTGCTAATTATCATACCCTGCTAAAGATTTGCGCCGGCTGTATTTTTAAGCCATACTGGATTCTGGGGAATTATTCTGGCTCTATCCAGCAAATTCTTTATCCATTGTCAACATAGTATCAATTTATTACTACAAGAAGAACCATTGTAAATTGTTCATTTATTTCATGTCATGGGTTACTTAGTTCATTTCATAGATCACAATATATTTTGTGGGCCAATGAAACAGCATGACATCTGTTACATTTGTCACCACCAACTGTGTCTGGTGGTTATCATCATTGTGGAATCTAACTTAGCTTCCTGTTATCCTGCCCCTTCCTAGAAACAGTGGGGAAGGTATGGGTTGTAGACTGCATGGGTGAAATGTATTTTAAACTACTAATGTTTTTAATATGACACAAAGAACATTTCTCCGTCCTAATGAAAATGCATCTCCATCCTTAGAAAACAGCACCCATGTTGGGCAAACTTTGTCATGAAACAGCTAAGAGCACAGTTGTAAAGTTTACTTATATTGGTATCAGTAGCGGATTATAATATAGACAGGTTGGGCAGTAGCCTGGGTCCCAAGCCTTCTAGGGGGCCAATGGCCACTCAAACCACCCACCAAATTTTATGCTGAGAAGGGCCATCACCCATGAAATCCTTGTGCATCTGTTCCTTCTCTCAATGCATATGTACAGCAGAGCCACTTCAGGACCTTTCAGGGTCCTGAAACCTCAGATCGTATGCAGACAAAAGGGACTCCTCTACACCCCACTAAGCTTGATTTGCCTAAGGCCAACTTTTGCTACTGATTCCATAGAGCTATTGAAATAATGAAATCAGCTATGTGAAATACATCACATTTCTTAGGTATTCTATTTAGCAGATCCTATTCCTAAGGTCCTATTCTTCTCAGTTAATTTAGCACTAAACAGACTTTGGCAAAGATGGTTTACAATCTACATCTTATTCTACTCTGGTCAGTAACTCTCAGACTTTGCTATGAAAGCTAAAGCTTTTCACCACATGTTCTCTATCACAGTAAGACTAATTGTATTATTGTACAAATCAAGAATATGTTTAAACATGAAATAAAAGAAAAAAAAGCATATAGTAAAACTCCAAAATGTTAATGCAAAAATCAATACCAGATTATTCTACTATGTTGTTTATTGTTCTGCTGTTTTTATATGTAGTAGGGGGTCTTTGTGCCCTTAGACCCCAAAGTGAGTGTGGACCACAACCTCTGCACTCTTACCACTGCCTTTAAGAATTATTTTACTCTGCAGAGACAATCCCATAATGAGCCAGTCACTTCCATCACATTCTTTGATGTTATCAATCTAACTAACATTTATGCTGTGAATCAGTAAAGCCTCATGATTGTGACCTATTATTAGGGTGATTGACATGACATTAGTATTTAACACTAATTGTAATCAGAGATTACTCAGCAATTATGAGATACCACTCTGCAAAATGTGAGAAGTAACTCTTTAATAACATTCAATTATGTGAAGTTTTCTCATTAGAACTGACAATAACAGAAAAAAATGTAACTTAAACAATTACGCAGAGCTATTAACTGGTTTATAAAGATCTATTCTAATACTGATCACTGTAAATTCTGAATATAGTTTATGAAGACAACATTCATTTCACTATGATTGGTTGGTTATATTTAGGGCAATGCTCCTAAGGGGGTCATACCTTAAAAATGTTATAATCTTTTGATGAAGTAAAAATAGATGATGACACCCTTTTAGTTCCTGAACTGGCAATCTTCAGTCTATCATGGTTAAAAATAAATTGTGAAGTAAACTTGGGGTTGTAGTTTGGTAAAACAGGACCAGGCTTATAGCTGCAGACTTTAGATGAAAGGGCCACGTGTCTTTGCATGGTCTCTAGAAGTAGATTTGGGTTTGGATACTGCCTCCTGCTGTTAAAGAGCTGACATCTCCTTTATTCAGTGTCACTCGGGTTTCCTTTAACCATAGAAATGTGAAATAAAGATAGGGTAAAGGAAAAATCAATCAAGATTATTTTTTTTACAGCGGTATAACAGTTGACTTCATCCACTTTAGGGGGGAGTTGATGACAAATGGACTTCTGAATCACTTCATCACCCTTTAAATTTGTGGATCTTGTCATCTATTTTAAAAATGGACTTTGGTTATCTAACAACAGTCCAGTAATTCTGCAGTGGTTGGTAAGGTATTTATAATAGTTCTTCAGATTCACCTCCCTGTGAGTCCATGCCGGACGTCCAACGCATAAGCAATGGCTACTAGCACTGGCCCGGCCAGAGGGGAACTCTATGCATGCTTTGTTGGCAACGCGTCCAGGAACTACTGCCTCTGTGCGGGCCTTGCTGCTGTGTATACAGACCTCATGGATGTGCAAGGAGGCAGATCTGCGGACGTTACTTGGGGCATGAAGTAGCCGCAGCCCCTGCAGTTCAGAGGCTACACCGCCCCCAAGTTGTAAATTGCATAAATATCTAATAAAGTTTAGAAACCGGAAGGCAGGATTCCTAGAAATAAGAAAACATGTTCAGGGATGAGGTACACCTTGGCAATCTACCTGTACTAAAAATAGTGTGCAGACAGTAGATTTACTCTCATTAGGGCACACAGTGATACAATACAGTATACAAGCTTCTATTGGCTATAAATATAGCTTAAAATGGTTTACAGCAGATCTGGGTCACTTTTCTTTTTACATTGCAAGACCATAAAATAGGTGTAATGAAAGTTAGTGGTAGATGTAAACAATTCTATAGGAACTATTTTGGGATGAAAATATCAGACTTTGGGGGTCATTTATTAAGGGCCCGATTCGCGTTTTCCCGACGTGTTACCCGAATATTTCCGATTTGCGCCGCTTGTACATGAATTGCCCCGGGTTTTTGGCGCACGCGATCGGATTGTGGCGCATCGGGGCCGGTATGCGCGCGACAGAAATCGGGGGGCGTGGCCGAACGAAAACCCGACGTATTCGGAAAAACCGCCGCATTTAAAAACCGAAATGTGTCGCATAAGGACCGCTTACCTTCACCTGGTCCAGCTCGGTGCATTCCGGCGCGATGAGTTTACTTTCAGCGCAGCAGCGCCACCTGGTGGACGGCGGAAGAACTACCTTATTAAATCCCGGCCGGACCCGAATCCAGAGCGGAGAAGCCGCCGCTGGAACGCGAATGGACCGGGTAAGTAAATTTGCCCCTTTGTGTTCTAAAACTAAGTTTAGAAGCTTTTTGGATTTATTTGTGTAATATTTTGACACCGTTCTCACAATAAAAAGCATGGATATCTCTGTGTTCTATGATGCATTGTTTTTAAAAAGAAGTAGCAACAACTGTGGCTGTTTCGATCTAGTGTTTATGTTGGGACTAAAGTGTTAAATGGTGCGCCGAGGTAGGGACACAGGGAGGCAGGACCTGAGAGGCAGGACCTCGGGAGGGCTGGACCCGGAATGGCAGGAGTCAGGATGGCAGGGCCTCAGGAGGCCACCGGCATACAGGCCGCCCACAGGAGTACAGGACAGCCACAGGAGTACAGGAGCCACAGGAAAATAGGACCACCACAGGACACAGAACCGTCACTAGAAACAGGACCGCACAGGACCGATACAGGAGTAGAGAAACACCACAGAGACAGGACGAGCCACACGGAGTACCAGGAACGCCACAGGAGTAAGGAAACGCCACAGGAGTACAGGACCGCCATAGAGTACGGAACGCCACAGAAAAAACCAGGAACGCACGGAACATGGGAAGCACGGGGCTGTCTGCAACCCACAGGAAAGGAGAGGCGTTGGAAACAGCCTAAGTGGCTCTCACTTCAGTAGAAGACTGAGATCTGGCGGGGATGCATGGAGACGCGGGCTATATAGGCAGCCATATATAGAATCATGAGGAGGCCGCTTAAGTCCTGGAGAGCAGCAGGCGCGCCTAGCAGTGGGAACGAGCGGGCCTAGCCAGGAAAGGCCAGCGGCCGGAGAGGGGCGGGGGGGGATGCGGCGGAGCCATCAGGAAGCCGGGAAGGTGAGTAACAGACCGGAGGGAGCAGAGACAGCAGCAGCGAGGACCACAGATGAGGGGACAGGTGCGCCCGTGATCCGTACCGAGGATCGCGGGTGTAACCGTGACAAGTTGAAATTTCTTTGGGGGAAAAAGTTCATTTTCTAGGCAGATATTGACTTTGAAATGAATTTGTAAAAACTCAACATTTGTTATATTCCTCAAAACTTTTGGCCCATGACTGTAATCTATCTGTGTTGTAGTTCATAGCAATAGCAGCCCAGAAATTAATGAATGTGCCTTCACCCTTTATATGACGTGGTGTCGCTTCAAATGGAAGGTACCAATAACGGTTTGCATTTACATTGGAAGTGCTACAGATCTGTAGCACTTCCAATGTAAATGCAAACCGTTATTGGTACCTTCCATTTGAAGCGACACACGTACATATAAAGGGTGAAGGCACATTCATTAATTTCTGGGCTGCTATTTGCTATGACTACAACAAGAAGATACAGTCATGGCCAAAAGTTTTGAGAATGATACAAATGTTAATTTTTACAAATTAATTTCAAAGTCAATATCTGCCTAGAAAATGAACTTTTTCCCCCAAAGAAATTTCAACTTGTCACGTTACACCCGCGATCCTCGGTACGGATCGCGGCGCACTGTCCCCTCAATCTGTGTCCTCGCTGCTTTGCTGTTTTGCTCCCCCGGGTCTGTACCACCTTCCGTGCTTCCTGATGGCTCCTCCGCATCCCCCCCCCCCCGCCCTCTCCGGCCGCTGCCTGCTTCCTGGCTAGGCCCCTCGTTCCACCTGCTAGGGCGCGTGCTGCTCTCCAGGACTTAAAGGCCTCCTCATGCATCTAATATGGCTCCTATATAAGCCCGCGTCTCCACATCCCCTGCCAATCTTTCACGTCATTCTACTGAAGTTAGAGCCACTAGGCGTTTCCAACGCCTCCTCGCTTCCTGTGGGTTGCAGACAAGCCTCCGTGCTTCCCATGTTCCGTTGCGTGTCCTGTTTTTCTGTGGCGTTCCTGTACTCTATGGCGTCCTGTACTCCGTGGCTTTCCTTACTCCTGTGGCGTTCCTGTACTCCGGTGGCGTCCTGTCTCCTGTGGTGTTCTCTACTCCTGTATGCGGTCCTGTTGGCGGTCCTGTTTTCTAGACGGTTCTGTTTCCTGTGGTGGTCCTATTTTCCTGTGGCGGGTTCCTGTACTCCTGTGGCTGTCCTTCTCCCGTGGCGGCCTGTATGCGCGGTGGCCATCCTGAGGCCCTGCCATCCTGACTCCTGCCATTCCGAGGTCCGCCCTCCCGAGGTCCTGCCTTGCGCAAGGTCCATGCCTGTCCCTGTGTCCCTACCTCGGCGCACCTCTGTAGCACTTCCAATGTAAATGCAAACCGTTATTGGTACCTTCCATTTGAAGCGACATCACGTCATATAAAGGGTGAAGGCACTTCATTAATTTCTGGGCGCTATTCTATGATACACAAGATAGATTACAGTCAGGGCCAAAGTTTTGAGAATTATACAAATGTTATTTTTTTACAACAATTCATTTCAAAGTCAATATCTGCCTAAAAGAACTTTTCCCCCAAAGAATATTCAACTTGTCACGGTTACACCCGCGATCCTCGGTACGGATCGCGGCGCGCACTGTCCCCTCAATCTGTGTCCTCGCTGCTTGGGCTGTTTTGCTCCCCCGGTCTGTTACTCACCTTCCCGGCTTCCTGATGGCTCCGTCCGCATGTCTCCCCCCCGCTCTCCAGGCCGCTTGCCTGTTCCTGGCTAGGCCCGCTCGTTCCCACCTGCTAGGCGCCCGTGCTGCCTCAGGAACTGAAAGGCCTCCTCATTGATTCTAGATATAGCTGCCTATATAGCCCGCGTCTCCATGCATCCCCGCCAGATCTTCAAGTCTTCAACTGAAGTTGAGAGCCATCTTGGCTGTTTCCAAGCCTCCTCGCTCTCCGTGGGTTTGCAGACAGCCCGTGCTTCCCATGTTCCGTTGCGTGTCCTGTTTTTCGTGGCGTTCCGTACTTCTATGGCGTCCTGTACTCCTGTGGCGTTCCTTACTCCTGTTGCGTTTCCTGGTACTCCTGTGGGCCGTCCTGTACTCTGTGGTGTTCTCTACTCCTGAGCGGTCCTGTTGCGGTCCTGTTTCTAGACGGTTCTGTTTCCGTGGTGGTCCTATTTTCCTGTGGCGGTCCTGTACTCCTGTGGCTGTCCTGTACTCCCTGTGGGCGGTCCTGTATGCGCGGTGGCCATCCTGAGGCCCTGCCATCCTGACTCCTCCATTCCGAGGTCCGCCATCCCGAGGTCCTGCCTCTGCAAGGTCCATGCGCTTCCCTGTGTCCCTAACCTCGGCGCACCTATAACTCTCATTTTAAAAATGTTTAACCCGAGGGCTAGGGGTAGAGGACGAGGGCGGGGACGTGGGCGTCCAACTACTGCAGGGGTCAGAGGCCGTGGTCCTGGGCGGGGTGAGACACCACCTGCTGATGAGGGAGCAGGGGAACGCCGCAGAGCTACACTCCCTAGGTTCATGTCTGAAGTTACTGGGACTCGTGGTAGAGCACTGTTGAGGCCAGAACAGTGCGAACAGGTGATGTCGTGGATTGCTGACAATGCTTCGAGCAATTTGTCCACCACCAGTCAGTCTTCCACGCAGTCCACCCATGTCACCGAAATCCCCACTCCTCCAGCTCCTGCACCTCAGCCTCCTCCCCCCCAGTCTGCCCCCTCCCAGGAAAATTTGGCATTTGAACCGGCATACTCTGAGGAACTGTTTTCTGGACCCTTCCCACAGTCACAAACCACTTGTCCGGTTGCTGCTGAGCAATTTTCCGATGCCCAGGTTTTCCACCAGTCACAGTCTGTGGGTGATGATGACCTTCTTGACGTAGTGGAAGTGTGTAAAGAGGTGTCCGACGATGAGGAGACACGGTTGTCAGACAGTGGGGAAGTTGTTGTCAGGGCAGGAAGTCCGAGGGGGGAGCAGACTGAGGGATCGGAGGATGATGAGGTGACAGACCCAAGCTGGGTTGAGAGGCCGGGTGAACACAGTGCTTCTGAGACGGAGGAGAGTCCTCGACCTGAACAGGTTGGAAGAGGCAGTGGTGGGGCCAGACGGAGAGGCAGGGCCAGAGCTGGTGCATCAGCGCCACTGTCAACTAGTGAAGCTCCCGTGGTGAGGGCTCTTGCGGCGAGGGCTAGATCTTCAGAAGTGTGGAGGTTCTTTAAGGAAACACCGGATGACCGACGGACTGTGGTGTGCAACATTTGCCAAACCAGGCTCAGCAGGGGTTCCACCACTACTAGCTTAACTACCACCAGTATGCGCAGGCATATGAATGCTAAGCACCCCACTCAGTGGCAACAAGCCCGTTCACCTCCGGCCGTGCACACCACTGCTCCTTCCCCTGTGTCAGCTGCTAGTCAGCCCCCTGCCCAGGACCCTGCCACAAAAACCCCATCGTCGCCTCCACGATCCTCCACAGCATCCACCAGCGTTCAGCTCTCCATACCCCAGACGCTGGAGCGGAAACGCAAATATAGTGCAACCCACCCGCACGCCCAAGCCCTTAATGTGCACATCTCCAGATTGCTTAGCCTGGAGATGCTGCCCTATAGGCTAGTAGAGACCGAGGCCTTTCGCAACCTCATGGCGGCGGCCGCCCCTCGGTATTCGGTCCCCAGCCGCCACTACTTTTCCCGATGTGCCGTCCCAGCCCTGCACCAGCACGTGTCAGACAACATTGCTGTCTCTGCTCCCCCGGGTCTGTACTCACCTCTCCCGGCTCCTGATGGCTCCGCCGTAGTCCCGTCCAGGCCGCTGGCCTGCTTCCTGGCTAGGCTGCGCGTTCCCACTGCTTAGGCGCGCGTGCTGACTCTCCAGGAACTTAAAGGGCCTCCTCATTGACTTCTATATATAGGCTCCTATATAGCCCGGCGGCTCCAGCATCCCCTGCCGGATCTTCAAGTCATTCTACTGAAGTGAGAGCCATCTGAGCGTTTCCAGACGCCTCCGTCTTTCCTGTGGGTTTGCAGACCCCTCCGTGCTTCCCATGTTCCTGTGGCGTTCCTGTGTTTCTGTGGCGTTCCTGTACTCCTATGGCGGTCCTGTACTCCTGTGGCGTTCCTGTACTCCTGTGGCGTTCCTGTACTCCTGTGGCGGTCCTGTACTCCTGTGGTGGTTCTCTACTCCTGTAGCGGTCCTGTGGCGGTCCTGTGTTACTATGACGGTTCTGTGTTCCTGTGGCGGTCCTATTTTCCTGTGGCGGTCCTGTACTCCTGTGGCTGTCCTGTACTCCTGTGGCGGTCCTGTATGCCGGTGGCCATCCTGAGACCCTGCCATCCTGAGCTCCTGCCATTCCGAGGTCCAGCCATCCCAAGGTCCTGCCTTCTCAAGGTCCTGCCTTTCCTGTGTCCCTACCTTGGCTGCCACCGCGGGCCTAGTCGCACCCGTGGAATGACCTGGTGGCTTCCCGCCGCAGCAAGACCATCCTGCTCTGCAGCGGGCTCTGGTGCAGACCAGGGGCCACTTAAATTTCGGTCCAGGGTTGCGGCTAGTACCATCATTTTCCGTGGTGGTCCAGGGAGTCCACAGACTTTTGCCCCAAAAGACTCTCCCATACCCCCGTGTGTGACAGTAAAATCCGTCCATGGACTCCGCCAAGTTCATGTATCCTGCTAAAGCCCTGGACTGAGCCAAGGACTCACTCCAGCTACTGGATGACTTTCCCAGCCGTATTGCCCAGCAGTCTCAAGAGATTACTGTCCAAAAAGAAATCCTGGACAAACTCGCTGCCACTCTTCGGATGATTGTCTCCCAGCAGCAGGCTCCCTCAACTCCTCCTGTTGATCCAGTCATCCCGCCATGTTTTCCAGCAATAGTCTGGACCCAAATTTTTTATGCCTAACAAGTTAGATGGCAACCCCAATTTTTGCAGGAGCATTGTTTTCCAGTCCTTTCCAACGGTCTAAGCTGGCATTTGTTTTCTCTTTGCTCTCTGGAGAGGCCCTGGCCGGGGCTACTCCTTTATGGAATAGGGGTGATCTGGACATGGCTACCTATACCACGTTTCTGGAAAAAATCTGGTCCAGGTTTGAACAACCTCAAGTCTGGCTTCCATGACTGCCCTGCTTGTCCCCGGTGTTCCCTGAGGTTGCTCCAGAGTCTCCGGCCTTCCCAGAGGCCGCTCCAGAGTTTCCAACCTTCCCAGAGGCTGCACCAGAGGCTCCGGCCTTCCCAGAGGACACTCCAGAGCCTCCAGCCTTCTCAGAGGACGCTCCAGAGTCTCCGGCTTTTCCAGAGGCCGCTCCAGAGTCTCCGGCCTTCCCAGAGGCCGCTCCAGAGTCTCCGGCCTTCTCAGAGGCCGCTCCAGAGCCTCCAGCCTTCCCTGAGGCCGCTCCAGAGTCTCCGGCTTTTCCAGAGGCCGCTCCAGAGTCTCCGGCCTTCCATGAGGCCACTCCAGAGTCTCCGGCCTTCCCAGAGGCCACTCCAGAGTCGCTCCTGTCTCCGGTGTGCCTTAGCGGCTCTCCAAGAGTCGCCCCAGCCTCCGCAGCTTCCCAGTGCTGCTCCAGTGGCTCTCCAAGAGTTGCCCCAGACTCTGCAGCTTTCCACTGCTGCTCCAGCGGCTCTCCAAGAGTCGCCCCAACCTCCACAGCTTCCCAGTGCTGTTCCAGCGGTTCCCCAAGAGTCACCCAAGCCTCCGCAGCTTCCCAGGCTGCTCCAGTGGCTCCCCAAGAGTCGCCCCAATCTGTCATGATTAAGAATCACACCACTTGACAATTTAAAAGGAGGCTGGTGCTTGACATCATTGTTTCTCTTCTGTTAACCTTGGTTATCTCTAAAGAAACACATGCAGTCATCATTGCACTGCACAAAACCGGCCTAACAGGGAAGAGTATCACAGCTAGAAAGATTGCACCACAGTCAACAATCTATCGCATCATCAAGGAATTCAAGGAGAGAGGTTCCATTGTTGCCAAAAAAGCTCCAGGGCGCCCAAGAAGGACCAGCAAGCGCCAGGACTATCTCTTAAAAGTGTTTCAGCTTCGGGATCTGGGTTACCAGCAGTGCAGAGCTTGCTCAGGAATGGCAGCAGGAAGGTGTGAGTGCATCTGCACGCACTGTGAGGTGGAGACTCTTTGAGCAAGGTCTGGTGTCAAGGAGGGCAGCAATATTCTGCAAAAGGTACAGGAAGTGGACTGCTGAGGACTGGGGTAAAGTCATTTTTTCTGATGAATCCCCTTTCCGATTGTTTGGAACATCTGGAAAACAGCTTGTTCGGAGAAGACCAGTCTTGTCTCATGCCAACTGTAAAGCATCCTGAAACCATTCATGTGTGGGGTTGCTTCTCAGCCGAGGGAATCGGCTCTCTTACAGTCTTGCCTAAAAACACATCCATGAATAAAGAATGGTACCAGAATGTCCTCCAAGAGCAACTTCTCCCAACCGTCCAAGAGCAGTTTGGTGATCAACAATGCCTTTTCCAGCATGATGGAGCACCTTTCCATAAAGCAAAAGTGATAACTAAATGGCTCAGGGAACAAAACATAGTGATTTTGGGTCCATGGCCTGGAAACTCCCCAGATCATAATCCCATTGAGAACTTGTGGTCAATCATCAAGAGACAGGTGGACAAACAAGAACCAACATATTGTGACACAATGCAACCATTGATTGTGCAAGAATGGACGGCTATCAGTCACGATTTGGTCCAGAAGTTGATTGAGAGCTGTCAGGGAGAATTGCAGAGGTCCTGAAGAAGAAGGGTCAATACTGCAAATATTGACTTGCTGCATTAACTCATTCTAACTGTCAATAAAAGCTTTTGTTACTCATAATATGATTGCACTTGTATTTCTGTATGTGATAAAACATCTGACAATCACACATAAAAACCAGAGGGCAACAGATCATTTGAAAATATAATATTTGTGTCATTCTCAAAACTTTTGGCCATGACTGTAAACATCCAGTTCCTCAGACTACCACAAATGCACATGGCAAAGCTGCACCATCTGTAGGTGCCTCATGATAAATCTTCCCCCTATATGCTTTAAAGCAGTTTCACAACGCAGCAGAAAAGTTGAAAAACTTAGCAGTAACTTGGTCACTACAGGGGACATTTATCAAAGCCTATGATATCATAGTGTATGATGGCGCATGATAATGATCCCACCCACTCACTATGGCGGATATATCAAGAGACTTAGACCTCTTATTGTATCCGTTGGGCAGCTTAGCAAATCTATGTCAGGTCTGACTTGGCATGGTTTTACATAAAAACCTGCGAACATTCAGCGGTGAATGTAGGAATGTCCCACGCCAGCCACACTCCTTCATGCCCTTCCACACAAAAAAGGTGTGCAGCGGGCATAGTCGCAAGAATAATCACAATTTCTTGAAGTGCACTGCGAAACTGATGTAGTAGCACTAATAAATCTACCTCTGTGTATTGAGTAAAATCATGATCAGGTTTATGGCCAGTAAAATAAATCTGCCATGTTATTATCCTACTGAATCTACAACAACATTTACTGTCTGTGGTATAATAATCTGTATTGCCAAAACAAATAGATTATATTCCTCTTCATAACTAACAGTACCATATATATATATATATATATATATATATATATATATATCTTATGGTACTGAGTTTTGACATGTAAAGATCTTAAATCAGTATAAAAGTCAGACTGACTGCTTTTATGACAGGTAATTGTAACCTAATAAATACTTGTCATGCGTCTTCAATTTCATTGGTCCTGTTAACATGGCTCTTACATCCTCTAAGTACCAAAGGTTTCGTGGCATGAAATGACTTGTAATGTAACATTATACAAATGGTTCTTATCTTATCTCAGGAAGTTAATAAATATTTACTTTGTGTAATGACACGATTTATTCTTTAGTTTCCGTGCCACATGCTATGTTAAATACTACATAAAAACCTCTGCTATTCTGAATATAGTTCAGGATTACTCATCTAAAAGTATACACTGGCCTGTGTGAAAGAATCGCTTATAATATTTATAACAATGGGTCACAGTTTAAGAGGTTTATGACATTTAAAGAAATTTGTGATAAACATATAGGGGGCATTTATTATCAAATTTCAAGTGGAATAGTTGCGGAATCTTCTGTCCCCACCTTTCTTTGCACCTTATTGGCAAGTATGGCAGTATATGGCAGTAGGATCAATCAGACAACCTAGGGTTAAAGTACCCTAGGAGGTCTGTAAAATAGTAAAAAAAATTAAAAAAAAAAATAATTTGAAATATCTAAAACTTCAAAACTCCCGCATTTCCCAAAAACTGAAATAAATATAAATAAACAGTAAAAATCATAAACACATAAGGTATCGTCATCTCCCAAAATGTCTGATCTATCAAAATATAATAAAAAATTTTCCTGGCGCTTAACCCCATAACGGAAAATAGCCCTCAAAGTCAAAAATGCCACTTTTTCTGTCATTTTGAAAAATTTAAAGAAAAAATCAATAAGTGATCAAAAGGCCGTACAGTTGTCTATAGGGCGGTGTTCACATTTGGCACGGAGTATATTGGCAAGACTAAATTGGAATTCAGACCAATTGGTGCACATTTGGGTGATATTGCCCATAATTGAAATACTCCGGTGGCACGCCATATGAATGTACATCATGCCGGAAATATCAATTATATCAAATTCATGGGCATTGATGTAGTGATCCCTAACCCAAGAGGTGGAGATTTGGACCACTCAATCTTACAGATAGAGACCAAATGAATTTTTAGGTGTGACAATGTGACCAAAAGTTCTTAATGAAAATTTGTCCTTTGCCTCATTCATTTAAACATGTAATCCCAATTCTGAAGAATGAATACCACTAAAATTCAGATGTGTGTTTATTCAGAGTACATTACCACAAAAAGATGGTGGCCTTTTGTTCGACCATTCTATTTTACCTCTGGGGCAGTGGGAGAGATAATCTTCCTTTTTGTCTGCCTACACTTATTACAGCAAGGGGGAATACATGCGGTAATGAGTGTAGTATATCTAGTCTGTGTATATTCTATCTTCAACCAACCTGAAAGCAATTTTATGTGAGTGTGTTTTTTATAATACAGTCTCTCTGGCCATTGGTTATTATAATTGCTGGTATTTGAATAATTATATTTGGATACTATTGGCAATGTGATCCAGTATCATTAATTCGGCCTGATAAGTGGTGATCTATCAATATGTTGAATACAGCCAGTGCCATATTTGACTGTTCTTCTCTATCGGTGACTGATTGTGACGGCTGTTACTAGTTTTCTTTCATTGGAGTAGGAGAGGTGTTTGTCTGGTTGCCATGGTGCATGGGTAACATAACTCCGCCTCCGCTCCGGTTCTGTGCGCCAATTAGCTTTTGAATTGAATGATGTGGCATGCCGTCCTACCAGATGTGACTTCTCGGACTGATTGTCGGACCAGAAGTGGGTTGCCGGCATCTCTATCTCCATAGACGCATGTGCTTAATGGCAATTTCAAACACAAGTGTGTTTACCAGAACCCGTGGAGTGATTACTCGCTGTACTAACTCCCTGATTTTGGATATCTGCATCCCAGAATCCAGGGCAGGCAGGAAGTTAATTGAGTTCATAACCTTTTAGTCTTAGTTGAAGGCAATATGACTGTTACAGGAGTGTTTAACCACCCCATTGACAACTGTCAGATACTGTATCTGCAGAATTGTGTTTGTTTGATTCCTCTGATGAAAGACCCACTATATGTGCTACTGGAAACGTGTCGGGAACGTCTGCCTATTTGAACTGGCAGGGTGTACCAAGGAATTCTCGTAATAGGGATAGCCTGGGACCTTCCTTGTTAGGACTGGAGCTATGTTTGGGGCATGAGAGTGAGTTCAGTTAGGGCATACTAGGGGCAGTGCCTACATCTTTTTCTGACCTAGATGGACCTACTATACATCGTTACTAGCCTCCCTCTAAGCTGCTCCCAGAATGGGAGAGATCTAGACATTTTATACACTGCACTGCTTTATTTTATCGAGTCACCATCCTATTGGGATTTTTTGAAAGCTGCACCATTCCATTGTGTCATGCTGCACTGAGATGAAGTATGATATAAGATTATTTGTTGGTTAATGTTTTGGAGCTTTTTAACCTGTATTTATTAAAGTTACATTTTATATGCGTTTCACCGAAATAAATATTTGTATTTAAATAGGCTGGTGAGTCTGAGGCAATTTATTGTACTTTTGGCGGTCATACTTCCTAGACTGCAGTTTAAACTACAGTAGATTCTAGCATATTTTAAAAATATTTGTATTACATTTCATAAAATTGATTATAATAAGTATTAGATTGCGGATTAATCTCATAATAAAAACAAATGAAGGACAAGAGTTAAATAATAAATATAAATATTAGTTACATTTGAAATTAAAATTTAACTCTTGTCCCTCATTTGTTTTTATGTAAGAGATTAATCCGTTTTCTAAAATTAGATTTTTTCGTAAAATTATCTTTAGCTTCACCTGTAGGGGGCAAACACTTCCTTGTTGTTACATCAGTTAAGGACACCGAGGCCAGTGCTGCTTTTCCTCACTTCCCACAATGCTGAGCTCTCCTATCTACCACTAGCAGCCCAGACAATCAGGACACAAAATCTCAGGCTGAATCATCTCTAAGTGTTGCTGTTGTACAACATAGACTTGATCATAACCTGATAGATAAATTCAATGTCAGTTTTACATCCTCACATTTAAATGCATTACAGTTACAGTAACCTATATACACAGTTTATTACACAAACTTGAATATACACCTAAGCACTGTTATACATATGCACATAAGAGTAGAGTGTAGCCATAGCAATCATATTGGAGCTACTTCCTGTAATCACTGAGCAGAGAAGGAGGAGCACACTGCATAGCCCCGCCCTCTAACCCTTTCCTGTCCCTGAGGTTTCAAGAGTTTCATTCTATGGACTGAGACTGAGTGAGGCAGAAAACATAGAATTAGCAGAGAAACAGCTGCAATATGGTTATTAAAATGTTAGTTTTCAGTTATTGCAGCTATAGGAAAAACTTTATAAACTGTACAATTGTGCTTTAAAGAAGACCTGTCATCTGTTGAAACGGCACTAGGAGCTGCTTACCATATATCCTTTTTCTATACACCTTACTATAGTAAGCAGCTCCTAGTGCTACAACAGATGTAGCAGTGTAACACCTCCGATAACGCTAGCAGACACAGCCACGATGTACACTAGAAATGCCAGACCTCTCTTAAATCGGTTCGGCGTATTCGCAAAGGGGCGGGATTAGGGGCGGTCATTGCTGGATGACGCTCAGCATTCACCACCAGCCTATGGTGTGGGTGGGGCGGTCCAGGGAAGAAGCAGCGCCTGAAAGCGGTCCGGCGTTTCTTGTGAACAGCAATGCAGTAGCATTAGCGGAGGATTCTGATAACGCTAGCAGTGTAACACTGCTGCATCTGTTGTAGTGCAAGTGCTGTTTTTACAGGTGACAGGTCCTCTTTAATATGACACCAAATGGTTTTATAGAACCATAGATCATGTGAAACTGTGACGGTAGGGATTTTATTTTTATAGAGAAATGGGGCACAATGGATCTTTCATACTCTACCTGAGAATGCTGGAACTTAGTGGAATAAAAGCTGGTGACAGTCCTCTAGCTGCTGTGCCCATGATGCTCCATCCCAAAACTCAACCTGCCAGTGGTGCTGCCCTGAGATATTAGGCTCATCTCTCCTGATATGTGAAACCCCGGTCTCTATACACCTTAGTATAAAACATTACAGGTGTCAGAAATTATAGGATAAAATATCATCAAATACAGTCCTCTTTACTGTCAGTAGCTGGCTCCATGATAGGGAATCCAATATCTCATTTGGATAACAACTTCAGTAATGTAACATGTTTATTCCTGTCTGCATTCTATCTAAATAGAGCTGTCCTCAGTGTACCCTCACTACTGTGTCTAGAAACAGAATCAGACTGTGAGAGTAAATTTCAGTGCTTTATGTTTACCATTTAAAGGGGACCTAACAGCAGTTTTGATCATACAATGATCAGACAGTGCTAAATAGGAGCCCTGGAGAGCTGTTTTATTGTGTGCTGTACGGTAGCATTTAACCAGAGGCATACTAAAACCTTTACTAAGAACAAAGTAAAGAGGGCTTTGGAGCATTAGAAGTTAAAGATCACTCCCCAAGTTCACCAAGTCCATCTACAATACTGGAATATAAATCCTTTTTCCTGCCCTTCACCTACTAACAACACACAATTGTACAGTTTTGTATTGCCATAAATGCTGATACATTCCTTTAACTTATCTAGGAAAGACAGTAGTTCCTCGATTGTAGCTTCCATAACCAAAAAAAAAACATTTATCCCCAACATCAACCCCTTAGCGCTCTGCGCCGTAGCTGTACTGTTCTGAGTCCTGCGAACAGCGCTCAGCGCAGTACAGCTACTGCGCGGAGACGATGCCAGTTCAGCCGGCATCAGGGGGCGCGGGATGTCAGCGGTAATCTACCGCTGACATCCCCGGCTAACACCCGCGGTCGTAATGGGCTCCAATCGTGGTTGTCAACCCGTTAAATGCCACGGTCAGCGCGGCCGCGGCATTTAACATGTCTTCCGAGGGTCTTTCCCCCACCGTTTTGGGGGCACCGATCGTTGCTATGGCATCTCTGGGGTCCGTAACTTCATCTTGAAGGCACAGTGTCAGCCTATGCATGTGCATAGGCTGACACTGCTAATACCCAACATTACATAAGTATTGCAGAGTATTATCATGAACAAGCAATCAGATGATTGCTTGTTCATGTCCCATGGTGGAACAAGTAAAAAAAAAAAAATGTTTTTCAATAAAACAATAAGTTTATAAATCACTAAAAATGCCCATAAGCCCCAAAACATATAAAGAGACATATGACACTCAAAAAAGTCTAAATCATAACACAAACCCCACATATATAGTATCACCGCGTCCGTAACAACCCGTAGAATAAAATTAAGTAACTATTAAAAACCTGCAAACCTATTGAATCCCACTAAAAATGCAATAAAAAGTGATCAACAAAACATATGTACTCCAGAATGATACTGGTGCAAAGTACAACATGTCCCGCAAAAAAACAAGCCATCAACCAGCTCTGTAGTCAAAAAAGTAAAAATGTTATGCCACTTGGAAGACGGCGATGCAAAAATAATACATTAGGGTTTTATTAGGCAAATTTAGTAAAACATAAATATTCATGTCCCGTAATCGTATCGACCTATAGAATAAAGATAACATGATTATTAGGATATACGGTGAACAAGAAAAAATAAAAAAGTAAAAAATCCAGTACAGAATTGATGCTTTTCTACTCCTGACCTAAAAAGTTCCTAAATTTTCAAGAATAGGGGATATCAACCCCAAAATGGTGACACTGGTAAAAGCATCTCATCCCGCAAAAAAAATGCCATCACATGGCCCCAATAACGAAAAAGCGAAAATTTTATAGCCTACAAAAGGGGCCAATGAGGAAGCTAAAATCCTGTCAGCTGCAGGTCCCTCCTTCCCTTCTGAGCCTCCAGTGCGCCCATAAAACAAGTAACGGCCACATGTGGGGGGTCTCTGTACTCAGGAGAAATTTCATAACAAATAGAATGGTGGGTTTTCTCTTTTTATCTTTTGGAAATGTGTAAATTTTAGGGCTAAATGAACAGCACAATTTGACGATTCTAAATTTCACCTCTATATTGATTCAATTACTATGAAGATCTCAAGGGGTTAACATTCTTCCTAAAAGCTGTTTCTGATAGTTTGAGGGGTGCAGATCTAAAAAATGGATTGATTATATAGGGGGTTTTAATGCTAAATATGTAAAATTTCATTTAAAACAGTATTTATCCCCAAAATAGTAAATTCTGAAAATACGGAAAATCGATAATCTATTTTTAAGCCGCTTGACATCAAAATAAATTATCCAGACATTTCAAAAATTATGAAAATGTAAAATAGACAAATGGGAAATGTTATTCAGCAACTTATTTAGGTGGTAAATCTATCTGCCTGAAAACGCAATGATTTCGAATTTTGAAAATGGCAAATTTCTCAAAAAATTCATCATTTTTTCTTTTTTTGTAAATAAACGGAAAGATTTTTCAGACAACCTGTACTACTAAAATGAAGTACAACATGTGGGGAAAAAAAACAATCTCAGAATCATTTAGATATGTAACAGTGTTCAAAAGTTTAAACCATAAAAGGACGCAAGTCAGAATCCAAAAAATGGGACTGATCCTTAAGCTACAAAATGGCTGTGTCCTTAAGGGGTTAAAGTGATTTTCCCACGAACTAAAGTTAGGATCTATCGGTAGAGCCTAACTTGCTGATCAGTGGGGTCTCAGATCGCGAAAACGAGGGGGCTGCCGTTTGTCTGTAAGTCGGGTGTTCTTAAGTAGTTGACCACCCGTATATGTATATATATATATATATATATATATATATATATCATAAATGAAATAGTGTGCAGCCGCTCCAGGTTCAAAATCAAAAGTTGGTGATCTTTATTGAACAAGTGGCGACGTTTCGGTGTAAGACACCTTTATCAAGCAAATTAACAAGCGACCCAAGCGTATATATAGGAAACATGGTACACAGTACAAGTATAGTATTTGTGTCTTAAAGTGCAAATGTGACATATATAGTAAATATACAGCTTCAGATCTGTTAATTTTTGTAAATGTATGAAAACATTATAAAACCTATACAAATTTGGTATACCCGTAATCGTACCGACCCAAAGAATAAAGTAGACATGTCATTTGGGGCATGCAATGAAATCTGTAAAAACCAAGCCCACAAGAATATGGCATGAATGCAGTTTTTTTTTTAGCAATTTCACAGCATTTGGAATTTTTTACCCACTTCCCGGTACATGGCATGGAATATCACCATTTTGAAGTCTAATTTGTTATACAGAAAATAAGCCATAACACAGCTCTGTACATGGAAAAATAAAAAAGTTATAGATAGGTGGGAGTGATGAAAAATGCAAAAAAAAACGAAAAAAGGGCTGCGGGGCTCGTTAAGTGGTTAAAGGGGTATTCGGGGAATATGAACGTCTGACACAAAAACCCTGATGTGATATAATAACTGAATACAAACAATAATCAATGTCATTAGTCACAAAACGGAGCTTAAATAATTGTGATTTAGTTTACAAAATGTATGGCCTTCTCATTAGTAGGGGGAGTTATCACTAAGATGTCCGCACTGGAAACTACAAGTTCCATGATCCTTTAGTTCTCAGTAAATCCTTCTCCCTCTTATGCTCTGCTACAGTGATGATGTGTAACGGTTTTCTTGCTCTGTTACCATAGTAATGAGGTGTAACTGCCATCACCAAAAACTGGCCCATTACAGGATGTACTGCAACCAACCGAAAACACCAGCACCCAACGTAGTGTTGATCACAGACCGATCCAGGAGGTGCAGGACATGTGAGTGGAATGTGACCAGCGGCCATCTTCATGTCAGTGCAAGGACCGCGACGGAGGAAATTAACGGACTGATCTAAGGGCCGTAGATTTTAATATCTTCACTACAGTCTATGGTCACCAGCAATTTTCTGCTAAGGGGAGCCAAAATTTTAAATAACAAGCATAATTATCCATTAGCTATATTTGAGTACCCACTTCTATATGAATTATGTGATTCCTGGAATACCCCTTTAAGTCACCAGACCTATAGATGTGTTAGTTGATAGCTACCCCCTTCAGATCCAGAGACCCTATTCAGTCTTTGAAGTGGGGCCTTCCATAGTTTTCATTAGGTATTCAAGATAAGGCTAAGAGGAAGTGAGAGACAGTGATGAGGCACTGATGAACCTGGCAAAACCTGGCACGTGACCCTCCCCCCTACCGTGTGCATGGATGTTCTCATATTTCATACGTTGCCTCTTGGCTACCTTTTAATATTAAGCCAGTGACTTGTTTTTCGTAATTACATAGGAAATGCGGCCTTCCCCTGATTCCCCACTATATTAGGTCAAAATCTTTAAAAATCTTTAACCCCTGTTGTATTGGCTTTTTACAGTAGTCATTAAGGATACAGCACAGATCGCATCCGTACTCTATCCAGGGCTAGGGCTGTGTGATATTGAGAAGTAAGACACTCACTTAAGAAGACTTGTAGATCTCCTCCCGAACATCAGTTCCATGAAGGAGGAAGCGAAGATCTCCATCCTGCTGGGGGGAGAGTAGACCACAATGGCCATAGCGGCAATTTGTAACTGCCTGCATCATAACTGAAGACATGTGCAACTACATAAGCCCCATAACCCCAATCACCGTGGCACGCCAATGTACATCAGCCCATTTCACCAATATCCCTATTCTCTAAATGCTTTGGCAATACAATGCATTCATTTTTATTGGTACCTGCCAATAAATCGTTTGACATTGAATTGGTGTTGAAGTTAGGATCGATGTAGCAGTCCGAACTGACTATGGTACAAGAGATTTTACAAGAAATTTAGACTCTATGGAAGGACGTCTAAGAGTTAATAATGACAATTACAATATTTCAGAGTTTTTAAAAACTTGAAGAGGTAGTAGATCTGCAAATCCACAGATTTCTTTTTGTTAATAAAAGGACAAGCCATATGACATAAATGGTATGAAATCAATATTCAATCAAAATACAATAAGCTAATATCACACTTTTATCTCTGCCTCCTGGCTTCTCGGAGCATTTGTACTATATTTTAATGGTGTGTGTACTACACTACCCTGCACCCACCTAGACCTCTGTGTTTCCCAGGGTCGGCTTTGTTTTGGATTGAATGTAAAAAAAAAAAAATGTTGTAGTGGTGGCTCAGCTTTCAAGCCCTCATCTTTGTGGTCTGTACACTCCATTGTATTGGAATAAAATGGCGTCCACGGGAGTGTCAGTTAGGTTTCCGTCACGAGTACAGGGTCTATTTCAGTTATACTAACGTGCATGACGTAAAACCGTGCAGTCATTGTAAATCAATTTGTTTAAGGATAAACTTGTGATTTGTAAAACTTGCTTCAAAACCTTCTGTCGGACAGTTTTATGTACTTTTAAATCCTTAACATTAATGGCCCTGAAATGAGTGTAACGACTTACTTTCTCATGTGGTGTCATATTTTATTCTTTAGACTAACCCAAGCTCTAAATGTGTCTATAGTGAGGTGCATTAGTATTTCTGCTTTTTCTGTGTTATTGAATTATCTGGAAAGTTAAAAATTTTCTAATCTTTTGTGTGTTCTGAAACTTGTCCTCAGACTGAGATAAACCATCTTAGAAACCCATTTTTTTCTTCGTCATTTTCTTGAATTGGTTTTTTTAAAGGAAAACATACCACTAGTATGGCAGGGGGAAAGCTGTAAGTACCGAGCACAGCTCGGGTTGAGTGGTTGCCGGTTACTACTTGCGTAGTGGTAAAAACCCGGTAGCGCGGTTTTAACAACGTGGTGAACATTTAGGGCAGAAGGACAATTCGGCGATGTCTGCGACCGATCGTGCGCGCGCCTCATAGGCAATAGCGGAGATGGGCGCGAGCACGGTCGCGCGCAGCGCCGAAGAACCTTCGCCCTAAAGTTACAAGTGGGTAAAACCGAGAGTCCGCGGTTTTAACACTAACGAACGTAAGTAACGGCAACAGCTCCCCGAGCTGTGGTGCCGGTACTTACAGCTTACCCCTGCTAGAAGTGGTAGGTTTCCGTTAAGGAACCTGCTTTCACAATTCAATTATTAAAAATGCTGATTTACATGGGGACTCACTACAGGCAAGCAAATGTCGGTAGTGAGTCTACCCTCGTGGAATACAGATGAATTTCACCACTTGTGCAGTTTACCTCACAGTGCTTGTTGTAGTAGCTGGCTTGCGTGGACATATAGGAAAAGGGTCAATGTAGTTATTTTGCCCGATGTTCTCGTAAAATGAGCAGGACAAAAAAAGCTCTACAAGGTAAGCAAGGGATAGAACAGAAGCCTTCCCTAACGAAAAACATATAGGAAACCAGAAGCTGGCCTGGATTTTAAGGTGGTGTAATCGAGGGGATGACGGTCAAAGTGGTTAAATTAGGGCGTAATCATCTAAGTGTAGGTTATTTTTTTTTATACTTGCATGCACTAGACTTTTGAAATAATAGTTTGATGCTCTCGGGTGCTCCAGCTCCATACTCACCTGCTCTCCCCTGCAGTATCCTGGTGATGTCACGCAAGAGGCATGTGACACAGGTGCAAATACAGCCTTAACCATTTAGCGGTGGCCAGTGAAGAAAATACCAAAGAAATCATAAACTTGAACAGGAGTACTTTAAAGCGAACCTGTCACCAGGAATGTCATTTTTTAAATGGTGACAGGTTCCAATAATCTATGCTATTGTCAGCATTCTGAATTATTTCAGCAGTTTATAATAGTTTATTTCACTTCACCTAGCTCCCTGTCGGTAACGTGTGGTGAGTCCCAGGGCAGGGCAGCTGCAGCCAGTGTGCGTGTGTCTCAGTCTCCACATGCATTCTTCCTCTTTTTACACATCAGCCTCCCTCCCCTGCCTGCTCAATGCACGTGACAGGAAGTAGGGAGGTAGCAACACAAGTGTGGAGGGGAGAAGACTGACAAAGGCACCACATGCTGCTAGGGAGCCAGGTAATGTGAAATAAACTATATTAAACTACTAAAATGATTCAGAATGCTGACAAATGAATTTTTAAAATCAACATATCATAGGCTATTTGAACCTGTATCAGTAGTGTGTGAGCATTTATTTACAGGTTAAGGACCAGCTCTTACCGTTTTTTTCATTTCCATTTTTCACTCCCCCACCTAAACATCTATAATTTTTTATATTACACGTAAAAAGATGTGATGGGCTTGTTTTTTTCCGTCTAACAAAGTGCACTTCATAGTGATGCATTGATATTCCATGCCATGTACTGGGAGAAGTGGGAAAAAAATTCCAATGCAGTGAAAATTATGAAAAAAAAACGCATTGTGTCATATTCTTGTGCGCTGGCATTACGGGGCTTTTCACTTCACGCCACAAAGGATGCATTAATTTATTCTTTGGGGTCAGTTACGATTACAGGGATACATAAATTTGTATAGGTTTTTATGTAATGTTTCATAAATTTACAACAATTTAAACCCTCATGGAAACAAAAAATTTTTTTATTTATTGTGACGTTCTTCTTGTGCTTATAAATTTGCTACTTCATGTATGGAGTTGGGGGGGTGTCATCTTTTGGACTTTTGATGATGTTTCAATGATATTATTTTTAGGACTGTACAACCTTTGATCGATTATAGATTTTGTATTTTTTTTAAATGGCAAAAAAGTGCAAGTTTTCTGACTTCGGATCAGCGATTTTGTCCGTAGCGCGGGTTAAACGCAGTGACATAAAACGTTAGTTATATTTGATAGATATCAGAGCATTTTTGGATGCGGCGTACTAATGGGTCATGATTTTTGACTGTTTCTTTATATTAATAGATCAGTCTCTAGGGAAAGGGGGTGATTGGAATTTTAGGTTTTTGTTATATCATTTTTTTTTTAACTTTTTTATTTTACTTCTCGTATTTTTCAGACTACCAGTAGTATAAAAGATACCAGGTATTGTCTGAATCGTCCTATATGATATGTATGGCTAACTATGATTCTACTGCCGATACATTACAATGTGTGATAGCCATTGTAATGAATGGGTTAAAATAACCCGAAGTAGTTCGGTTCTTCGTAGACGCCGAAGCTCCACAGCCATGCGACGTCGCCCCCATCAGTTAGTGAGTCCGACCCGGCAAAGCTTTGCGTCCGGCGGCATATCACAGAAAACACCAGCGTCTGGTTTGCGGCGAACTCGATCGTGGGGTGGTAAGGTAGTCCGGTAAGCCTTTGCTGCAATATGCCCAGCCAGACTTACCGAGCTATGAGAGGGCCGCCCGCGAGCCCTCTCCATGCATCGGAACCGACCGCCGCCGTGGAATTGAATACCACGCGTGGCGTCGCGAACCGGTTATAGAAAATCTACTATCAGGTAACTACTTTGTTTTCAGCAAAATTACCTAATAAATCATTACCAGTATGTTGCCAAGCAGCTGAACACCTTCCAGATCATGTTTCTGTCATAACCCAGTGCGGTGGTCTCATGCAGATAATCAACCTTAAAGTGAGATGTAAACTGGCTGTATAAAGTCAAGGAGGCAGAGATTTTAACACTGGAGCTCCCATCACTGTAATTGATGGTCCTGCATCCAGAGACATCACATGCATGATGTCAATCACTGAGGAGGAGGCATTCAGAGCTCCCCATCTTGACTTCAATGTTAAACTCTCTGCCACCTTGACCATCTACAACCAATTTACATCTTTTCTAGATGATTTTCTAGATGATGCCTTGAAAAAAAAACTAGAAGGTATTACACTGTTTGACAATATACTGGTAGCAGTTTATTGTTGCTGACAACAGGTTCCCTTAGTCACGGGTGCTCCCGCGACCCATGTCTCAGGTCACGGGCTCACCCGTGCCTCTCCGTGTGCCCCTGCACCCCGCTACAGCTACATACCTGTCCTCGCTCCTGCTTCCAGGTCCACGGCCGTGCGCGTGCTTCCCGGTCTCCTACCCAGAATCCTATTTAACCCAGCCTCTCCCCGCACACCCTGACGGATCTTCGTGCCTAGTGCTGTTAAAAAAGCTTGTTCCCTGATGCCCTGCGTTCTTTGTGTGATTTCTTGTTGTGACCCTGGTTCAGTATTTGACTCTGATACTGTTCTGCCTGTCCTCTTCTGGGACAGGGACGATACAGTTACGGCTACTCTCACAGCGTTCCTTGCCGAATTCCGATCCGCCTTTGAGGAACCTGCCCGGGCATCTTCAGCCGAGACCACACTGCTGAACCTGCGTCGAGGGGACTCCTCTGTTGGAGACTATACGGTCCAGTTCCAGTCTTTAGCTTCCGAGCTGGATTGGAATAATGCGGCCTTGCTTGCTACATTTAAAAAAGGACTGTCTGGTCAGATTAAAGATTCCCTGTCTGCACGGGACCTGCTGTCTACGCTGAGTGATCTCATCTCTATGGCCAGGATGATTAACATCCGGTTTACTGAGTGCTCAGAGGAGCAACGTCAGGAACAACTGCAAGTCAGGTCCCGAAGTCTGCCCCGCCTGGCTCCAGTCTTCCAAAGACCACCTCAGCCGGCTTCTGTGTCTGCTGCAGAGGAACCGATGCAAGTGGACAGAGCTCGGCTGTCTTCCAGGCGATGTCAGGACAACCTCTGTCTCTATTCTGTCAGTCCGGAACACCTCCTTCAGACCTGTCCACTCAGCGCCCGGGAAATGCTCGCACCTAGGGTTCTTGGCAGAAGCGAGCCTAGGTGAGAATAAAGCTTTTCCACGTCTGAATCTCCCCATTCTGCTCAGCTCGGGGATAGGTGCCCAGTTCCAGATTTCTGCCTTCCAGGATTCCAGCTCTGTAGAAACTTTGTGGATGCCTCCCTGGTCTACCGGCATCACGTACCTGTGGCCAGCCTCGAGAAACCTCTGGTCATCTCTTCAGTCAGGCCAAATCCTCTCCGGTACTGCACCGAGCCTCTGTCCCTGCAGGCCAGAGTGCTACACAAGGAGAGGCTGACTTTCTATGTGCTACTGCGATCCAATTTTTCCATTCTGTCAGGTCTCCCATGGTTGCGGCTACACGCACACATGCTCAACTGGAAGACGGGGAGATCCTTCGTTGGGGACCTGATTGCCAGTTCTGCTGTACGGAGGTTCCTCATCCTCTACCTGTCATGGTCTCCTCTGTGGTCACCAAGCCTCAGGAGGGATTCCCAGCCTCCTACCAGGACTTTGTGGATTGCTTTTCGAAGAAACAAGCAGAGACTTTGCCACCACAAGCAGAGACTTTCCCTGCTGCAGAACATGTCTCCTCCCCGTGGTCGGATGCACCCTCTCTCTGTGCCCGAAACTGCAGCAATGTCCGCCTACATCAAAGAGAACCTGAAGAGGGGGTTCATATGTAAATCCCCTGCCGATTTGGGCTTCTTCTTTGTGGCCAAAAAGGTCACTTCGTCCATGTATAGACTATTGAGGGCTTAACACGGTTACCATTAAGAACCGCTACCGTTACTCTGTAAAACACCAGCTGTTCTAGCAGAGGAGTCTCCCCTTTCTCGGCTATATTATCTCTGACATGGGACTACAGATGGCATCGCCCACTAGGACTACAGGTTCCTGGGCTTTGCAAATTACCACCGGCAGTTTATTTTGCACTTCTCCTCCCTAGTGTCTCCCATTGTGACACTAACATGGAAGGGCGCCAATCCTCGACCCTGGTCTCAGGCGGCCGAAGAGGCCGTCTCTAAACTAAAGTCACATTGAAATCACAGACAAATTCTCAACAGTCCCTGAGTTTACAGAACAATCTAGAGAGATTTCAATTCTACCTCAAAAAAAGGAAACACACACAATTTAACAGCGACCTTAGTGACTTCAGGGACAACAAAGCATATTCTCGCATAAACGTTAGGTCTGCCCCTGTTGACACAGACTTAACAACAGACACTGACACTGACCTTTCGGTTACTAGTCAGGGCCCAAGAGGAAGAGGGAGGGTAGACGCTGCAGAGGTAGGGGAAGCAATAGAAAGGATACAATCTCGCCGGGAACAACACAGCAGGCTCGGAAAGCACACCAACGAACCCCGGCCCACACGCTATCTCCTCTTCTGCCTCATCATGTTTTTTGTCAACAGGCCCAATCTATGCCCTAAGAAACCGGAACCCGGGAGGACAGACTTAGACTGAGGAAAGGGTTGTCATTTGTCCCTACGAACAAATGTGATACATTTAACTGGTACAAAAATGTACAATTATTCCTACGCAAACTATGTTGGCACAAATACTTTAAAATTAAGGAATGAAAGGAATGTCAGGACTTGGGGATATCTATTAATATTCTAGCAGACATCCGTCTATTAGACGGCATATCCAATCCTCTAGCAACCACATTTGGTAAAGGCCCCTTCACAGATTTTAAAAATCGTAGCACCAAGACCTCTCCAATAGGGGACATCTCGAGTATTGATGTTTCCGCACGACTCGTATTAGATGACCTTGAAAGTGCAGACCTAAGATCCAAATCCATAAACTGCAATAGAGACGAAACATTGGCTCTATCTCTCCTTGAAAAGGACTGCAACATAGTTATTAAACCATCCAACAAGGGTGGGGACATAGTGGTACTACAGTCGGAGGATTACCGCACAAGCTGTCTTAGTCTCCTTAATGATAGAGAGTGATATTCCATTCTTAAAAGAAACCCCACAGAACAATACTTAAATATGAAGCAGAATTAAAAGGCATCCTCAAAAAAGCCCTAACAAAGGAGCCCATCACTAAAGATGAACACGATTTGCTTTTACCCAAACATCCTGTATTGGCCACATTCTATGGGTTCCTTAAATTACATAAGGGCACCAACCCACTGAAAGGTCGTCCAATCGTCTTGGGAGTCGGGTCACTCTGCCAGAACGTAGGCATTTACATTGATAAGGTATTAGCTTCCTTTGTCACAGCTCTCCCTTTTTTCACTCGGGACACGACCGATTTGCTTAAAAGATTTGATGGTCTCACTATTGGACCCAACACTTTATTTGCAAGCATAGATGTAGAGGCATTAAATAACAGAAAACCAAAGAAAAAGAAGCCCAATTTGGTACAGGAGTATATCAATGCAACTCCCAATCAATACACAATCTACAACCCAAAAGAGAGCCGGAAAAAAGCCATCATAAAATGAATAAAATTCACAATATATTTTATTAGAATGACAATACACAAATTACAAAGAACCAATTAGTAGGGACAGAAATGGGGAAAACAATTAGCCCCTAATGGAAATTGGGGCAACCATCGAAAACATAAGCGCCCTAAAGGAACCCCAGAACCTAGAGGTGAATAAAAAGTACTACAGACTACACAGTCTGATATATTATGCGAACGGGAGTATAACCAAGAAAATATATCCTCAATACAATCCTATGTGAGGTAGGGACCGGAGGTACCTTCCGGCTCCCACTATGCACATAATCAATTAGTGGTTACCCGTAAGCATGGTGGTAGGTTCAATGGGGGATCCTAGGAGGCCAATAAACATACACCCCGACGCGCGTTTCGCTGATGCTTCGTCCTCCTGGCATTGGGTCTCAATGAACAGTTTTCTTTAAACCCTTATCCCCTCCACTCCCATCCCTCCCTCATAGGACAATTATAGTCATAGGACAATTGTGTCAACATCAATAACATTATTTTTCCCTTCAGTTTTGAGTGTATACTTTATTATAGCAGCACTATCTTAAGTCGCTGGTACATTTCTCACATAATTTGGGTGTGTGCTTTCATTTTTAATATGTGCGCTGTGCCTCTGCATACGGGCATTGAGACTAACAAGCCTTAAATCCCTATTCTTTTGCATCAGGACCCACTGTGCGTTATATGTAGTACTGCGCCCGAACATACTACTTTCTCTGGCCGGTCCACCTACCTTTGGGCTTTTGCGTGTGATTGGCAGCTCGCCCACAGATGTGCGCATGCACAAGCCGCGCCTTGCTTGCCGGTGTGCACTCCCTTTGTGCACCCACGCCACCCACGGGGCCAGGCTTCGGAGAAACCACTCTGATTGGTCGATACAAGTGGGTGACGCATGGGGGGCGTGTTTCCGACATCATGGCACGTACTTTAAAACCCCGGCACAGACACCAGTCAGGAGATCCCACTGGTCTGTATGGCTGACACTGGGAGTTTATACCACACTCCCTCAGCCAACTTCAGTTTCCACAGGGATAAGGTAAGACTACTTTTATCTTAATCCATCTACATATTTTGTGCAAATTATTTGCAATCCAGAAGGGGTAATACGGTATAAACTCCCTGTTTGTATTAGGGCGTTTTTTGATGAACCCAGCGATCCCCTGATGAGCCCAATAGGGAGAAACAAGCCTTGTCAGGATTTGGGATTCATACCTTATGTGTGTTTACATTTTATGACACAGGAGTTGGAATGTATACCCTATTTGTGACATTCTATGACGCAAAAGGACTAAAACCTGAATAGGTCTGTAACAGGACCAGTTATTGCAGGGTCAGGTTCCAGTGGTTAAATAGGATCACAGTTCTGAAGCTAGGCTAACAGGGTGTGATAGACTTGTGTCCCAAATCAGGGCTATTTTAGGGATTTTCTATGACCAATGAGTCAGTAAGACCCCAGCCCAAACTATCACTATTCCCTTTGCTATGCATTCTATGTAGTCTATATGGATTTTCAATCTACCCCACCTATATTTTAATTGACTTCTCAGACAGTGGCAGATATTGGGGTGAATCATTCCTGGACTTTTCCCAAGGAGCTACATAGATGGCCCACCTTTGATTCTTGAGACGTACAAACAGTTGAGTCCTACTTAGGTAGGCTCTCATACACTTACCTGTCTTTTTCATTTATAGACTGGTCACCATTGCCGAGGAATCGAAGATTATATCCTTAAATCACTGATTGTACTTTCTAAAGTTTGTCTTTGCCTCGGCCCCAGTTCTCACACGGCCAGATACAGAGAAGCCTTAACACCTGGAAGTTGATGCCTGTTCAGTAGGAGCGGGAGCGGTGCTTACCCAGAAAGGGTCCAAAGGCCGAACTGTCACCTGCAGTTTCTTTTCAAAGACTTTCTCTTCCGCAGAAAGGAATTACATCATAGGGGATTGGGAACTATTGGCAAATATTGGCAATAAAACTTGCCTTAGAAGAACTCCCCTTCTGGAGGGAGCTCATTTTCCGGTGTACATCTTCACGGATCACAAGAACCTCCTATATCTCCAGACTGCACAGCGACTCAATCCACTACAAGCCTGTTGGTCACTCTTCTTATCCCGTTTCAATTTCCTCATCTATTTCAAGGCTGACGCCCTCTCTCATGCTTCGAACGTCGCTGGAGAAGAACCGGCTCCTCGGCATGTCATCCCTCCTGAGCGACTGGTAGTGGTCACTCTGGTGGACCTTTGGCTGCTACCTCCTGGCAAGACCTATGTCCGGGTGTTTTTGGTATACACTGGCGCAAAGATGTAGATGGGTTGGACAAAGTGCTTAAATAAGCAAAAAAAGAGAAAGGAAAAAACCTTCACTGGTAAGGACAGTGTGCCTCTCCACTGCTACAAACACTACTTAAGTGGGGTGCCACTTACAGGTTAGTGCATCGTACACACTGATGTTTAAATCATTGTAGATCCGTTAGCGGTATAGCGTTTATCCGAACCTAATAGTCCTAATTTTATAGCCAGCGCAGGTATCCTTGTTTTTACTTAAGACCTATGTCCGACCTGCTCTACGGAAGAGGATTCTGTCTTGGGTAGTCGAAATAAGCCAGGTTCCAAAGAGTGTTCAAAGTTTATTCGAAACTAATGTCAAAACATCCACAGTGTAAATCGTGTCCACCAACGCGTTTCAGACAGCTTAACCGTCCTTAATCATGGTCCCAGCCACACACACTGCTCATGTGTGGCTGGGTACCCTGGGGTACAGCGCTCTGTTGCCCTCATTTCCCACTTCTATTGGTGGCCAAATCTGGTCACAGTTGCTCAGGACTTTGTTGGCTCCTGCGCTCCTTGTGCCCAAAATAAGCTGTCTCGTCTGAAACCTGCTGGTCTTCTCCAGCCGTTGCCGATACCCAGCTGCCCGTGGACTTATGTGGCAATGGACTTCATCATGGACCTGGCGATACAGTCATCTGGGTGGTAACCGACCAATTTTCCAAAATGTCCCATTTTGTTCCTCTGCCAGGTTTGCCGTCTGCTCCACACCTTGCCAGCCAGTTTTTCCATTACATCTTCCAGCCCCATGGACTACCCCAACACATAGTTTCTGATTGGGGGGGTTCAGTTTGTCTCCATTTCCTCAAGTAAAGCTGCATGTAAAATTGGACCCACAGTCTAATGGTCAGGTGGAATGAGTTGACCAGACCCTGGGCTGGTATCTCCATCATTTTGTTTCCGCCCGTCAGGATGACTGATCCACTCTGTTGCCATGGGCAGAATTTTCTAATAACTCCTTGGATTCAGCATCTGCATTCTCTGCTCCTTTTTTCATCAAGTCTGGTTGTCCTCCAGGTATGTCCGGCTAAAGATCCCTGGCTACAAGCTTGGTCCACGATTTCTGTTTTTTTTCAAGGTTCTGAGGTGCATGAATTCTGTGGCCTACAAGTTGCGCCTTCCTCCCACCATGCGGATTCCAAACTCCTTCCATGTCCTGTTACTCAAGCCTTTCATCATGAACCGCTTCTCCCGGCAAGTACCTCCTGCTCCTGAGGCTGACTCCACAGACATCTTTGCAGTAAAGGAGATCCTTGACATGAAGACGGTGAGAGCTAAGCAGTTCTTCTTAGTTAACTGGGAGGGGTTCGGGCCAGAGGAGAGATTTTGGGATCCCAAGGACAATATCGTGGATCTTGATCTCCTGCAAAGATTCCTCTAGCACAAGGAGAAGCCATGCCTCTCTGTGTGTCCTTGAGCGCCGATACAACTACTCACCTGTCCTCGCCAGCTTCAGAAGATTTAAAGGGCCAGCATGGCATTAATTGGCGCTGGCCTTACTCAGAATCCTATTTAACCCAGCCTCTCCCCGCACACCATGCCAGATGTTCATTCCTAGTGCCATTGAAAAAGCTTTTTCCCTGATGCCCTGCATTCTTTGTGTGATTTCCTATAGTGACCCGGGTTCCGTAGTTGACTCTGATCCTGTTCCGCCATGCCCTGACCTGTTGCTCCGTTCCTGACACTGATTCCATGCTGCCCATCCAGACCTCATGCTTGTCCCTGACTACGATCCTGACTAATGTCTGTGTACTTCGCCTTGGCTGCCACCACGGACAAAGTCACACCTGTGGTATGGCCTGGTGGGACCTCACTGCAGCAAGTCCGACCCGCTTTGCTGCGGGCTCTGGTGAAAACCGGGTGCCATTTAGATTCTGGTCCCAGGTGTCGGCTTACTTCATTGTTCGCGGTGGTCCAGTGGGTCCATTACCCCTGGAGCCTGACACCCTCTAAGTACTTACCGATGCAGATTCCCCCTACCTGCAGCAGCTGCATCCCATTTTTGTCTTACTCCAGGATGCCAAAATAATCCATTCATATGCAATTTTTTTCAAAGGGTACTGGCTGTGTAGTAGCTTAAGAGAGCTCTGGGGGCGAATGCTACTCCATTCTCCCAGTAGCCGCTTCAAACCTGCCTCCCCACTTCTGTTTAGCTTGTTACCGTGAGTCTCCTGCAGTAAGCGAGCTCTGTGCAAACACAGCAGCTCCTGTTCTGGTGGCGGACACGCATCGGACTCTGAAGAGCTAATGCGCACACTAGTAGGCTCGTTGCTGCCAGTGTGCTGACGCTACAGTCGGACTACCTCTAAACAGTAACGGCCCTATAGGTGTAGAGTTGTGTGTTGCGGCACAGTTCAGCCGCAACAAAAAAATGGCGCACACACTTCATAAATACATGTGCAAGCACTTTGCACATGTATTTGTGTTCAAAGTACAGCAGAACACCGGCACAGCCAGTTTAATACATTTGGCCCATTGTGGTTTTGAAATCACTCGTGAAGGATTAGAGTACTTCTTCTCATAATACAGTATATCATTTTCTGCATGGTTGGCTATCAGTAAATATAGACAATGAATCTGCTGTGTCTCAAAGAAAGGGAGAAATGTTCTCACCTGATATTTCCAAGGTGTTAGCAAAATGGTTCATGTAATAATGGATTGATGGCATGGCTAAAAATAGGGTCATCACATGTAGTTGGCAGCATCACACTTCCAAAATACATTCTCCTTTCACCTAGTACATAGTGGGGAATACTAGAATGTGCTATGTTTGGCATGGTTGAGTATAGTGCAGCATGTCTTCAATTTATCTAGAATTTTGCATTAGGCTATTATGAAACTCAATTAGAAGGTAACACTTAACCCCTTCCCGACATTTGACGTAATAGTACTGCATGGCGGGAGGTGCGTTCCCGCAAAATGCAGTATTATTATGTCAAGCTTCTGGCGCCGGCTCCAGAACGGAGCCGGCGCCAGAAGCTGTGGGTGTCGGCTATATATTATAGCCGACACCTGCCTCTAACACCCACGATCGAAGATTTCTCCGATCGCGGGTGTTAACTAGAGATGAGCGAACATGCTCGTCCGAGCTTGATGCTCGTTCGAGCATTAGCGTACTCGAAACTGCTCGTTGCTCGGACGAATACTTCGCCCGCTCGAGAAAATGGCAGCTCCCGCCGTTTTGCTTTTTGGCGGCCAGAAACAGAGCCAATCACAAGCCAGGAGACTCTGCACTCCACCCAGCATGACGTGGTACCCTTACACGTCGATAGCAGTGGTTGGCTGGCCAGATCAGGTGACCCTGGGATAGACTAGCCGCTGGCCGCGCTGCTCGGATCATTCTGTCTCTGGATGCCGCTAGGGAGAGAGCTGCTGCTGCTCAGGGAAAGCGTTAGGGTGTTCTATTAGCTTACTGTTAGGCAGGAGTGATTCTCAAAGAACCCAACAGCCCTTCTTAGGGCTACAATAACGTTCTACTTTTTTTATTTTAATTTGCATCTAGTACCATTTTGTGAGGAATTAGCAGGGGGACTTGCTACCGTTGTGTTTAGCTCTTAGTGGCACACATATCCATAGCAAAGACCGAAGTGGGAAAATTCAGTAGGGGTTGGATTTCTATTAGGCAATAACTCAGTGTCATCTCATCTGGCATAGTACTGTGCTTCCTTTGATACTTGGCTAGAAAATAGCCATAGGAGAATACAAACAGCTTCTTGAAGCCTACAGTAGCGTTCTATATATTTGATTTCTGGTTGATCTGCTGGTGGCTGTAGTTTCTGCAGTGCATGTACTTGCCAATTCTGAGCAATTTGTAGTGAGACTTGCGACCGCTGTGTTCTGCGCTTAGTGGCGCACATATCCATAGCAAAGGCTGAAGTGGCAAAATTCAGTAGGGGTTGGATTTCTATTAGGCAACCGTACAGCAGGGTACAGTGACAAAATGGGTATTGGCATACTCAGGAGGAATTGCCCTCAACATTGTAAAATGCATTTTCTTTTTTAACCCATCGTTAAGGTGCAAATTTTAGTGTTCAATGAATCTATAGTAAAATAAAATTACATTTCTGTAATTTCACTTTCATTTATCTTTCACCCTCATGAAACGCTCATAGGGTTAACAAAATTCCCAAAGGTTGTTTTGAATATTTTGAGGGGTGTAGTTTCTGAAATGGTGTCATTTGTGGGGGTTTTCTGTCATGTAGGCCTTATAAAGTCACTTCTAACTAAATTGACCCTCCAAAAGTAGGTTTTGATGATTTTCGTGAAAATCTGAAAAATTGCACCTAAAGTTATAAGCCTCCTAACATCCTAAAAAAAGGAAAAGATGTTTGAAAAATGATGCCAAGTTAAAGCAGACATATTAATTAATTATTAAATATATTGATTAAATTTCTCAACCAACAGGAAGTACAATGTGTCACGAAAAAACAATCTCAAAATCAACTGGATAAGTTAAAGCGTTCCAAAGTTATAACCACTTAAATAGACACATGTCAGATTTTAAAAAATGGGCCGTGTCAGGAAGGTGAAAAGTGGCTTCAGCGTTAAGGGGTTAAAGGATGAACTGGATGACACCAGGATGAAGGTGATGATTGTATACCAAGCACACTGACATACTGATGTATTCCCATTCTGGCAGCTCTTCTTTAAGCGTTGTATACCCGTGTTTTTAATACAAAAAAGGACTTTATAAATATGCAAATTAAAACCAGGCTCCATTAAAACCTATGGAGTCCAGAGCCCCTAATGCTCATTTGCTTAATTTTAAAAGTCTTCATCCTAGTGGTAGATGTCCTTTAATTACTAATAATGATACTCTCACAGACATGTTCATTTAGTCTTAAAGGGGTTGGCTACATTTAAGAAAGTTTACCAGGGCCACCCATATTGTACTTGGTTAATTTTAGCCTTCTGCCCAGAAGAGCTGCATCTTTAATGTGACAAGCCACCAGCTACTTTCATGATTTCTGTTGATGTCCCGTGTCTTCCAGCGGGTCAGGGGACAGTGTTCTCATTACTGTATTCCCATGCCATTGGTTGGAGGGGTGTGTGGGTATCCTTGGTACACGTCTCCAACCATTGATATGGGATTTGTTATCATATAGAGGTGGGAATCCAGTAATGAGCACCCCTGGAAGTCCACAGGACATTTGAAGCTCTGCAAGCTCAGTAGCTCACGAGAGTCAGATGCCCCTCCGGCACAAGAGCTGCTATGCTTGCGAAGTGCCGGAGACGTGCAGTAACAAGCTATAGAGACGCTGGGAGGCGTGTATGAAGCAGTCATTCGCCCACAGAGCTCTCTTAGGCTACTACATGATCCCCAGTAGCCTTTGGAAAAGAAAATTGCATATCAATGGATTAAAGCTTATTTCGGCAACAGCAGCTGCTGAGGAGAAATCTGCATTGAGAACTACCTAAGAAAGTAGTTTCCCAATGGTATATTTCCTTTAAAGTCTGTCCCCCCTCTCATACGCTGATTGGTCTTAAACTGAGTGCACCATTTTTTTTGGTGCACTCAGTTTTATGGGTGTGTGCAGCATTTCTGTCTGACTTTTTGCATAAAAGTGGCTCATGGTGCGGATCGGCACAGGAACGCCCCTATAGGTCCAGAGTTTTGTGCAACCGTGACACAAAACTAATGCAAACACTTTATAAATACATGTTCAACAGCAGATAACTGCCGCTGCCAATTTAATGTGACCCATTGTGTTTTTTTGAACGCTATCAACCTATCTGGATGTTCTGGGGTTTTATGTAAGTTTAAGCCATAGTAGGTTGAATTATTCTGTAATAGGTTTTCCTTCCATTGTTCACTTATGTGTTCAAATATGCTCTTTCTAATTTGCATCCATTCTTTTATTAAACCCAATCCGACACATTATTTTGTGGTACCCCGTTCAATAACAGCTTTTTACCTGGTTCACGACCGCCCGCCGTGTATTCACGGCAGCGTTTGGGTCCCTGTGCATGGAGAGGGCTCATGGGCTGAGCCCTCTCCATAGCCGGTAAGTCTTTGCTGCATATTGCAGCAAAGACTTACCGGTAACACCCGTGATGGGTATTAGCATAACTATTTACGCCCTCCCTTTCATGCTCCCAAGAGCAGGTGACGTCACCTAGCTCTCGGGAGCTGTAGCACATGCACGCTAGATGTGGCTATCTCGCAGCCGGCTGCACAAACTACCCTGGAAGCCTCGTACTCACACAAGGTTTTGACGAGGAGACGATTCAGCATAAAAAATTTAAAAAATTATCAGGCTCCTTTATCTTTGAGCTGTCAGTGGTGTACAGGATAGAAATCTGCTTAAATAAAAAAAAAGGCAGAGGGAAAAGAAGGCCAAAGGAAGATATTTCATTAATAACGTATATTACAAAGCTCAATATTTTCATCTGCTCTATTTTGTTGTTACATTTCAAACATGTAAATGTAGTCATACAGGGTCATAAGTAAGTAAGAAGTAAATAATGGATTCTAAATTAATCAACCAATACCACTTATATTTCTGAAAATATAAAACTTGATACAGAAGTTATGTAATAAATAGATCATTCAAGTATGATATCCTCCATTATGTCTGCTGGGTATATATGGCCACTGGAATAAATAGCTTAATAGGGTATTTTAGTTACACATTTGGGAGTTTTAAAGCATGTCTTTGCAAAAAGTGTCAATGTAACCTAGCAACCTTACAAGCTTGGGGACATCAATCGGGTAAAAGCACCTCTGGAATCTGAACATATTGTAAGCCAGCAGCCAAAACTCACAACACTGGCTGAAGTGAGAACAGGTGGCCACTACCACTGCCAACAAGGTCAAGTGGAAACAAACTTTTCATAGGACGGATTAATTATTATATATTGTTTTGTCTTAATGCAACATTATTTCCCTGGTTTATTGTAAGTATTGAATTTTTATAGCACAATTTAACTTTTTGTGGCTAGTAGGGATAGTCCAGTCTCACAATATAGCATTGTGATAATTCAGTTAGGCATTGTGATGTCAAAATGGGTCAAAGTCCCATTGAGTGATGGAAATCACAATAGTATCATAGTAGTATGATAGTAAAAAAGTTTAGAAAAAGACATCATTCCATCAAATCCAACCTATTCATTATATTGTGTTATGGGTTATTGTAACCATGGTTCATTGTGATATCACAATTGGTCATAGCCTAAAGGGTTTATTGTCACAACGGGTATTTGTGATGTTTTGATGGTTTAATGTGATGTCATACTGCAGCATTGTCATAATGGGTCAAGGTAATGTCACAAAGGGCCAGTGCCAAAATATGTCACGATGATGTCACAATGGACAACTGTCATAATGAGTCATTGTGATGTTAGAATGAATCATTGTCACCATGCCTCATTGTGATATCACAATTGGCCATTGTCTCAATGGGTTGTTATTGTGATGTCACACTGGGTTGTAATGTAAAAATGGACCATGATGTCACAATGGGTCAATATGAGATCACCCTGGAACAAAAATGGCTCATTGTCACAATGAATTATTGTGATGTCATTGTGATCTTTTACAATGGGTCATTGTAACCATGGGTCATTGTGATGTCACAAATGGTGACTTGCTCAATGGGGGTCATTTAACATATACTGGCGCTCGTGGGCCAGCATATGACAATTTCACAGCTCCCTTTGGGCAGCCTGATAAATCAAAAGGCTCCGGCCTCTTGATATATCAGGTGGCTGGCTGCGCAGCATAGGACCTGGTGTAGAAATATTCTGCAGCATGCAAACTTTCACTATTAAAAGTTTCATTATTGACAGTTTGCACGCTGCAGGTTGTGCACAGGGCCTGCACACTCCAACTAGGCCGGGAGCTGCCATAAAGGGGGAAATAATTGCAAATTCCCATGGTTCACAATTTCACAACAATTTCATTTTGATGTCAAGTGCTTATGTGTCAAATTGTGATGTCACAGAGCACAATTGTCACAATGGTCTATTGTTATAATAGGTCATTGGAACATTATTGTGGTACTGTCCACATACAGGCCACTCAATTATTCCATTTTACTGGAGGGCCACTACCTGCCTACTCTGTTTGAAAACATTTTGGGGACTGAACATACAGGCACTTCAATCTATTCCCTATTTCTGCAGGGCCACCTAACCGCCCTTGTTTGAAACATTTGGGGACTGCCAAGACAGGCACTCAATCTATCCCATTTTACTGGAGGGCCACCTACCTGCTCTCTGGTTTGAAAATGTTTGGGAATGCCAAATAACAGGCCACTATCCAAATTAAAGGTCTCCATGCAGCCTCCACACGTTGTCTCCATGCTACCCTCCAAAAGTCGTCCTATAGTGCCTCCATGCCATCCGTCCCTTTATCAACGGGTGTGTCAGGCCAGAAATTTGGGTTGTTTTCAGTGGATATTACCACATCAAAAGTAAGTTGTACTTGTCCGCCACTTCGGACTGCGGACTGGGTTATTGCACAAAAAATGTATTGTGGGACAATACTGTACACCCATTTGTACGGATATGAGTTTCAGACGCTTCTTGCGCAGATTTTAGCATTCCCCTCAACCTGCAATACATAAAATTATAAGAACGCTACTACACTTGAGAGGGGATGAAACAGACGGGGGACTAGAGAAAGGGGAGAGAAGTGGTGAGAGGAAAGGAGAAAACCGTCGAGCCTACGAGAGAAAGGGGGATGGGGGGCGCAAAGAGCGCTGGCCAGCGGAAACCCAGCTACATGCGCATATGCGCTTCATTACGGGCATCTTATCTGTTACATTCCCCTCCACGCCAATATACCAGAAAATATATGAGAAAGAACTACAACTTAACTTGGGGGCAGGCCAGGGACCGAGTCTGAGGCCCGGGGCTGGTCATATACTGCCGGCGGCAGAGAATATGCGGGGCCTCCTACCTCGGTCAGGTCTCAAAGAAGGCATACTATACCTTTCCGCCACCCTCCTCCAACCTCCTCTCTTGTCCGATACGAACAGCCGTGGGAAAATGGCGCATACAGTCGGGGTGAGCGGTGGTTTTTAGCTCAAGACACAGCGCCAAGTGGCCGTCGCTAGCGACAGGACAGCGGTGCTGAAAACTGCTGAGGCACCTAGGCGAGTAAAAAGGCACCACCGCCCAAGAGCTATTAAGGGCATCCAACATCAAAGTTGTTAAACTTTGTGCCCACCGGCTGTGTAATCCCAAAATATACTTGAAAACTTTACCTTTAGGGATATTATTTCACGCTTCTTGGCGCAGAGGCGGAATAGGGAAAAGAATAAAGGAATAGACGAAAGTAGAAGAAACGAGCACGACAAAGGGAGCGGCGAAAAAAAGGGGCGGAGGAAGGGCATGGGTGGGGAACGTTAGAGCATAGGAGAAAAGGGCTTGGCATGGGAAAGCTAGCGATGGACCAGCGGAAGAGCCAGCTCCAATGCCAAGAGATCCACATACATAGTGTTTACAAACTGCAGCACCATGGTAATGCTAAACTACTAGTTCAACTGCCTCCATACATGTTCCGCGCTTTATCAAAACGATGCATGTGTGGGCAGAAATTTGGAGTTTGTGGTAATGGGTGTGAAAAGGTTGGAACTTTGTAGAAACACTGATGTTGTAAATAACAAAATATATGGCAAGACTTTAATTCATAGTAAAACGAATTTTAAGTTGGCGTTCTTGCTCACCCATCCTGAATTAGGGTTCCTCTTATGGGTAGCCCATGGTTTTGGAAGCCTGAGTCCATTAGGTATGTGCATGCTGCAGCTGAAGTCGCTGTATCTAGTTGCGCTCTTGCATTGCTGCCGGTCCACTCTAGTTAGCACGTCAGAGGTCAATAATGATGTTTTTAGCTGGTTTTAGGATGATATCTAGCTTCATCTGGGTTGACTCTGTCCGATGGCCATAGTTGTTGCCCAGAACCTTTTGAGCACTAATGTAGCGGGGATTATGCTTAAGCCCTCCAGAGGCATACATGGCATGCTGCCCCTGCTGTTTCCTGGCCATTTGGGTGGTAGTTGTTCCATCTGTTTTGAGGGTTCCCAGGTGTTTGGCCAAGATTCCCTGTGCGAGCCTTGGGTCCCCTTTTTCTTGCAAAAGTGCGTTCGCGAGTCTCCCAGATGACTTCACAATTGGTGGTATAGTGATTCGAGCCGATGTGACGACCTCGCAGCATCGGGAAAGTTCGTCTCGACTAACTAAAAACAAAAAAACGGGCTGAGAGCATGCTAGGTCACCACGCACCACGATATCGCGTACCAACACAATGAAAACCCCAGCGGCCTTTCCTTTCTGTACTCAAGTGGACCACCTCAAGCCCACACTACCGTGCCCCTCCCCCATCAGACTAGCCGTGGATACGCCAAGGCACCATAATAGACGCAAGTGGTCAGCGCTGGGTCGGCGACCGCGGCGTGTCAGAGGCATTTAAAATGTGCAAGCAAAGTGAATCGGACCCCCCCCCCGCGCGCTTACCAGGGGGGTCCCTTGCTCCGATCGCAGCCCGGGATGCCGTGTGCCGGGGCTGCGAGAGCTTTCATCCGGACAGCGGGGTCCCTGCCTTCGGTCTACATTTAACACAGTTTTTGCGATGTCATCTGCTTGCACTGTTCACCTGTGTTCCCCTCGCTTGGCCCCGTGCTCGGAACGAAGAAAGGGGAAAGAGGAGAGGGAGGGGCAGACAGGGGGGAAAAAAAAATTGGGGAAAAAAAGAAACGATTAAGGGGGGGGGAGAGTAAGTGAACAAAGAAGAAGGAAAGAAAAAGGGGTGGAAAGGACCACACGCTAAAACACACACATTTCCATTGTACAAAAGTAAGTAAAGAAGTAGATATAAAAAAGACTTCATCTCTTGCTACGTGGATCACAAAAGAAAACCCACTTATTTGGTTATCCCGCGTCAGTAACAATCTGTTACCAATAAATCCTTAATCATCATTGGACCATTAGGTGAACGTGTTTAAAAAAAAAAAAAAAAAAAAAAAAACCAAAAAACTTGCCAAAAATTTTAAACTTGCATTCAACTGCGTTACAAAAATGTTCTAAAGTGATACGAAAAAAGTTAGTAAGCGCCATAATATGAGTATCCACTGTGAAAAAATCAGAACATAGCTTGTGACCGGCCTAAACAATGAGCTCACACCAGCTCCGTCTATGACCAGCAAAATACATATAGTTATGCCGCGTAAAGAATGGCATTTACTAAAACAAATAGTTTTACAGATTTTCTATTGTAGTCTGATTACAATAAAAGTGCTGGTGTCCAAAATATAAATACAATATATCAAATGAGATGAGATTGACCCGTAATCGCGCGGTGATCGTAGAATAAATGATAATATATTCCTTTGTTAGCTACACGCGAAGCACCCCTGACCGACCCTGGCACGTAGCCGAAAAAATGCCTTAAAAAAATTCCACAAAACAAAAAAATGAATGATTTAGTTTGACGACCACCTGTAAAAAAGTGTAAAAAATTGCTTTGATAGCTAAATCCCACCTCTAAAATAAAGGTATTTTTGTCTTAAGGCATCTCGTCTCGAAAAAAAAAATAATTCCCTTACTCTTGAGCTAAATTGATAAAAACGCAATAAAGATTGTATAGAAATTCCCAAAAGCGCGTTGTGTAAATCCTGCTACGTGCAGGCGTGGGTAAGTGACTTGCTAAATCACACTAGCTTCACTCTGCCAACATAGTGGTATGGCCGGCACAAGCGATGCGGCTGAGATTCCTCACAGCACATCCATCTGCCCATGGACCAGACGGGTTCCGCCCCCCACCACACCGCACCACTTCATGATTCGCTGACTATTGGCCATCAATTCAGGACGAGCCAATAGAAGCGACTTTACTTATGACGATCATGTAATACCGGTCAAGTATATGAATCCTCAGAAGACACGGTGAATTTGCGGGCAGGGATAGGAATGTTGTGTATGTTTGTCCCGTGACAGCCTCCACAATTGGCCTTGCGGTCCAGAGGGGTTTTGTGTGCCCCCTCTGTCTCCATGTTTCGCCTTCGCTATTGGGAGCTGGTCAGATTTTGGTCCAGAACAAAAGCAGCAATATTCATCCACAGAGATGAAGGCATCGCTTAGGGTGAATAAGAGAAACACTGGCGAAATTCCCTACGGAAACGAAGATATGGCGTACAAAAATGCTGGCCGTTCACATTGTACAGATTATCTGTTTTCCAAACTTACGTGATGTTCCAATGTGGAGGTCTGCCAGTATCATTCTCCGTTTTTCAAGAGGAAGGTATAGGAAACTACCATATTGGGAACAGAAGGACGGGCCCCCCAGTAAACCCCTCTGGTTTAGATGTTCCAGACGGATTTTCCGTGAATTCTGATGCCTTCTAAAGTAGGAATCAATAAAAGAGTCTGTTCCAAAAGACTGTTAGGATGGACACTACATATTACTAATAGACTGCGACACCTCCAGGAGTGGACAAAAGATTTAGTTGAGTGCCCTGTATCTCTAACTCCTTATACGCAACATTCACAATTCACGCCAAAGCTGTGTGAATTACATGTAGTAAAATGAATAATTGCTAAAACTGTTATGATCCCGTTGCTCCCTATACCCCTCCATTATTCATAAGCTAGGGCGCCAAATACGGGCACATGAAACTTCCAGAAATAATTGACAATTTCCATCTTGGACTCCGTTCAATCATTTTGGAACCCACCGATATGTTCAAATGATATTTCACGATGGTTTAACCCTACACCACATATTACACTTCTAAATTCCCCAAGGGGTGAGACATCAAACTATTAGGCGTCACTTTTCAGTTTTCCTATGTTTTGGTACCACACGGCTATCCAAATGGTATCCTGACACCTGTGAAGGATTTCTGTCAAATTTGGCTGCACAAAAGATAAAAGAAACATCCCTCTTTTTCCTATACTGGGGCCATAGCATTGGTATATGCAACATGTGGGCACCTCTAACTCGGGAGAAAGCGTTTACAACTTTTTGGGGTTATTTATATATGATCCCTTGTAGCTTGACCAAAAAATTAGGGGGTTTTAAAGTGGACTTTATAGGAAAAATGTTCCCTTTTTAATGTTAGTTGCCTCTAATTGGATCATTAACCTGTACGGGGCAAAATACAATATATACACATTGCAAAAATTCTCTAAGGGGTGTGCGTATTCAAAACATATCGGGTCATTCTTTTCGGATTCTAATCTGTGTTTATACCACTAGGGTTCTCTAAACATGCTGTCACACATTTCTGTCAATTGGCTTCTGAAAGGCAAACATCCACCCTTCCTTTTACTGTGCGACACATACAAACATTTTATATACACAGTTTGTGGGTTACTTCTACTACTGAAAACGAGAAAAGAAATAGGTTAACACATTATTGGGGGGTTTTATTACAATTCTTTATCCCTTGTGGCATATTAAAAATAGGGGTTACAATAACCGTTATAAGATAGAATTTGACCACTTTTCATTTAAGTCCTAATGAATCAAACAACCTTTACGGACAAAATACACATATTACACCTTCTAATGCTAAATTCTCTACAGGGTGGTTTTTGTGCTTTCCAAAATGGGTGATATTGTTGGGGTTCCCTCTGTTTTGGTACACGCGACGGCTTCTCTAAATGCATCCCGGACACATGGTAAAGGATGTCTGTACAAATTTGGTTCTAAAAGGCCAATGCCCCCTTTCACTTATGAGGCTTCACTTGCGTACCCCCATACCTTTATTTGCATGTTGTGGGGCAACTTTATACTCGGGGGAGAAATGTAGTACACATTTTTTGGGGTTGTTTTATCTTTAATTCGTTATGGGATACAAAACAATAGCCGTTTTTAAACGTAACTTTTTTGGGAAAAGAAAAGGTGGAAAATGTTCATATTTTTCCTTGTGAGGAACCTAATTGAAGCAAACACCTGTAGGGGAACAAATACACTACTGTACACTTGCTAAATCTCAAAAGGGTGCACTTTCCAAAATGGGTGACCTGTTGGGGTTCCCTCTGTTTTGGTACCCCTAAGGGCTCATCAACTGCAATGCCTTGACAGCAGTAAAGCGTTGATGCCAAATCTGGCCTACTAAAAGGTGCCAACGCCCCCCTTCACCTCTTCCCCTTACCCTTCTGAGTCCTAAGTTTACACACATACACCACTTATAGTTGGCAAAAAGTGGTGCAGTTCTGTGCTGTAGAGAGATTATAGTTTTTACACATGTTTGGGGGTTGTGTTTAATTCTTTTATCCCTTGTGGCTTACAAAAATGCGTCAATTTTAGTGGAAGGAGTAATAAAGTGATTTTTGAGAAAATTTCACTTTTTTCCCTTTTGGGGCCTAAATGAATTCAAACACTGTTGGGGCACAACTACACAAATACACCTGCTAAAACTCTCCAAGGGGTGTGGTAACTTTCCAAAATGGGTGTCTCTTGGTGGGGCTTTCATCTGGTTTTGGTACAATCTTAAGGCTCTCCAATATGCATTCCTGACACATGAAAACTTTTCAGCATATTTGCCTGCAAAAACGAGAACAACGCTCTTGTCCCTACAGGTTGCCCCACGTGTCCGTACCAGCAGGGGTCCCAGTGACAAATGGGGATTGGCATTACTCAGGAAGGAATTGCCCTCAACATTGTAAATGCATTTTTATTTTTTAACCCATCGGTTAAGTGCAATTTTAGTGTTCAATGGAATCTATTAGTAAAATAAAACCTTTTGACATTTGCTGTAAGTTTCACTTTCATTTATCTTTCACCCTCATGAAACCTCGGTCATAGGTTAACAAAATTCCCAAGGTTTTTTGAATATTTTGAGGGTTTTGTTGTGATGGTATGTAGTTTCTGAATGGTTGTCAGTTTGTGGGGTTTTCGTCAGTAGGCCTTATACAAGTAACTTCTAATAACTAAATTGACCCTCAAAAAGTAGGTTTTGAGGATTTTCGTGAAAATCTGAAAAATTGCACTTAAAGTTAAAGCCTCCTAACATCTAAATAAAAAAAGAGAAAGATGTTTGAAAAATGGATTGCCAAGTAAAGCAGGACATATTAATTAATATTAAATATATTGATTAAATTTCTACAACCAACAGGAAGTACAATGTTGTCACGAAAAAAACACTCTCAAAATGCAACTGGATAAGTTAAAGCGCGTCCAAAGTTATAACCACTTAAATAGACACATGTCAGATTTAAAAACCTGGGGCGTTATGTCACCGTGTCAGCGAAGTGAATGAAAAGTGCTGGCCTTCAGCGTAAGGGGTTAAAGGATGAAGTGGACTGACACCAGGATTGAAAGGTGATGATGTATACCAAGCACACTGACAATACGATGTATTCCCATTCTGGCAGAGTCTTCTTTAAGCGTTGTTACCGGTTTGTTTTACATACAAAAAAGGGACTTATAATATGCCAAATTAACACAGGGCTCCATTAAAACCTATGGAGTCCAGAGCCCCTTAATGCTCATTTGCTTAATTTTAAAAGTCTCTCATCTAGTGGAGAGTCCTTTAATTACTATAAGATGATACTCTCACAGACATGGTCAGTGGTCTTAAAGGGGTTGGCTAACATTTAAGGAAAGTTACCAGGCCACCCATATGTACTTGTTAATTTTAGCCTTACTGCCCAGAAGAGCTGTCTTTATGTGACAAGCCACCAGCTACTTTCACTGATTCTGTTGAGTGTCCGTGTCTTCAGGGGGTCAGGGGACAGTGATTCATTACTGTATTCCCATGCCATTGTTGGAGGGGTGTGTGTGGTATCCTTGGTACACGTCTCCAAACCATTGTATGGGATTGTATGTTATCATAGTAGAGGTGGAATCCAGTAATGAGCACCCCTGGAAAGTCCACAGGACAATTGAGCTGCCAAAGCTCAGTAGCTCACGCGAGTCAGATTGACCCCTCCGCAACAAGAGCGCCTAGCTTGCGAAGGCGAGAGAGAGTGCGAAGTTAGTAACAAGAACATATAGAGACGCTGGGGAGGGCGTGTATGAAGCAGTCATTCGCACCACAGAGCTCTCTTAGGTACTACATGATCCCCGAGTCGCCTTTGGAACAAAGAAAATTGCATATCAAGTATTAAAGTATTTCGGCAACAGACAGCTGCTGAGGAGAAATGCATTCGAGAACTACCATAAGAAAGTAGTTTCCCAATGTATATTCCTTTTAAGTCTGTCCCCCCTCTCATACGCTGATTGGTCTTTAAAACTGAGTGCAGCTATTCATTTTTTTTTGGTGCACTCAGTTTTGGTGAGTGTTAGTGCAGCATTCATCGTCTGACTTTTGCATCAAAGTGGCTCATGGTGGGAGTCGGCACAGGAACGCCCATAGGTCCAGAGTTTGTGCAACCCGTGACACAAAATCTAAATGCAAACACTGTGTGATAAACATACATGTTCAACAGCAGTATAACTGCGCTAGCCAGATTTAAGGGATCCCATTGTGTTTTTTTGAAAACCTTATCCAACATCTGGATGTTCTGGGGTTTTATGTAAGTTTAAGCCATAGTAGGTTGAATTATTCGTAATAGGTTTTCCTCAATTGTTCACTTAGGTTTCAAAGATGCTTTTCTAATTTGACATCCATTCTTTATTAACCAATCCGACAGCATTATTTTGTGGTACCCCGGTTCAATAACAGCGTTGTACTGGTTTGCAGGCGACCGCCAGGCTAGTGATTCACGGCAGCGTTTGGGTCTCCGTGTGCAATGGAGAGGCTCAGGGGCTGAGCCCTCTCCGATAGACGGTAAGTCTTGCTGATATTGCAGCAAAGACTTACCTGGGTAACACCCGTGATTGGGTATTAGTCATAACAATCATTGTACGCCCGTCACCCATTCACTGCTCCCAAGAGCAGGTGTGACGTCAAACCTAGCTCGTGGGAGCTGTGCGCATGCACGCTGAGATGTGGCTATTCTCGCAAGCCGGCTGCTACAAAATACCCCTGGAAGCCTCGTAAACACAAGGTTTTTGACAGGAGACGATTCAGCATAAACAATTTAAAAAAATTCAGGCTCCTTTATCCTTTGAGCTGTAGTGGGTGATACAGGATAGAAATCTGCTTAAACTAAAAAAAGACGGCGAGGAAACAAGCGAGAGACAAATAGAAGGGCCAAAGGCTAAAGAGTATTATCATATAGTAATGTGTATTACAAGCTCAATATTTCAATCTGCTCTATTTTGTGTGAATTCAAAACATGTAAATGTAGTCATTACAGTCATATAAGTAAAAGGAGAGTACTAATGGTTCTAAATGAATCAACTAGTACCACTTTATTTCTGAAAATATAAAACTTGTAAGAAGTAATGTAATAAATAGGATCAATTCAAGTAGTAGATATCGTCCTATAGTAGTGACTAGGGTATATATGGCCATGAATAAAAGATTAATAGAGGTAGTTTTGTTACAGCTTTGGGGAGTTTTTAAAGAAGATAGTCTTTGGCAGAAAAAAGTGTCAATTGAAAGCCTCAGCAACTTACAAGCTTGGGGGACATCGCAATCGGGTTAAAAAGCACCTCTGGGGGAAATCTGAATACAAACCCATAAGTGAAGCCAGCAGTCCGATCAAACTCACAGACCACACACTGGCTGTTGAAAGTGGAGAACAGGTGGCACTAGCACGACTGCGCAACAAAGGTCAACGTGGAGAAACAAACTTTCTCGCATATGGCACGGTATGTAATTATTATATACTGTTGTTCTTAATTGCAACATTAGTTCCTGGGTTTATTGAAGTTATTGAACTTTTTATATGCACAATTTAACTTTTTTGGTATTAGTACCGGGACAGTCAGTCTCACAATATAGCATTGTGATAATTCATGTGTACGGCATTGTGATGTCAAATATGGGTTCCAAGAGTCCCCATTGAGTGGACTGGAAATCACAATGTTAATAGTATCATAGTATATTAGTAAAAAATGGTTAGAAAAAAATACATCAGTCCATCAAATCCAACCTATTCATTATATTGTGTTAATCCAGAGAAAGACAAAAACCCAGAAAGGCTGATGCCAATTGGCCCAATAAAATTAGGAGGTTAAAGGGTATACAATAATTAAATAGTATACAATAAAATAGGAAATCGATGGGATGAGATAAATATGTGTATTTTTAATAGATACAGCAGTAAAAGGAATCCAAATGGTTACGCGTTTCGGGAAACACTCCCTTCGTCAGACCATAAATGCAGTTTGGATCGGCAAGGAGAAGGTGCTGACTGTGATTTACATCTATTAAAACACAATTACTCTTATCTCATCCACCATTTTCACTATTATTATTGTATACCCATTAATTATTGTATACCCTTTAACACTCCAATTTGGTTGGTAGCGCAACCCGCACATAACTCACACAAACCTTTGCTTCTTCAATATATCACTATTACGGTTTCTCGTTTGGATCCCGGTCATTGGAGTATAGTGGGAGTGACTCAAGTGGATCCCCATTGGAGACCTGATTAAGGAGTGGATACCAATTTCCCTCAGTGGACCACTGTTTAAAAAGTCTCATAACAAGGTGAGCACAATCTATACTACCTTTTGTCGCACTTCCCCGACGAATTCATCAGGGGAGGCGCCGTCCTCCTGTTGTCCTTTTGTTCTTCTATTTTCGTTTTTGTGCCAATTGGCCCAAAGCAGGGATAAATTCTCCACCGACCCCTAATATGGCGGGGTCAGAATAACTCCCTGGGTGGTACACAGAACTACTAACAAAGATAGTTATTCCCATACAGTGCGATATTAATGCTCTCCAGAAAGGCATCCATGCTCAAATTATCGCCTTTACAGAGATTCTTGTGAGAGAGTCCATGCAGTCGTCAGTGCTCGTGATAGTAGACAATGAAATCCCTGTCTATGCAATGGTAGAATCGCTCACTTAGGTGTAAGGGATGGCCCTGTCATGGCCAAGCTATACGTCCACCTTATCTTGGACAAGGTGACTCCGTTTGTCACTGCCTGGTCAGGGTATCGGACATGTCAGGTCTCCCCCAAATTTGTAATTTTTTCCTACTATAGGCAATGTCATAACGGGGCATTAAGATATCAAAGTGGGTCATAGTCACAATATGATGTCACAGTCAGTCATAGTGATGTCACCATTGGCCATTGTCAACAATGAATGGTTATCACAATTGGTCAGTGTGATATCACAATGGATGATTGAAGGAGTGGGATGGAGAGCATACAAAATGACACACTGTCACGTGGGACAGTTGTGATGATTGACAACAATAGACCATTCTTACAAAAGGTCACTGTGAAGTCAAAATGTATCATTGTGATATCTTAATGGGAATTGTCAAAAGAGGTCATTGTGATGTCAAAACTTGCTACCATCACTTGATGCGTAGAATAAGGGGCACTACCTAAGGATATTTACATATTGGAAGATATCGCATATAACCAATTTTGTGGAATTAGGCTAGGGTCTCCAGTCTATTTAAGCTTCAGTGGTCCTTTAACTTTATAGTTTGATAAAGTCTATGCAACGTGGTATGAGAGAAAGAAGTAGGCACCACAGCGTGGGTCATTACGATATCATAATTTGTCATTGTCTCAATGGGTAATTGTTGTGTTATAATTGCTCATTGTCACAATTTCAAAGTCAAAATGGAAAATTTTCACAATGGGTCAATCTCACAAATAGGTCCTTGTGAATTCACAGTGGGTCATTGTTACCAGGGATCATTGTGATGTCGAAATAGGTCTTTGTAATGACTGGGTCAAGCAACAGCACCTCTATTTATTATATTATATTTTGCTCTATTCCCTTGAGAAGAATGGCTGGACCATTATACAGGCAGTCCCCGACTGTCCGAGTTACGGACAACCCGTAGATACCGAAGGGCACACTGGACGAAGAGCCCCTAGCGGCAGGTCCACTCCTGGTTCTTAGCGCTGCTTGACAATGCTCGCTTTCCTATTGGGCAGGGCGGGTCCAATTCCTGGTTCGTAGCGCTGCTTGTCGTGCTGCGCGTCATCATGGGCGGCTGGCGGGTGATGACGGGTTCCTTGGGTGGAGCGTAAAGACTGGGCCGCCATATGGAGGTGACGGGGAGCACAATGGAGGTGACGGGGGATCCGCTGCCGATGTATACAGTCAGTAATTGCCGGCAGTATCGCAGGGTCTGGTAACAGGAACTAAGGAAGCATTAGCTCGGTGCGATATCATGCTTCCGGACCACGCCAGTGCACGCTAAAAGAACTGAAAGCCGGAGATTGCAGGGTAACTAAGGAGCGTGGAATCGCCACCAGCTAAGCTTCCTTAGTTACCAGCCATCCGGGGCTGCACTAAATGTCAGGAGTTAGTGTACATCTACAAAATATACCAGTTCCGACTTACATACAAATTCAACTTAAGTACAACCCTCCAGTCCCTATCTTGTACGTAACCCGGGGACTGCCTGTATAAGCTTTTGACCTCTTGTGTTGCCCCATTCTTCCTTATAGACTGTAAGCTCTTGTGAGCAGGGCCCTCACTCCTTTTCTTCCATATGATGTTGTAGCTCTGTAAATTCATTTTATTTGCACATAGGTCCTCTACTGATTTGGAAGAGTTCAGAATATGATGGAGCTCTATAAATAAAGATTATTATTATTGTTATTTGTCTTAACAGACCATTGTGATGTCACAGTGGTTATTATTATATCACATTGGACCATTGTCACAATACCATAGGTCATCCTGATGTCACTAATGACCATTGTCAAAATAGGTCATTGTAATCTCACAATGGGCCATTGTAACAATGGGTCATTGTGATGTCACAATATACCATTGTCACATTAGGTCATTTTGATTTCACTATGGACCATTCTCACAATGGGTTATTGTAACCATGGTTCATTGTGATATCACAATTGGTCTCATAGCCTGAAAGGGTTTATTGTCCAAACGGTGGGGTATATTGTGATGTTTTTGATGCTGGTTTTTTATTGTTGATGTCATACTGCAAGAATTGTGCCATAATGGGTGCAAGGCAGCCGTGAAGGGGGGAAAAAGTAATTAAGCGAAGTACAACCGAGTTAAAAAACACGCTATTTGCAGACAAAAGAACAGAGAGCCGGCACGAGAAAAAGACAAAGGAGAGACAAGCACAGGAAAACGAAAGAAAGAGAGCGAGGAAACAACAAAAACGATCGCAGAGAAACACCAGTTGCCAAAAAAAAACGTAAACAACGATGTGATGTCACCAATGGACCAACTGTCATAATAGCGTCATGTGATGTTAGAATGAATCATGTCACCATGGCCTAATTGGATATCGAGCAAAACCTTTGCAGGGAGAAAGGGGAGTTCCCTGGAGTCCCAAACGGGCACCGTGGGAAGGGAACGATGGGGGATTCTTACGGAGAGATAACATAATGGGGCTGGGTGTAGGCACAAGTGGGTTGGGTTGCACGCCGTTCTCTCTTATTCTTCTCCTTCTCTATTTACCGTCCTTTGTAGAGTAAGGAAAGACCTAGATGGGCGCTAGGGGACTAGAGCCGGTGGCGGGGCGCCGGTAGGAACATGGTGACGGAGGATCGGGGAGGTCATGTTTTTGACAGCGCTTGTTGTTTTTGGGTAGTTGCTGGGCTGCTTATTATGCCATAATCTGGTTGTCGTCTCGGCTGGCGTCGGAGGGCGTTCTCCACCGGTGCAGGGTCTTCTTTGTCTTAGTAGCTCGCCTCGTCTCGGTACTGTTCTTTGGTGCTCCGTTCTTATGTTGTTCGGCAGGGGGGACGTTTGCTCTTTTAGTGGGGCACTTTCATGCGGGGGTGTCCGGGACTCGTTTTACGCTGTCTCTTTCTTTTTTGCGAAGAAGTTGAGAGGGCGGAATGGTCGAAGCTAGATCCGGAGAAGATCTTTCCTGTGTTGTATTTGCCTGGTGCTTTTGCTCTTCTCTTCTTCCGCGTGTCTGTGCCTTTTTCTTTCTTCCCTAGTCTCGGTCTTTCTCTCTATTCTTTCTTCCTGTTTGTGGTGTGTGTGAAGAATGATACACCGTTGGTGCTTTTGGAATTCGACTCTTTGGGTAGGCCTAGGAAGGCTCTTAGTTCTTTATGGGCGTGTAGCTCTTTTTTTTGACCTATATTCCTTTCTCTCTTTCCCCTCTGGGGGGTTCCAGTTGGCGGGCATCTCTCTCTACAAAGTTTCTGCATGTATGTTGTCAACCTTTTAAGAAAGGCTGGCTTGTTCCCGTGTGTTACCTCGGCTGTCCATTGAAACAGATTCGTTGGAGGATGATGTAACAGCACTGGGACGCTTCTGCTGCGAGGTAAAAACGGAGCCTATGCAAGTAGGGGGGCCCTGTACTTTATTTCGCGGACTCTTGTAAGTGTATTAGTTTTTTGGGCCTTATGAGGGAGGATAGGGATATTTGTAGGTATTGCCGTTAGCAGCCGTACCGTTTGAAGGTCAGTGGTGTAGGCAATAAAAGGCGGGTACGCATCGAGTTTAGGCGTCCTATCTGGGGGTGCTGTATGATGATTTCATGTGCTCCCGTGGTGCTTAGTCGTCTGCCGACTCTTGGAGTAAACTTGCTCCGTAGAACTTCCCTGGTAGTGTGTGTGTGAAGTCGATGAAGACCAGGTCGACCGGTGCTTTGCGCTTGGATTGTATCGCGGTAAGGCAGGCGTGTATATAGTGACGAGTAGAGCTATGTAGATAAGTTCTGATTGTTTGAAATTTAATATGGGGTCCTGTCCATCAGTGTCAGCCTATGGGCGCTTCTGGGTGCGCCGCCGCCGTTTTCTTTTTAGCGAGAAAGATGGGTTTAGATAAATTGTCCGAGCGTGACTCCAGATATGGTGAGAGTAGTTGTGCGAATTGCCGATGAAGGGACCGGGGCCGGCTTGCCTTCTCCTCTCTTCTGCGCTAGTGTTTCTTGAGTTTTCTCACGGACCGACGTGTGTCCGTAGGGGGTCCATAATTCGAGTCATCAAAGAACGGTGAATCATTGAGGCTGATGCTCTTACCTCCGGCGGCAGGAGTGGTACCGGGGACTACCGTCACACCCGCGCAATTATCGGTGGTTTCCATAATATCTGTTGGTTTTGGCCGGTGGTGGGAAGACGGTCACAGAGCAAGAGCTCTGCCTCCGGGCCCACCGCGGAGGGATGGGCGTTGCGTTTGCCTTGACGCCGTCCCGGGATGCTTCTTTGGGTAGTATGAGTAAGATCTGTCCTTGCCCCTATGTGATCGATCCGGTTCACTTTTGGGAGCTCTTTCCCCCTTTTGACTACGGCGCGACGAAGCATGATTAATTACCCGTGGTCGTTGGCGTTGGATATACGCAACGGGGGGATGCCAAGCTTTTCCTATTTACGTGGCATCTCCGACCCTCGCGAGCCTGGGGTATTCCACGCGAGGAAGCTCATTTTGGAAAACTGGAAGCCCTTTGGTCTTGCCTTTGTCTTCTCGGTTGGGCGGACGTCGAGAGTTGGGAGGGGGGGGACGTGGCTTTCGGCTTTGACGGCTGTGTTTTTTTGGTGGTGTACTGGTCCCACATGGAGCCATGAGGTTACACGGGGGTCAACTTCTGCGATCCACCGGGAAAAAAATTAGGTAAAAAGGGAGAAGGGGGAAAATGAATATGAGATGGCGGAGGGGCAGGGTTGTGAGAGGTGAAAATGGTGGTACAGCTGGAAGAATAATGGGTAATGGTGATGAACAAATGGAAAATGGTAATGGAATGGTTTTGTTGTGATGTTCTGTGTTGGCTGAATTGCTCCATGGGGGGCTGCCGGTCATTTATCATATTCTGGCGCTCGGATGGGGGCACATGAAATTGAGGCATATGACAATTGCACAGCGATCCTTTGGCAGACGAATAAATCAAAAAGCGCTCCGGCCTCTTGATAGGCTAGGTGGCTTGGGCTGCGCAGCGAATTAGGGCAAACCTGGCAGTGTAGAAATATTCTGCAGCATGCACAACTTTCACTATTAAAAAAAGGTTCATTATTGACCAGTTTGCACGCTCAGGTTGTGCACAGGGCCTGCACAAGAAAAAGGAAATTCTGATGGATAGGGAGTAATGGACTAGGGGAGAGAAAGGGGAGAAAAGAAGGGGGAAAAAGGAAAGGAGTTCTCGAGGAGTGGTGTTGGCGAAAGAGAAAGGAGGGAAAAAAGCAGCAGTTACTAAATGGTTAATCAGGAAAATAGAGAAGTGGGTAGCTGGAGAATCAGGGGGTCCCGGAGGTGGTGTAAAATAGGTGCATTACATTTCACGGTCACAGAGCACAATTTCACATAGTCTGTCACGACGTTCTCATTCGTTGTTATAATATTGGTCATTTGGATACAATTTAATTGAACTGCAATGGTTGCTCATTTTATTCTGTGCACAAGGGGAGGGCAGCCCCAGCAAAAACGACCTATAGATATTAACCGGTTGATATAGTGGGTGATAGTTTCGCTCGGGAGTAGGTTACGGTATGCGCGAATAGCACCAACTTCCGGAGGTTGCAGGCATATGAACTGGTCAAACAAAACAAAAGGCTGGGCCCACAAGTTTCGAATTATCACAGATATGTCTGGGGTGTGATTGTTTTTGCCCACAAATGGATGAGCTATAGTCAACATCCACAAGGTAGAGGGCGTAGGTGTGGGATAAGTAGGGGATGGGGGGAAGGTAGGAAAGCCTTCCCTCGGTCAGTGTTGTTTGGGGCAAAGTGTGATTGTCGGGGGGGAAGGGGCGAATTAAGGGGGGGTATGCGTGGTGGTAAGAGAAGCAGGCGGGAGTAGCAAAAGGAAATGTTAAAGCAAGGTAAAGTCACCAATGTCATGGGTAGTCTACGGGGCATTTAAATTTGGTTTAAGCATATGGGGAAGAAGTAGTAGGGTTCAGGAGTAGTAATGTTTGACTTCTATTTCTCTACTTGTCAGTTTGTCACAGTTATTCATGTTTGGTCCTAACTAAAGGTTCACTGTGACTATCACGAATTATACTATGTCACCAATTGGTATTGTGAGATGATGACGGGTGGAGGCGGGAGTTTGGGAGTTGTTTTGGAGTGCGGATTAGACAGTATGTTAGGTATAGTGTGTGTTTATTATAGTATATTGTGATTGATCAGTTATGATTATCACCGGTCTGGACCTTGGTAGGAGGGGTACCTGGTGAGTTGGTCCTTGACCTAGTCTTTTTTTGGAGTTATTTTGCGGGCTCCCGACTTAGCCTCCTCCGAGTCCAGTATGGCGCTGAGTAGTATAGGATGGTTCTTGGTAAGGGATGTCGCGTTTCTCCGTCATTTATTTTTCCTTTGCTTTCCATTTCATCATGTTCTTGACCTTTTTTTATTTATTACATACGACGTGCCATTTTACAACTATCTTCTTTCCCATTTGTCCCTTCTTGTGTCCAATTGGGGAGTGTACTCCAAGTTTTATTCCCTTCCCCCCCTTTATCATGCCTTTAGTGTGTCTTTTTCTTTTTCTGCGCTACTTTTTTAGTAGTTTAGTAGCTCAGTTTTTACCACCCCCCCCCTCATGGAGTACGTAAGATATGACGGTGGAGTATTGTTACAATGGGTCACTGTGATGTCACAATTGGTCATAGCCTAAAGGGTTTATTGTCACAACGGGTATTTGTGATGTTTTGATGGTTTATTGTGATGTCATACTGCAGCATTGTCATAATGGGTCAAGGTAATGTCACAAACGGCCAGTGCCAAAAAAACGTCACGATGATGTCACAATGGACAACTGTCATAATAGGTCATTGTGATGTTAGAATGAATCATTGTCACCATGCCTCATTGTGATATCACAATTGGCCATTGTCTCAATGGGTTGTTATTGTGATGTCACACTGGGTTGTAATGTCAAAATGGACCATGATGTCACAATGGGTCAATATGAGATCACCCTGGAACAAAAATGGCTCATTGTCACAATGAATTATTGTGATGTCATTGTGATCTTTTACAATGGGTCATTGTAACCATGGGTCATTGTGATGTCACAAATGGTGACTTGCTCAATGGGGGTCATTTATCATATTCTGGCGCTCGTGGGCCGGCATATGACAATTTCACAGCTCCCTTTGGGCAGCCTGATAAATCAAAAGGCTCCGGCCTCTTGATGGCTCAGGTGGCTGGCTGCGCAGCATAGGACCTGGTGTAGAAATATTCTGCAGCATGCAAACTTTCACTATTAAAAGTTTCATTATTGACAGTTTGCACGCTGCAGGTTGTGCACAGGGCCTGCACACTCCAACTAGGCCGGGAGCTGCCATAAAGGGGGAAATAATTGCAAATTCCCATGGTTCACAATTTCACAACAATTTCATTTTGATGTCAAGTGCTTATGTGTCAAATTGTGATGTCACAGAGCACAATTGTCACAATGGTCTATTGTTATAATAGGTCATTGGAACATTATTACTATGGGTCATTTTAATTGTCACAATTATTGTGAGGTCAAAACTGGCCAATATCACAATATGTCTTTGTGATGCCACAATGGAGCATTGTCACAAGAGGTCAGTGTCATATCATAATGGGTTATTATCACAATAAATCACTGTAAAGTCACAATGGATCATTGACTCATTAGGTCATTGTGATGTCACAATTATTCATTGTCCTAAAGGTTCACTGTGATATCACAATATACCATTGTCACAATTGGTCATTGAGATATGACGGTGGAGTATTGTTACAATGGGTCACTGTGATGTCACAGTTTATACGGTTGAAAAAAGACACATGTCAATTCAGTTCAACCAAGGAATTTAGGAGAAACATTTCTATATATCATAACCATTATTAAATACCATAACGTTATTTGGGTGTAAAAAGGCATCTAGACCCTTCTTGAAGCTCTCTGCTGTCCCTGCTGTGACCAGCTCCTGAGGCAGGCTATTCCACAGATTGACAGTTCTCATAGTAAAAAAGCCCTGTCACCTCTGGTGATTAAACCTTGATTTCTCCAGACACAGACAATAGTTACAGTGATCATTGTAATGTCACAAAGTCCCATTTTAGGGGTGGAGGGGGGTCACAATGTGAAGGGGAGATTTGGACCACTAAGGAGGAAATTTTACTGTGTGAGGTTGGAGTAAGGGAGGGGCAAAAGGCGGGACTTGGAGCAAAATAACGTCCATGGCACATCTTTTGTCCCTCTTTTTCCACCACAAATATTGAGAGGCATACGTGTTACACGTACGTTTATGTGCTTTGTATAAGGTCGAAGGACTGCATTGTTCATCTTCTTTTCACTAATCCTGGAGAACCCCTTTAATTTGTCATGAGGCCACACAAAATGAAAACATTAGCTGCCTGTATGATTCTGGACAGTCCCTGAGATGAGAAGCAAGGTGAACCCTACTGCCAGGGCTTCAGAGCTTGTGGTGTACAATTAGGAGAAGCCATTGCACCAGGTTCCTCAGCATACTGTCTGCTATTGTTACTAAGAAGTGCAGACTTCCATTCCCGCCATGAAATGTACGTCCACAGAAATGCAGCATCTGGCCGTGGGAGGACTGCTAGGTGGCGCTAGAGAGCCAGGGCTCGGCGTCTGACAGAACAGCAGGTTTGGAGTGTAAACATTGTCGTTGGTTTGAATGATCGAGAAGAAGAGACAGTCCGTATGCCTGTGCGGTTTGCCCGGTAGAGAATAGAGAAGAGAAGGTCGGAGCCTCTGTCATTGCCTCCTCCAGCCGCTCCCATCCTCGCAGTCCCCATCCAGGCGACATGTTCCGGAGGATCCTGCAGCTGGTGAGGAGCTCTATGGTGGCTGCACGTGAATGACAGGCACTTCCTAGTGCAGGGTGTGTGTATGGGCTGAGCGCCTGACCGGGTGTGGAAGGGCCATGATGTGCGGGGCCTGCTGCTACCTCTGCCTTCATTGTATGGCTATGGGGAGGCCTTCAGTCATGTGCGGGTCTAGTAACCCTTGCCTTGCTGGTGTGTAGTGACATTTCTCATGCAAAGCGAAACTGCAGGATTCAGCGAATGAAAGAGTTGTCAAAATATGACATTAGCTGGGACCCCACAAGGGGCCTTCATGTCCTGAGCACATATAATGGCCTAACAGTCCCAGCTTTGGGCTCTGTGTGTCCAATAGTCTACACATAGACCTGTGGTGGTGAATGCAGTGGACGGCACCAGTTGCATTATTAGCCCCCATGCCTGTTGTTTTGGGCCGTGTGGAGTGTTATTGTTCGGATCAGACTATATGACCTGTTTTCCCAGACTTCATGAAAATGCTGCAGCACACACGTGGCGACTCTCAGTATCGTGGCATTTCTTTGGAAATCTGTAGCACACTTACCATATTTAGGATGGGTCATTTAGGGCGCACATTTTGACCACCATTGAATTCACAGTTGTATCTAAATACCTGCTATTAGACCCCCAGGTCTTGGTGGTGGATACAGCACTGGCTGCATTTTCTGTCCTCACATCTGCGGTCATGGAGCCGTATGTTTGAACAAAACTGTGTCATCCCAATGTCATTCATCTTTGCGGATCTGTTAAAAACAAAGAAAAACTAAATTGTGTTACCTATAAACTGAACTGTAAATCCGGAGCACACACATATGATACCTGTGCGGAAACTGTATTTTTCATGTTTCCATAGACTTCTGGGGCCCAAGCTACAAACCCCCAGGAATAGGACATACTATTAGTTTTCTCCATTCTCCACACGGATTAGTGAAAACCTGTTCATTGAACAACATTCATGTGCGGAGGAAGGAACTCTTTTTACAGTCTGTTTTTAATTGTAAAGAAATTCAAGGAGGCTATCAAAGAAAATGTGACCTTTTAATAGGAGTAAAATCGTCCTTTTGAAATGACAATGCGGAGAGAGATAATAATCTTTTTATCATATACAAAATCAGTCAGCCATGACAATTACAGCAAAAGGGGTTGCAATTTAGGAATAGATCCACCTCTAGTGCACTAGCAGGTTGATTTGCATTGATTTGCCGCTATGATACAGTAAGTTTATGTTCCTACATGGCACCATTGGTATTTTAAAACTGATAGAATTCCTTGTTCTGTAATTGTGGTTTGGCACTTACCGACCTACAGTTCCTGTGTTCAGTGTAGTTTTGAAGATGGGCAGGTTGTAATATGACTGATCAATCACATTACTTGCTGCTTAAGGTCTTTAGGAATTTAGGTCTTTGGATATATCTGGGTTGTGAAAGGGAATATATCACCACATTAATCCTCTCCTGGCCAACAGACATTACCTTCTTGTATATATGTACGTCCCCTGGAGGTGTTTTTGGCATATTTCTAGATTGCAGCATGAATAAAAAATCATCTTTTATTCTTTTGTACGATGCAGTCAGGTAATACCGCCCCTGCAGTCAGTTGGCTCTGCCCACTCCATGCATCCTGCTTCCTAATTGTGACGTCATTCTCTGGTTATCCTCTTATTAGGAGACAGGCTGTACCAGATGCATTGAGTGGGCAGAGCAAACTGACTATAGGTTACCTGACTGACTGCGTTGTACAAAACAGTAAAAGATGACTTTTCAGTCATTTTGCAACCTAGAAATATGCCAAAAAGACCAAGTTAATGCTTGGTTGAGTTGGTGTGGTGACAGGTTCACTGGGCTGGATACATAGAACCAGGTTCACCTCTACACACTGCTCATCCTGAGAGTCACTGGTGTAAATGGGTGGAGTGATACATATATACATATTCATATAGAACAATTTGGCAGTGACGGTATTTTTTACCAATCCAGTTATGAAAGTTGAAAATGCTCCAGGTATGCTCATAGTCACAGAATATGACAGAAATAGAATATCTGCTGCTTTTAAATACAAAACCTCCCACAATAAAATGTATCAGAACCATGGAGAGACTTTACACTGTAAATGCTTTGCTTCACTTGTGCCGACCAGAGCTGTGGAGTTGGAAAGCAAAACTTCCGGCCTCAAATCCTCAATTTCCCTAACTTCGACTCCACAGTCGTGTTTTCCTGACAGCATTCCTTCCCAGTGCCTTATTCCTCTAATCTGTTGCAGAGGAGCTTCACTACTGAGCATGTACATAAAATTCAACACACATTCCTCTCGATTTAAAAGCCTAGGAGAGGATGTACAACCTATAGCCGTTGGCCACATGCGGTCTGTCAAGCCATGAGTTGTGGTCCGCACCCTTCTGACAGTTACAGTACAATAAGTGCAAAAGAGTAGCCAGGAAAGGAGAGCATTTATGTATTGTTGCCTGCCATGGGGGTCTCTATTATTAGTAGTTTTATGCTCTGGAGGTTCCTGGTATGATTGGCTGCTGTGCGGGTCTCCAGTATTAGTAATTTTATGCTCTTGTGGTCTCCAGTATTAGTAATTTTATGCTCTTGTGGTCTCCAGTATTATGTTAAGTTATGGGGGTCTCACGTATTATTGTCTTCTATAGGATCTCCAGTATTTATCTGCTCTGGGGTCTCCAGTATTTGTAGTTTTATGCTCTAGGGGTCTCCAGTATTATTGTCTGGTCTGGGGGTCTCCAGTATGAATAGTTTTATGCACCTGTGATTTTGGTGCTTGCCCTGTGCCTCTCCAGCTGCTGCACTACGCATACGCGGGACTTTGGTACAAGTTAGGCCATGTTCACATGTTGCGTTTTCAAAACGCATTACAACAGCTGAGGAGAGGAGATTTGCCTAATTAGATTACTGTTAACATGCGGTTTATTAACACTTTCGTTAAAATAGCATTAATAATGAAAACTGTACTGTAATTGGGCCAATCGCCTCTCCTCAGCTTTTGTAATGCATTTCAAAATGCAATGAAAACGCAACCAAAACGCAACGTGTGAACATGGCCTTGGGAAACTGAGCAGCTGTAAGGAGCTGGTGGGTGCTTGACCTCAAGGTTCAGTGGAACAGTGCTTGAAAACATGATGGTGGAATAAGAAAAATGCTAACTAGACAGTATTAACATACAGAATATTTGGGGTTTGTTTTGCCTTGGTGAGGTGATTGTGTCCGTATCACAATATAACAACTCTCCTGCATCATTAGTCCTTTGACAGTTCCTGTCATAAAACCAATGAAAAGAAATCTCGTCAATATTTAGGGGAAAAAGAGAGCATTTTATCAATAATATACACTCTTGCCTGCTATTTAACCCTTGGGGTAACCTGGTTGCCACAAAAATATTCAGAATACTTCTTTATTCAATAAGTTCCTTCCGTGATCAGTCTAAAAAAACCTTCCTTATTATTGAAAATGGAGAAAGAATGATCGCTACACTACAGTGAAATGCCAGCCAGGTGACCACTTTTGGATTCTAATATTTAAAGGACACCTGTCATCAGGTCTGTGTCACTAGTCCTGTCACCTCTACCTGTTGGAGCAGCTCACAAGGATCCCATCCCAGGCTTTATCTAGTTATTTCATACATTAATCATTGTAAAATCATCTATTCTTTATCATATAAATGAGGCTGGTCACATGGTCAGAGGCAGTGATGTCACCCCTGTTACCCCTCCCCTCTCCTCCCCCTGCTCATGTCTGTGTGTAATGTATAGTAAAGCATGGCTAGTGTGTGTGCTGCATCTGCTGACATGCTGCATCCTCCTAATATACAGGTGAGAGACACAGACATCAGCTACACATGAATCTGACAAGTTCTGCTGTAACATGGCTGCCTGGAGCTGCTGTATCTCTCCTATACACACACACATGCACACACAGGCTGCAGGGGGCGTGGCCACCAGCACCAGGAAGCACATCATTTTACAGCCTCACAGCATTATACAGGCTGTCAGTCATGCACTGGGGGTGTGGCTGTGCATCCCACTCATGAATAGAGTGGACAGCTTGAATATGCTAATGCTTCATTGGACATTTCACAGGTCATTTGCATACAGCTTTAGGACCTCATTGCTTAGGTTTACAGGCATGTATAGGGACAATGAAGGGATAGAGGCAATGCTCTCTAATGGCAGTTTATGAAAATATATTTAGTTGACGGGGGTTATTTTGCATGACGGGTTCTCTTTAAGGGACAAGAAACAGACCCTACATATTTTATATTGAAAAATATTAGAAACATCTGCATACTGACATGAGGCAAGGCTATATCTGCATTTATAGAAATCCCAGTATGTCAACCGAATGACCTGTACCTGACTGGCGCCCCACATAACGACAATTCCTAATAACAAGTGCCTTACGGTACAACCCATGCTCACAAGTTTCTTGAGGTATCGGCGCCAGGTAAGAACCTGGAGAAGGAAAGTTTCTTCTTAACCTTTTCAGCTGAATAAATCCTGCTGTAGGTCAGGTGGACGGGCTGTCCACTGTCACATTTCAAAACTGGAATGAATAAAGGAAAAATACAAAATGTCAAAATTTGTGCAAACCCAAAATGTTGGAAATTACCCAAAATTCTGGAGTGGAATTGATAAATTCAGCAGCGTTTTGTCCATTCCATTGGCTATCTGGTTATGATGGAGAGTCTTGCTCTGTGACATCATGACAGCTCTCAAGATGCCGCCTCATAGTGTGTCTCCGGGATTTTCACTACTCCGTTGTCAGTTTTGGCAGTTTCCATGGCTACAAACAACCCCTGGACACTTGCTATCCATATGCCCCCTACTTCTGACTTCTATACAACTGGAATGCTATTAAAGGGGACCTGTCACCACATAAACCCCCACTCTCACAATCGGTACCTGGTCCTGCCATTTGGAGATCTTTTTATATTTTTTCAATGTTGTAGCCCATCTTAAAAACGACTTCCTCATCTCCTACCGAGATCACAGGCACACCGTGGAAGGGGCGAGAGGAGGAAGGGGTAGGAAGTGGCAGATGCTGGCAAGAGACGGAGTGTGGGCAGTGCAAATTGTGGTCAGGAGGTGTGACTGCTGACTGCTTGGTTGAGCTCCCCCACTGCATCTTAGACAGGAATTAAAGTCGTTTTTTCGACTTGCTGCAACATTGAAGAGATATAAAAAGACCTCCTGTAGACTTCCATCAGGACACATCCAGTTATAACCATTAAATCACATTTATAAAACGGTCTTTCTGCAACCAGTCACAGTGCAGCTTTAATGTTTCAAGCTCACTGTTAGAAAAGGACACCTGTGGCAATTGGAGCTCACGTCGCTCTACAAGGCTATTTATTGGAATTAGTGAGGGTCCAGCAATAGGACATTATTTATGGCATGTTTTCAATTTATCCTGCATCTCGGCTCTCCTCCCCCTCACAACTGTCTACGCCAGAATACTGTTGTCATTTGAACCTGAAATGCACCACATTTATTGAGGGGTTGAAATGATTTTTAGCCTGACTCGCCAGTCTTATACTGCACCACATTAATTATCCAGCATCGGCAAAGACAATCTGGCGCAGCAGAGAACTGTCTAGTTCTACTCTTTACTGGAGTAATGATTTTAGAATTTTTTAAAGAAAGAAGGGCTTTAAAAATTATGCAAATTAACGCCCAGAGCCCCTGAGGCTTGTTTGCATAATTTTAAACCTTTTTAAATACTAAAAAAAACAGGGAATAGGAATCTAAAAGAAGAGCAGATCCTTCCAGATGGGGCACACACATGTATGCAAGCATGCTTGGGTTATAATCTTGGTGGTAGATGTCCTTCAGTACATCTCTCTTAAACAGGACCTGTCCCCCCCACTGATTCCTGTTGGGGGTCTTTTTGGGGGTGACAGGTCTTCTTTAATGAGCAGTGTGTAATGTTTTGCTCATAAAGCTGCATTGCAGCAACCTCAAGGTCTGAGTGGGATCCTATTCATGCTCATTATTTTAGAGGGTGCAGGGTTTAGGTCCCTTAGACAAGTAGTGTTACTCTTTTGAGAAATGAATAATTATTTGATAGCGATACTATTCTGAACAATAGACTGTGAATTGGCCTTTATACTGTATTGAATATAATTCTTATCCTATGTGAGTCAGTCTCCCTTTCCCAGCATGCATTGTGCCTGTATAGTCCTGAGTGTCTCGCTAGTGGGCCGCGCCTGTTTATGGCCGCTCTTCTTTGTATGAGTAACAAATGGACTTTAGATCTTGCTGGATTCTTGCAGGGAAATGCCTTTCATGGCTTGACTTGCTGACTTGTTACTGATCTCTGCCCCAGCCTATAGTTTAACCAGGCATTGTACATTCTTCCTATTGCACAAGACAGGCACTTCCTAAGGCTACACTTACAGCATTGAAATCCAAGTCCATGTTTCAGGAAAGATAAACATTGGGTTCAGTTAGTAAATTCATGTCAGATACTAGTATTGGGTGAGTCAGTGAGTAAGAAATGCAGCCTTGTTGTTTAGAATGGGTGGGGTGTTTCTCTAGATCATTAGCCACATATGACCTGTGATTCTCAGTGCTAACATACAAGGGTAGTTACACTCCATTATCCATTTCCTCCATATTTTATACACATAGGAATCTTCTAATGGAATCAGTGTTTTGTTTGCCTGCTCACCAGAGGCCAAATGAAACAAAGGGGTGGAGTTTCGCCTCACACCGATGCACGAAGCGCTGGCATGTTATAAATCCCCCCCCCATTGTCTTTGTCTATTCTTTTACTGCACATGGCCATATTAGATGAAAAGGATAGGATATATGAAAAGTGTCTGAGCACAAAACTGTTCTAGTTGCTCATGACAACCAATCAGAGCTTAGCTTTCATTTTCCCGCAGCAGTTTTTCAATGAAAGCTGAACTCTGATTGATTGCCATGAGCAACTAGAACAGTTTTGTGCTCAGACACTTCTGATAAATCTCCTGCATTGTTTTTTATGGGCTCCTACACACAGCCAGACAGGCCCTATTCCTGACAGTGTTTGTGGCTTTGGCTCCTCCCTCCCCAGATAAGTATTTTTGGCCATTGACATTTTTAGTAATACAAATGAATAACTCCTAGTGTTAATATTATTATGCAAGAAAATCATCACAACCCATGTTTTATGCACTTAACCAGTTATAGGCAGTCCCTGGGTTACGTACAATATAGGTTTGTTCTTAAGTTGAATTTGTATGCAAGTCAAAACTGTATATCTTATAATTGTAGATCCAGGCAAAAAACATTTTTTTTGCCCCAGTTTCAAAATGTTTTACTGTAATGGGACTAATAAATATAGCTTCATTACATAAACATTACAGCTGATCATTGCAGTCTGGGACTATAGTAAAGCATCCAGAGAGCTAAACAAGAGGTCACAGTGGGGGGGCAAAGGGGTTCGTCTGTAACTAGGGGTCGTCTGTAAATCGGGTGTCCATAAGTAGTGGACCGTCTGCATAGTAAATTTACATAATTAAATAAAGGGTACAACATTTTTTTTTTTTTTTTCCTGTGACTGCTTGGAAATTTCAACCTACAGAGCCGATTATGGCTGATGCCCCAGATCAGGCCCCCTCCCTCAGACCAGACTATGGCTGATTCATTGGACCCTCCCCTCCTTCACAGACCAGACTATGGCTGATGCCCCAGACCTAACCCCCTTCAAGTCAGTCTATGGCTGAAAAGCCCTGGAACCACCCTCCCCAGACCACTGCCTGTAAAAGCGGCAGACTATTGTACAGGAGTTATTACAACCTCTGTCAAGTGGTCTATTCCGGTGCCCTGCAACATACATGAACACACGGAGCCCTACTGTGCAGCTCGTTTACACACTGTATTAATACATGTCTGTGATATACTGTCAATCCTTTACACGAGTACTGCACTTAACATGTTCCATGAAATACTTTTGTCCAAATAATTGATTTTAAGGAAAAGTTATACAATTTTCCAACGTACTTATTGTTTCCATTTCTGTGTTTCGTAGATCTCTGCTTTCTCTCCTGCTATAGAAAGCTTTTATGTTTACTTCCAGTGGATAGAAATCTGTCCATGGTCATGTGATGTCACACAGGTGCACATCTCATTATATCACACATCTCTGATTACTCTCTGTGATATAACAAGCCGTGCACCTGTGAGACGTCACATGACCATGTACTTTATAGGCTCAGTTTTCACTATTTGCAAATGTGATGCTGAAATGTAAAACTATTTTGATACCCAGTTATTCAGAAACATTCTTGTATAAATGCTGGAAATAAATCCTTTAATCCTGAAAAGAAATCCTTTAATTATCCCACAGGCTTCTAGATGTGGCTAGAGCTTGTCTTAGCCTCTAGATTTGTCTTGCTTTTGGATTTCCAGATAAGAAATGTTACAATTTCATTCACCGAGAATATTTATTAAACTTTGGTCTTCTAGGAAAAATGGATTAGTGATAATCCATTGAGCATGCTTCCTCTGCTATGCATGCTTCATTTCTTCTTTCACAGAGTTACATCATGTAACATGTATAGAAATGATGTACACAAGTAATATTTATGTAGAATAGCAATTTTCACTTTTTATTTTTACATTGTTCTGTGTAGAGGGGTCTCTAGTCCTCAATTCAATCTGAAAAAAGCACCAAAAATTTAAATTTTTGCCTCTCCTGCCTTACAAAAAGCAATTTATAAAGTTACAAAAAAAAGTGTCTTCTAAAAGATGGTACTGAAAAAAAGTAAAACTTGTCCAGCAAATAATAAGCCCTCATCCAGCTCCATCTAAAAAAATATGCCTGTTTGAAGATGGTAGAAGTACAATTTGTGAACAGCTAATAAAACTTTCAATAGACATCTATAAAAAGAGGTAAAAAATACTGCAAATCCAGCCAGGAAAAGTAGAACAAATCCACTGACTGCTCACAACGGTGCTATAAGGTGAATCTTAATACTTTTGCCTGGTTCCAGTGCTACCTGCAGAGTCGCGTAGTGAAACTGCTGTACTACCCCATATGTGCCGTGGTGTACAGCTCCGGCTGCACTAAAGTATTGTGCAGGTGTAGGGAGCACAAGAAACGGGCCCAAAGGGCCTCATTGGATCCATCTCTGGGTAAGTATAAATGTTTTTTGTTTTTTTATAGTGTCAATGGAGGCACTTGCTTAAAGGAAATCTACCATTTGTTTTCATTCATTGTGAACCAAACCTACCTTGAAAATGCTGTAGCAACATTGATGCAGAAACATATCTTGTTGTGAACCCGAATTGAATGACTTGTACACAGCAGTTGGGGGATCCCCCACAGATCACGAAAACAATGTACCTGCGTCGGACACCTCGTTGCTCCGTCAGACTAATGGAGCATAGGGTTGTTCATGAACGTTCTGCTCCATTAATCTTTATGGAGCTGACAGAAATTGCCGAGCGCCGGGCTCACCGATCTCCATAGAGATTAATGGAACAGAACGGTCATGCATGGCCGTCTGCTCCATTAGTCTGACTAAGCGACAAAGGGTTCCGACAGATGTATATGAGACCCCGTCGAACCCTTCATTTTCGTAATCTGTGGCAGTCTCCTCACTGAGACCCCCACTGATCAGCAAGTTATGTGCTATCCCGTGGATAGGGCCTAACTTTTGTTAGTTGGAAAACCACTTTAAACAAGATATGTTTCTGCATCAATGTAGCTACATCATTCTCAAGGTATGTTTGGTTCATAATGCATACAAGCAAATGGTAGATCTCCTTTAAGGGCGATTTGGCATACTAAAAAAACTCTTGCCGTGCACCCCTAAAGGAATTTCTGTTCACAAGTGAGGGATTGCTTTATTCAGGAGAAATTGTGCAAAAAATTTGTAAAAATGAAAATTTGGACTAAAGTATTAGTATTAGTTGAAGCGAAAAATGTAATCTTTGAGGTTTACTTGCCAATGTTTATATAATCCGTAAAAGTCAGTGAGTTTAAAATAAACTCCATACTTCTTGATAATTTCCTTGAGGGGTTTAGTTTTCATGAGTTTCCACTTTTCTGGTCTCAGTCTCTGCAAATGGCACATAATGTCAAAATCTACTCCAGCAAAATCTGGCCTCAAAAAGCCATTTGTCCATACAATAGTTAACATCCACTGTTGTTGTCAAATTTGGTAGAAAAGGCTCAACAAAAAGTTTCCTTCTCAACTTTTCCCCTAATGGATGTTTACATTTTTGGGAAAATTTAACATATTATTCACAGATTTTGAAAATTAAAAATTTTACCTCCGTTTTGTTTTACTTACTGTGAAGTTCTGGTGGTTTTCAAACTCTCTAAAAGCCGTTTTTTAAAAAGTTTGTGGGGTGACATTTTGAAATTGGTTACATTTCTATATGGGTTTCTAATATAATCCATTCAGAACTAAATGGGTCCATAAAATAATTGATCATGAAATTTCCTTGTTATCCTTTGGTCGTCAAAATAAAAGCACATTAAAAATATATAATGCCAAAATGAACGAGAGATTCTTATCCAACCAGACACATTCTCTATTTTAGGCCGGGGGATCTTTTTTTATCGTAGTCTCTGCTTTCCCACATTATAGCGGTGCCCAGCTGTAATCCTGGTAAAGCTCTGCTGTATTTCGGGAAGTATTATTTCACTATGATCCTCTGCACTATGCATCGTCTGTGACATCCAGCCAGCGCACCTTTGTGTTTAACAGACCAAGCAGGGTTGTGGGGTACAGGCCATAACTCATGGATGTTCCTTTTTCTTTGAAATTGCTAAGTATTTCTCTTTCTTTCTTTTAGACTCCAGGGAGAGTTGGAGCTCAGAATTCTGAATCTGAATCTTCTGCAACTCCTGGAAACACTGTTAACAATGAAAGTACATCAGAGGTAAAGTTATTTTCTTTGCTCATAGATCTTCTGGTTAAACAGCTCTACTATTGTCATCCGTAACTTCCAGACTTATTTGATTTTAGTTTTTGGTTTCATTTTATCTGCTCAGTTTAATAATTAATTTATACATCTTATCCCCCTATTATTAAAGGGATTGTCCACTTTCAGCAAATAATCATTGTTGTGTACCTAATGAAATTTGCAATATGCATTTAATATCAATTCCTCAAGGTTTTCTATATCTCTGTCCCTGGTCATGTGACGGACACACAAGGTGCTCGGCTCATTTTCTCAGAGAAAAATCAGAGTAGTGTGATACTATTGGCTTGTGCACCTGTGTGACGTCACATGACCATAGACAAATTTCTGTGCACTTGACGTAAACTTAGAACCTTCCTATAGAAGAACAGCAAGCACAAAGCTTGAAAATTGTGAGGAATTGGTACAAAAAGCATATAGGAAAATTGTCTAACTTTTCATTACACAAACATTATGAATTATTTGCTAAATGTGGACTATCCCTTTTATTTGTTTGGATCCCAGTGTTTGCATCTACAAGTTATGCGCAATCCTCATTATAGGGGAACATTTGTATTGTTGAGCATATCCCTTTTATACAGTCACAACTGTTATTTAAAGGCCATATGAACTGTCTCTTACAGTCCCATACATGTGAATGGAGTACCAGGGGAGCATATACATCAGCACTACAACATAAGCTGCACCGTGGACACTTGTACATTACTCCTCATGTGTTTACTGGGTGTCCCAATTGTCAGACCTCCCAGGCCGGAATCCTGTAGAAAAGTTATTTACTGGAAAACCCCTTTAATTTATTATGCTATCTTATTGTGGCTAGTGAAAAGTGGTCTTTAAACATTGTCCGTTGTCACTAGTCATTACTATTCATTATTAAAAGACCTGCCCATATATGTGGATGGCCAGTCACATCAGCGTTGACAAAAAACCTCAATATTAGTTGAGTTGTTTAATGTTTTACATTCATATGTGGTCCATTGGTAGCATTTGTAAATGCTCAAAGATGCTCAGGTCTCTTCTGCCAATGTGCTGGTGATGTGCCACAGTATCTCAAGCTTAAAGGGGTTTTTCCCATAAACAAAAGTTAGGGCCTAACCTTGCTGATCAGTGGGAGTCTTGGTGCGGAGACCCCCACAGATCATGAAAACAAGGGGTTCGATGGGGTCCCACATACCTCCATCAGACTAATGGAGCAGATAGCCACGCATGACCTTTCTGCTCCATTCATCTCTATGGAGCTGAATAAACAGAGCGTTCAAAGCTAGAAGAGGTTGGCTGTAACTTTAGTTGGGATTTGGGAACTCCAGCAAATCTACAAAGCATTGAACTCAGGTCTGTGATCTCTGTTCATCATGGGCATGGCATAATTTTAACCTGTTAATATTTTTACGATTTATTGGAAGATTTTGGGAACGCAATAAGTTTTACAAAAGTTTGAGTGTGGAGTTTTATGTATTCATTCTGCAGGGATTCATCTGTCCTGTATGCATGAACATGTATATCACTGCCCCTGAGCTCGCTGAGCATTACCAGAGCGAGCATGAGGAATCTGGAACAAGGGGACAACAAGCATCCAGTGGTTTTCCCGATGCAACCGTGGGTCTCTATATTTCATCATTCATATAGCCCAGCTATCTTGCTTTTGGTGTGTTTAGTTCCTCTGTTCTTCAAATCAAAGCACCTTAGAAACCCTAAGCTTTGGCCCATAAAACAGGTGAAAGCCTTTGCCTTTTCTCCAGATCTGCATGTAATAGTTTGTATATATTACGCTTTATGTTTTGTTGGTGGGTTGTTTATGGCCTCTTTTGCTCTTCTGAATATTCTGGCAGAATCTTGGTGGTTCAATGCAATGTGTAATAACTCATCTCTCAATAGACATTGGATTAATTTGAAATATTTGAAATATTTTATGTTTATTATTCTGACACTTTCTCCTTTTTATCGCATGTCTATATTTAAAGCATTAAAATTGGGATGCATTGTTGGAAGTTAAAATAGTCAGTTTGCTTGCCCATCATTTCTGTGGATTTCAATACAATTGATAAACTGCAAAACACCTTGCAGAAAAGTTAATCTGAGATAAAGGGGTATTCCAATCTGGGCATTAAATTTTAGTTTAATTAATCTGCTCTACATACTTTTATAGTGTGATATATATATATATATTCGGCCGGCACTGTCAATAAGCCCGGTGCGGCATCGTGGAGAGCCGGCAGCGATTACGCAATACATGCTGCCAGCTTCTCCTATTGGTCCTTTGTGACAGGGGGCGTGCTGGGGGAGTGTCGGCCGGCCCCCTTATGAATAAATCCGACTGCAGCTCCCTAGATATGAGGATCCGACCAATTATTTTGTAAGAGGTCGGATCTGTTTAAACAGCGTTTCTGACCATATTAAAAAAAAAAAAAAATTGCTGGAGAAACGGGCTAGGGAGAGGGTTATGGGGGGCCCATTTGGTGTGGGGCTATTTTGGGGTGACAGGTCCTTTTTAAGTGTTATTAAAATAATTTACCTGTTTGAAGATAAGATCCCATTAGCCATTATGTTCCTTAGAAACGAGATGTCCTTGGATACGACCATCCCTGCACTTTGGCAACGGTGACCACACATGCGCTACTGAGTCCTGCCTGGCCAACTGGATTCAGTGTTCATTACTGGATTGTGTTATGTGTCTGGCAGTCTTTTCAGTGACGATCTCTGAGGAGATTTATCAGAAGTGTCTGATCTGTAGAACAGTTTCATTTGCCCATGGAAACCAATCAGAGCTCAAGTTTCATTTTCCCACAGCTGTTCATACAATTACAGCTGATCTCTGATTGGTTTCCATGGGAAACTGGAAAAGTTTCTGATAAATACCAGAGCCAGACATTTCTGATAAATACCCCCCTATCTCTGTATCCCTATCCATCTTACCTCACACATAAGCGTCTTATACTCGTTGCCTATAGTAACCAATCAAAGCTAAGAGCTCATATTAATGACCTGTGGCAGAAAAGCAACCAATCACGTATCTGCACGGAAAATTTTGGGACAAAACCTAGTCTATGAAGTTCCCTGAGTCACAGAGCAACTGTGCAAAATTGGGTGATTGTTAACACAACGGACATTCATACACACACGCACCCATGACCACTCCATAAAGCTTTACCTCCGCCAGTGCAGTAACTAGAAGCTGCAACCTCATTGCCATCCCAAATCCCTCATGTGATCTCTCAATGTGAGCTGAGCAGTCTGGGAAAATAGTGTTGAGTGCCACAAGAAAGCAACACAAATCCGTAGTTTAACCCTCCAGGGAGGTGTTATCTGTACTTTAACTTTCTATTAAAGTTGCATGTATAAACCCGTAGTAGATTTTTTTTTTCTTGTTTGTCTTCCTGGCTGGGATCCCTGGAATATTACTAAGTCAGTTTTAGGCATCAACACCACAGATTCTCATGCAGTATCATAGCAATAATTTGTTTTACATCCGAAGATTCTGTGAATAATTGATTTTTACAACCAATTGAAAGCATCATCTTTGATATTTATTCAAGTCTCTGAACGGGTCATGCTTCTTGCTTGTTCAGAGACACATTTATCACAACGGGGGACTTTTTTGGCTTGGTTAGGGGAAGAATTTAGAGCAATATATAATGTAACCATTATTAATTACATTTGATGAACCTATTAGCGGTATTTAATTTTCAATGCAGAGTACTGGGAAGAGGAAAAAGGTGTGTCCGTATCCCCCCAAAAAATCCATATGGTCTCAGAAACTTACTGAAAGTAGGCGGCCACTATATGTGTATGTGTTTAGAGAGATTCACCTAAAAGGTAAGGCTTTTCGGCCCCAGCCTTTCATATTTGCTACAATTGTAATCCAGAGACATTGGCATGTAGAGTGGCCATGGCTTTTGGTAGCTCCTCTGGCTACAGAGAAAAGTATCATCAGATCCAGGATGGGCTGTGTCTGGGGGCTGCACTGCTCGAGGCCTCTGGCTCACACACAGAACAGATCAGCTGCACCACCAAAATAACTCCACAGCGGCAGGACAGAGCAGAACTGCTGCTGCGGCTCCTCAGTCCCGCCAGTCACAGTGAAAAGTCAGTGCCTGTTTAGACACATGGGGTACTTTTCAAAGAGTAGTACTGTGTGCGAAAGCGTCTTTGACCCTTGTGGGGGGTTTAATGCAATCTATGGTCCCGATAACGTTCGTGTGCAATGGACCTTAAACGCAGCAGGAGGACATGGTGTGGTCTACTATGCATTACTAAACTGTGTTCCCTGCTGTATACTGACCAGACAGAGGCTTGGAAGAATACTCTTTAGGTATAGAAGCTGCTCTATATGTTGGGTTCATCTGAGGGGGCCATGGAGTCCACAGCCAGGGGGATGAGCCTATAGAAGTAAATGGGGATAAGTGTTAGCTGCTGAAAATATGGCACATGTTTGTGTGCATGAGCCTGTACTGTGTAAAGTAGACCCTGACACATTTGCCTTCATTTATCTTTTCAACTGCACTTTGTATCTGATTAGAATATTGGTCAGGATATTCAGCTGGAAAATGTAACCCCTATCCCCCACCCCCTGCCTTCTGGTATCTGGTAAGCAGTTTGATTTTGGTTTAAAACCTTGTAAATAACAAATAGTTTTTCCCATAAAGGTGGTGGTCAATGTGTGTCCAAAGTAGTATATTTGGAGACCATATGAAAGAGGACTTTTTCTCTTCACTCTTTTAGGGCTTCATTTGTCCTCTTTGTATGAAATCCCATGGAACAGCTGAAGAACTTTTTAAACATTATGAAGCTTCTCATGAGCAGAGTAGTGACCCAGGTCACGGAGGAGAGGTCAATTCATCTACAGAAAGGTATTTTTCTTCTTTCATTTTCATTTAATCAGATTAGTTTGCAGAGTGTTTTGTGAATATTGTATAATCTTTGAAATGATGGAACCTTTTTCATTCTTGATAGTCTTCACATAACCCTATAGAGTTATTAAAGGCGTTGTCCGAGTGTGTTAAAAAAAATGAAAAAATTTATAGGTGGCCTGCAGGGGGGGGTTGTAAAAAAGCAAAACAAAAACTTGTATTTGCTTTCTCTGGCGCGTCTGTTCACCCCCTGCAGTTTGTCGCTGCCGTGCCCCTATTAGTTTACACAAATGCACATTCGGCTCCCGGCACTTGCACCCATCACCTGTCCCAGCTCCTGATACACATCTAACGCTGCATCGTGTATGGGGCAGGTGGCACGTGCCGGACAGGCAGAATTTTGCATCCCTGCCCCTGTAAACAAATAGGGGCACAGCAGCGACAGATGGCAGTGCTGGAGAACAGGAACAACTGAGAAGGTAAGTACAAGTTTATTTTTTATTTATAGGAAAATTTTATAGGAGCTTATCTCTACCCACTGCTTCATAACTATTTAGAATAGTAAGTGGATCCTAAATAGTGGAAAACTGATGCAGAATATAATGAACAGAACAAGGGGTTTCTCCTCATGTACAACACCTTGCAGCTAATTATGAAAAGTTATCAGAAAGGTCAGTTCTTTATGGTGTTACTGTCATCCAGTTTTTTTATACTATTTGTTATTAACAGTTCTGCAGTTTTTTTTTCTGAACCCCTCACCTGAGAGTTTTACATTCCCCCTAGTGTTACCTGTTACACCAGGGGTAAAGTAAGGACTTCACTGTGCCGTTTGCTGACACGTGTGCACTTCTGATACTGCTTATCCGGGTGGCTGGGACTACTGCACTTGCTCATTATCAGACTTAAGCTTGTTGTATAACACGGCAGTAGTCCTATTTATTGATGACTGTACATGTATTGGGAGATGTGGTGCTCAGAAATTGTTTCATTTTAGAATATAAAATGTATATGGCAAAATATTTCTATATACATTCTCTGACATGTGAATTGTGGGATTTTGAGCTGAGCTGCAGCAACAGACAATGGTCATGGACAATACAGACGGTGTTATGAGAAGGAAAAGGCAGGCCCTTTTTACTAATCTTCCACAACTCTCGGCTTATAAACTCCTGAACTGTGATATTTAATCAGAAGACTAATGCCGAATTATACAGTGACAATAACTTGCTTTTTTTTCCCCAAGAGATGAGCTATTGCTACTTCGACAGGAGGTACAAGACTTACAAGCATCACTCAAGGTAACATTATTTTGTGTCCCCTCCTGGCTTTAAAGATGTCCCACAGAATTAGTACCAGTGATGTTCATGGAATGGACATCTCAGCACAACTTTTCTCCACCCAACACGTAAAAGTCCAGAAAGGCAGATTTTTATGAGACCCCGGCCTCTTAATAAATCTGAACATGTACTCTGCCACTGGAATGGTTCGAAAATAAAGGATGATTTTGGGCGGGAGAGAGTGTGCGGCTCAAAAAAAACTATACCAAGGAAATTAGTTCTTTTACATCCCAGAAAGCAGACTTCCTTTAGCGTATTACAATTAAAAAAATGGATTCTGGGAACCACATTAATGGTTAATTGAATTGTTAATAGCGAGTTATGAAAAAAAGACTGAATCCAAGAGACATAGAAAAAAATAGCGAGAGAAGACTATAGAGAATAATACAATAGTCATTATAAACGTATGACATAGACCACAGTCTCTTTGTCTGTGACATCTCAGTCAATGAGGCTAAATGAGTCGTGCTGCAGGATTAGGGGGACACTAGATCTGCAAATTTGATGGGGTCCTTTTCAAGCCAGCTTTTAATTGGGTAATAGTTGCCTATAGGAATAAGAAACCAGAAGAATCCTCAAACCAATAAAAAATATATTTTGTGTATAGGTGGTGACTCGCTCCATAAGTGACTGCTGACAGTACAGGTACAGAGGCGAAGCCTCTCTGGCAATAGCATAATCCCACCACTCCAGTGTGACATCTCACGTAACCAGTATTCCCATGATAAAATGGGGAAAAAAATTCAAAGTTTAGAGCTGAAATGTACTAAAAAAACAAATAAACCTGATAATACAACCAAAGTAAAAATTACTTTGCGAGAGACTCTGCACAGGTTAGCATAACAACACTACAGTTTACCTGCAGAAGCACCCAGTTAATAGAAATGTATTTGAGAACAGTAAATTTGTATTTTTTATATTGTGACAGGAGAATATTGCGTGCATGTGGTCGCTATTGGTGTCTATATATCAAGTCAGGTTATTTAACACCTAATGCACATTATATGGGGCACATCTTCTATCATGTTGTTTACTGAAGGGGATTATTCTCCATTAAAGCAGAACAAGAAAGAAATATGACAAAGATGATGGATGAAGGTGAAGAACCAGCAAGTGAAAGCCATGTGAAAAATCATACAAAGTAGAAAACAGTTATTAGGAGTGTATACTATAATCATTGTAGTGTAATAGATTACCAGGATAACAGGAATAGTGTACTGGATCATGCAGTGGCCAAATGCAGTGCATACCGCTTTCTGGGGGGATTTCAGACTTTTCAGCCACAGACTTTCAGAACAATACACCTACTTAGTGAATGCGTCAATGAAAAACAGGTAGGCACACACAGACTGATACTCAGCATGGACAAGATTCAGCTCTTTGCACAGCAGGGTTGGCTATGCCTTAGCCCTTAAAAACAGACAAAGTTCGCTGGCAATCTATTAGCATTACAGGAAAAACATGTGGGTCGGTGATAGGCAGATGCTGTGTGGACAATCCCCTAACACCAAACAAGAGTGTATGGCTGTGTGGAACAAAGCAAAATGCAAACAAAGAAGAAGAAGAAGATGTGGCAATTTCCGTGCTCTGTCCACGGGGCTATATAGGAATACACTTGTTTTACTGCCGCAGGGTGCGAATTAAATCAGTAGAAAAAATAAATGAAGTCATCACACTGTCTGGAACTTTCGGGCGAAGGTTTTTAATTAACAATTTATGAGGGGAACATGTGAGTAAATGGTCACTAAAAACCTTTGGACCGGAAGATTTAAAATGGGGGTGTAATTCATTTATTTTCTACCCGATATTGGAATTATGAGAGTAAAAGCATGTAAATTTAGTTTTATTACCATTTTACCATAAAATCAAACATGGATAAACCAGGGACACTTAATCATAGATCCAGACACAGAGGATGTGGTATTCTCTTGTTTGTTATTCATTCCTTCTAAATACATTGTAACATTATGCAATGAGTCAGAAGGGCCTGGGGGTGTTAGCAAACCCCCCACTGCTCTAGCTCACAGGCTGTTACCACTATACAGGAGCAACCCCACTGTGTGCTGAAACATCCTCTTCTGCAGTGAGATCACATCCTCCTGCATGCGAGAAGTGCCTGAGTGGACGGCAGAGGAGGGACAGTGAAGAGAGGGAGTGAGAGGAGTAACAAACTATGAAGCACAGCTGGAGGTGCTTGGTAAAGTCCCCTCCAGAGCGCATTAGGGTCATTCGATCTTTAAATGTGTTATTTTAAAGGACAGAAAGGTACAAATAAATGGATATACGAATAATAAAGAAGATACTCAAGACAGTCTACGGTGCTGAATCTATGAGTGGGTGCCCACTGAATCATCTATGATTTTGATGGTAGAATCCCATTAAAGTGTGATATTTCCAGCTCAATATAACTAAGTATTGGATAAGGTGGTTAAAGTATTCCGACCTGGGGAGAACGAAAAGGAGGGGGGAGGAGGCCGAGTGAGAATCCTGCGGATCTTCTCCATCCAGCCATTATATGCGCAAGCCCATCCATTAGTGTTGATGGAACCAGACAACAATTGCAGGGGGCATTGCCTGAATTATGTCATCGGCTGATACACTATGGGACAAGAGGTCGGCTCCTGTACTATCAAGTATGTGGTGATGCTACACAGCAATAAAACTTCTGAGGATAGGTTCATAATGGTTTATGTTTCCAGCCCACAAAACCTCACCCCCCCCCCTATTATCTCTTACAGTTCTTATCCGATTCTCGTTCTCCAATGTACGTATAAAAGGAAGTAATCTAGGATGTGAATTATAAAAAGGGTTCCATTAAGTCAGAAAGGGAAATAAATAGAAGGATTTACACTTACATACTGCAAGTAAAAATATGCTAAGCTTTCCGAGAAGAACGTCATTGATAAAGGTAGGCCATTATTCCATGAAATATCTACATCATTACTATCTGCATGTGCAAGTGCGTGTGGGCTAATATGCCTTTAATGCAAGTCATTTCTGACAATCTGCCCGCCAATTTACAATGTTCAAGGAAGCGTATGGAATTGTTTGATGAAAGTGGATATGCTTGGTATTAAATGTCACTCACAAAAAATATAGAAGGCAAATAGTTCAAGCTCCAGCAGACACAAGTATGCAGATGACAAATGGAGAAAGAGGTCAAAGAAGAACACAAACTCACAATTCCCAAATGTGGTCTGTAGCAATGTTCCCCAGTTTTAATCAATTGTAATAATGAACCACAATGCAAAATATATAGTCCCCACACATTCTATACTATAAACCATTACAGGCGGTCCCCACTAAGAACACCCAGACCCTTAATTTACAAAAGTACTTCAGCCCTAGGCTACATTGTCAGCTGTATAGTTAGCAAAGTTTCTGAAGGAAGCTTCATGTTAATCCTGGTTCTTATGACAATACAACGTTTTAAAAATATCCAACAAAAAAATGTTGGCAGGGGCTATACAGTTATAAATTACCTCAAATTACATACAATAAGAACAAACATACAGAACCTATATTGTGTGTAACCCGGGGACTGTTGTATATTTATGCAGATGGAATGGACGGTTCTAGGATGTCATTTTTCCAGCACCACCTCTGCTTACCAGAGTTAGCATTTTGCATCTGCAGTTGCTTGCACTATCTTTCAACTTCTCCGATTCTTTTTCAGTTCCAGAGTGGTTTTATCCATCAGCGTGAACCTGAATGAGCTCTTTTTTCAACACTGCCACATCTTCTATTCCGGTCGTTGTAACTGTAAGGCAAAAGACTATAAACTATACATAAGGCTAGGAGATTACCCAGGAAATCAGAATCCACTCATATTCTCTTTTAGAAAGATTGTTTTACTGAAGATATATGGATAAGGTAAGAAAAATAGAATAAATACTAAAAACCTCTAAAAGAAATGTCAAAAGTAAAAATTTAGAGCTCATTGTATCAATATGCCACTATAAGGGATACAAATTTGTTTAATTATAGAAAATTAAAGGAGAGATATTAAAGGACATCTGCCATCAGATTTACTGTTGGTAGATTGCCCTAACTCACTGCTTGTAACTCCACGCTCCAGTAGCCCTTTTCATTCTCAGAGGCTTCTCATCAGTTCTGGCATGCTTCCTGGCTTCGCAGACGAGCTGCGTGCTGAAGAGAAGCCAGTAGGAGGTAGATCCGTGATGTTAGGTTTCCTTTACAGAAAACCTTCAGTGGGAACACATTTCATACCACTCTATACTTCTTGACTATTCATACAAGAGAGGTGTGTGCGGCGACGGGATGGTGCACGCATGAACCAGAGGTGGCATATGTTTGTCTTTTACTATTTGCTTGACCTTTAACATCTGCCTTTTAGGCTTTTACAGGTCAATTCTTGAAATATTAAAGGGTAATCATGAGCTCTATGGATTCTATTATATCACCGCACTCCAGGAGTAGAAATGATCTTTTCGGCACCACTATCCCTAGAGGGATATAACAGATGAACAAATTGGGACAAGGGGTAGAAAGAGGACGGCAAGGTCTAAACAAGTGGTCAGAATACAATCTATAAACTCTTACATAGGACTATGACAACATTTACCAGCTCTGTCTTAGATCTTCATCACACGTGATCGTATCTGTAGATCTGGTTAAGACTTTTCACTTTTCCTCAGTCGCAGCAAGGTGACCTTTTTCTTCATCATATGAAGCCTTCAACCTGTATTGAAATAGAAAGAACTATAAAGTATGTATGACCATGAACCAGTTTAACAAGTACCATATCTTAAAGGGTGTTAGCAGAATAGATTGTACAGCTAAAAAGACCATACCCACTCAACCTCTTCACAACAAGGCAATGGATGTACTATTTCCCTCAAAAAGCTGATATTACCATGTTGGATGGTTTGTTGGTGCTATAGAAGTTGGGCCCAGCAAACAGTTTTGTATGCTATCGATGAAAGCAAGACAGAATAAAGATAATGTCATATACATCAATTGTTGTTTTGTGAAACTGACTTGCCCCCAAACTCTTCATTGACCAAAAGGATACATACATAGATTGTAACTTACCATCTGATATCTGTGTAAATGATATGGAGAGCCCCCGGTATCCCCACCAATGTAGTCAAATGCATAGATAAGGTTCGTAACCATAGATATGTTCCCTGCTTAACAGCCAAGCCAAAAATTATAGGTCAGCTGCCAATAAATGAATCAGGCTAAATATGAGTTCAAACAGCCACTAAACTAGGATTGGCGCTGCCCACTCCAGTCCCATTCTCTGTATTAAGTGCTTTGAGCAAGGATAGTTTGGGTGTGGGACAGGAGCCTGAGCCAAACATCAATATGATATTGAAGGAAATCGTCATGAGGATCTAGGCTCAACAAGCATCCGCTCAAACCTGTTTCCAGGATCACAATGATACCTTCCATATTCTGGGAGATTCATCAGTAAACAGAAAAATATTTTGTACGTTATGCAGTCACATATTTAAGGAGTCACTGGTCAAAGAATACGTATCTCGTCCTTTTGGCATTCAAAGATTATATCCCCAGACTAGAACATCACCCTAAGCTACCTCTTCAGTGCAGACAGCTCTTACAATGTACTTGGACTTGTGAAATAATGACAGCCTGAGGGGGAAAAACATGACCTAAGCACAGTGATGAGCAGAACCGCTATTGCCCCCCCCCCCCCCCCCCCCCCCCGCATGTAGGTGCCAAGGAGGCCGAGGGCTACGTCGAGAGCCATTTCGTCTGATGGAGGAACACCCGAGGCACATCACGGCCCAAGCAGAGAAGAGTTACACCAGAGCAGAAAACTCAGAAGAACGTACTCAGAGTGGACGCTAACCAAATGCATAGATGCATGTTACGCCCCATCCTCCCTTTCAATGCAGTAACGAGGGTTGGGTGATCTTGTAGGCAGGCAAAGGAAGAACGAAGGGAAGATGTCGCTTGGCAGAAATATAAAAAAAGATTGTCATATGAACAAGAAGAGAATAACATGAACTGCTTTAACACTACTGCTGGGGCTGGCGCATGGGGCAACTTGTGCAAAAAGATAAAATAATTCGTGGCTTTATGGGATATAGAAAGTAGTGGGGCAACTCCGGATCTACACTAAGAGGTTCGCACCATCAATGTGTACCCTAGGCATCACACTTTCACTCGGCTCGCCACGACGATGTCAAAAAAGTATAAAGGCTACGGCGTATTCCCAGAATCGTACTAGATTTCCGAGAAAAATATAACCAGTAAAGGCCGCTGTCACTGTAATCGTGACGCCGCACACATAGTCAGCTGGCACTAACAAGGGGCCCATGTGATGAGCGAGCGGTATTGAGGCTGAAGAACCATAAAGATCCGGTAACTGGAAGTGTAAGAGGGGAGTAAAATTTGATACAGGTCGAGAGGATGCAACAGACATGTAGGTGCTATTATAAGCACCAGAATAGAAGACCGCCTATATATTTTATCAAAATGGGTAGTTAACCGACTGACGAAGTGAACGAATGTAACAGCACGCCTTAGAGAATCTAAGGCTTCTGGGGAGATAATACGTGGTAAAATGTAGCTTAGCAAACCAAGAAATGTAGACATACAGAGCAATCAACACATTAACCAAACCTAAATTACAGTACAGGGCTAGACTATGTGCTGAACTGTCGGTGTTCACAGAAAACAGATACAGCACTGTCAGATCTGCGCTTGAGAGGTGCCCAGATCTCATGTCAAGTGGGGCTTCTTCCAGCTGAGATACGTTCTAAACGTGATATGGAGAGAGTTGAGTGGAAGAAGGAAGACAAATTTATGTTGTAAATGAGTATCACCAAAAGTAAAATCGAGGAAGGTCGACTAAGGCAAAAAAAAAAGATTACATAGAGCACCGTAGTTGTTTTCATAAAAAAAGAGTTAATGTGATTGGAAACACAAAGCAGGCCAGCAAGTGACCAAGGAGAGGTAAGGGAGCGGAAGAGGGGGGTACCAAGGTTGTGGGATAAGATAGAGAAAATAGAGGAAAGACACTGGTTGCGATTATAGTACTAGCACTATAACAATGATTAGTTGTATGTATGTGTGTGCTAGAAAACCGAATGAGCGTGAGATAAGGATAGAAGTGAATAAATAAGTCCAAAACTGGGATGGGTCAGTATCATAGCAAACTAAGGGGTACAATTGAAGGCTGAATGGGGAAATGTAGGAAGGATGATTTATAATGTACGCGCAACGCGGAATAGGGGACATAATGGGACTGGAATGGACCAGGCCGCCCCAATGAGGTGGAAGGCCAGATTTCAGAGCACCAATACATACCTGCCCCCCAAACGTTCTATGGAACCCGCCATGGTGCGAGTGAGTTAGAGGTACACAGTGTCAAACTGCACTGTAAACAAAAGCCCATGATGACGAAGATCAGATTTATGTCATCTCCGGAGGCAGCAGCCACAAGGATGTGAGGGGATCTCAGTAGCCGTAGAATGGATACAATCATGTCTAATACTATGAGATGAAAAAGCAGGGACTAGGTATGCTACAACATCAGGTAAACAAGGTGCTTCTTGTCATTTACCTGGACCAAATCTGATATGTGTTGGCTTTTTAGAGAAAAATAGAATGCTATATGACAATACACAATATAATCAAAAGGTCAGTTACATTAGGTTGTTTTTTAAAGGACATGAGGTAGAGGTCCACATAGGAGAATACATTGAGCTAGCTATACCGAGTAAACAAGATCGAAAAAGGTCACAAAATGGATTTTCTGCAAGCTGGTGCACAAATGGGCTCAACTTTGAATGAGAGTTTTAGATGCATTCTCTTGTACTTACACATTTTAACTATGCGCACACTATAATATTGTTGACAAAACATTGGGAAAGAGGATACTACTCACTTGAGATGCTGACTGTGGTCACTCCATCAGGTATGGCGTTCAAAATATATAAAGAAAAAGAGAAAAGCCAACTTACAACAATTGAGAATTCGTATCAAACTATGTGTGTTTTAGTTTAACAGGGCAACAACAATAGGTCAGGTGGAGATTACCGTATTATATATTAGTTAAATAATTTTATTGAAGGTTTTTATAGTTAGATTTTTTGTGCAATAGACGCTCTTCAAAAGAAGGAAGAGGTAACACCAATGGGAAAAAATGATTATAAAAACATCGGTATTTCACAAGCAATTGTAGCATCTCCGCTAAAGGAAACTACCCAGCGCAGGAGTCGGGGACTGATAACCAATGCACTAACATACTGGGGTGTGCCTCACCTATGGCAGGATTCCACTCTCTTTTTGCTTCTTATGCCCTTGTTTTTAATAAAAAAAAAGGATTTAAAAAGTGTATGTAATTAGACCGAAGGAGCTGTAAAATTGAGCCCATAGCCCCCAGGCCAATTTGCTGTTTTTCGAAAATAAGGCTTAAATGAGAGTCATAAGAAGCTAAACGAACAAAGAACAAACGATCATGCCAGAGGGGGCACACACCAGTATGTCAGTGTGCCCATTTAATAATCCTTCATACTGGTGGTAGATGTCCTTTAAATGCCGAACTAGAAGAGTTGTATACATCCCAAAGGTTAAAAGAATCTATGAAAAAATATGTATGCACATAAATCTTCAGTTCCAGTACTTGTTGTAAGACCCTCCAGAAAATGTATGAGCCAGACTCGCAAGCGCAAAGCTTTAAGTCTTTAAACCCACAGAACATAATGTTTTAATTTCGCGTATAAGCAGGGTTCTTAGATCCTACTTTAAAATCTTAAAGAGGATTACTTGCTTCAGTTTGCTACGTTGAGACAGTTTACCAACTCCTTTCTTCAGTTCTTTCGTGCATACCAGTTCTCTTCCTAAATCATAACAACAATATGAAAAAGAAGATTCTATTAATACTAAAATTCTGAAGTGGTTCTTAGTGGGTTGGTTTGAAGGGGGACACAGGAACTTTACTAGTTTTTTTGTTTTTATATTTTTCTGTAGTTTTCAGCCGAAATGGGAAATCTGAGGATACAGTTGAGGGGAACCTGTCTGAGTGGCTTGTCATGCAAAACTGTCCAGTCTGCCAGATACCTAAATATTTGCCATGCTAGGGGGCAATATGGATTTCCAAGTACAACACAGGAGTGTAGTGTGGCAAAAACACTTTCTCTGACTTCCCTGCACTTATAAAAGAGCGAAGACAGCTTTCAACATTTGTCTAATTCTAGGGAAGGCAAAGTACAAGCAACACAGGAATCAGAAAACATAAGGACTGGACTTTTACGAGTTTTGATGCCGCTTAGCTTTTGGGACGAGGCATGTAAAATGCCCCAAACGGCTGCAGAATTAACATAGTCTCCACTGGAAAAGGCGAATCCGATTCTATAGCGCTGAAATCGCACACCAGGCTAAGACCAGGTCTAAATGGGCCAAACTGACTTGGTATAGAATGGACATCTCGGCACAACTTTTCTCCACCCAACACGTAAAAGTCATTTGCATGCAACATTTAGAGTTCTTTCTTAATGGTAAAGTATCTCCCAAAATGTAGAAGGACATCATTTGAATCGTTGTAATATACATTACCGCACAGCAGTGCCTCAATCCTCTTGTAACCCTTTATTGTCTGCAGGATATCAGGAGTGTAGAGCTAATAACCAAAAGATCCACTGCCTCCTCTCTGACTTGTGTAAACTGTCTAGAGCTACTAAACCATTTTGGAATATCACTATTAAAATGGTAGAAATTGTCAGAACACTTTGGAGGAGTTTATTACGTGTGCAGTAAAAGCCAGTATCTATTTTCCGCCTGCCGGTGTACAGCAAGGCGGATTTTTATGAGACCGCGGCCTCTTAATAAATCTGAACATGTACTCTGCCACTGGAATGGTTCTATACCAAGTCAGGCCAATTTAGACCTGGTCTGACCTGGTGGCGATTTCAGCTATAGAATCGGATGCTTTTCCAGTGGAGACTATATTTAATTCTGCCGTTTGGGGCATTCCCCTATTTGCCCCACTCTCCACCCCGTCATGCCCAAAACTGTGAAAAAAGGGGCATTTTACATGCCTCGTCCACCAAAAAGCTAGCGGACAAAACATTGTAAATGTCCAGCCTTATGTTTTCTGATGTACGTGCCTTCTCCTATAATTAACAAATGAGTTGAAAGCTGTCTTCGCTCTTTAAAGTGCAGGGAGTAGAGAAAGTGTTCGTGCCACTACTCTGTTGTACTTGAAATCACATTATTGCCCCCAGCATGGCAAATATTTAGGATCTTGGCAGACTGGATCAGTTTTGCCATTGACTAATGCCACTACAGACAGGTTCCTCCAACTGTATCCTACAGATTTCCCAGTTTCGGCTGAAAACTACAGTAAAAATATAAAAAAAAAAACCTAGTAAAGTGCATGTCCCCCTTAAACAACTCCAAGCTTAAGAACTACACATTCAGATTTTAGTATTTAAATAGAATCTTCTTTTTCATATTGTTGTTATGATTTAGGAAGAGAAATGGTATGCAGAAGAACTGAAGAAGGAGTTGGAAAATGTTCAAGAGCAACTGAAGCAAGTAATTCCTTTAAGATTTTTAAAGTAGGATCTAAGAAGCCCTGCTTATGACAGAAATTAAAACATTATGTCATGTGGGTTTACAGACTTAAAGCATTTCGCTTTGCGACGTCTGGATCCATATTTTTCTGGAGTCTTACCACAAGTACTGGAACTGAAGATTTATGTGCATACATAATTTTTAGCTTTTAGCTTCTTATGCACTTCATTTTAAGCCTTATTTTCAAGCAAATGGGCCCGAGGGGCTATGGGCTCAATTTACAGCTCCTCTGGCTCATTTACATAATTTTTAAACCTTTTTTTTTAAAACAAGGGCATAAGAAGCTAAAAGAAGAGTGGATCCTGCCAGAGGAGGCACACACCAGTATGTTAGTGGCATAGATTTCCTTTAAGCTGAGATGTACATTGAAGAGCAGATGTGCACAAAAAAACTAACTAATAAAAAATTAACTAATAAGAATAGGAAATCTCCACCTGACCATGTGTTGCCTGTTAAACTAAAACAACAACATAGTTGTATAGAATTCCTCATTGTTGTAAGTTGCTTTCTTCTTTTTTCTTTATATTTTTAGAACGCCATACCTGATGGAGTGACCACAGTAGCATCTTCAAGTGAGTAGTATCCTATTCCCAGAGGTTCGCACAATATTCTACATCATCAAGTGTGCGCATAGTTAAAATATGTAAGACAATAGAAAATGCATGTAAATTTGTAAGGTCTAAATCAAATGAGCCCATTGCAGCTGCAGAAAATACATTTTTGTGAGTTTTTAGATCTTTGTTAATGGTAGAGCTAGCTGCAATTTATTTTCCATGTGGACCATCTACCTCCTTTAAAAAAAACATAAATGTAAAATGACCTTTGATTATATTGTGTATTGTCATATACATCTATTTTTCTCTGAAAAAGCCCAACACAAGTAAGATTTGGTCCAGGTAAATGAGAACACTCTTGTTTATATGTTGAGCATACCTAGTCCTGCTTTTCAGCTCATATGTATTAGACATGATTGTATCCAGTCTAGGCTATGAGATCCCCACAGTCCTTGTGGCTGCTGCCGGAAGATGACAAAATCTAGGACTTGTCAGCATGGCTTTGTTACAGTGCAGTGAGACACTGTGTACTCACCGCACCATGAGCGGGTGCCATAGAACGTTATGGGGGGCAGTAGTATGGCTCTGAAATTGGCCCCCATACGGTCCACTGCACAAGGCCTTATATTGTGGAATTAAAATATTCTACACAGTCAATAACCTTATGGGATATGACTCACAGTTTTACTTTTATTCATTCTATCAGTATCAGAAAAAAACAACAATCAGGTTAAAGCAACATAACTCAAAGTTGTCTTTGCTATTTATTTACCAACCTTACCCCACCCCTTTCATGGCATTTGGTCCATAGAAAACAACTAATGTCTAGTATATTTGCCAGTGACTGATTTATTTGGAGTATAAAAATAAATTTGCCTTTCAGAACTTCAGTCTTTAGAACATCAGCTGGAAGAAGCCAAGACTGAGATCTTCAACATCAAGCAGATGAAGGACTTGTTTGAACAGAAGGCAGCACAGCTAGCGACTGAATTGGTTGGTAAGTGTGATGTGTATGTAATGGTTGTAATTACAGTATACTCCAGAAGCATAGATTTCTAGGTACAGTATTTCAGACTGTATACATTTAAAGGGGCCTTCTGGGCTAAAAATATTGATGACGATCTTTACATACAGTCAAAAGGATTTAGGTCTTCAAGCCACCATCAACCTGTTATTCAGGACAGGGGAGGATTACAGTGATGTCCTTGTATATTCTGGGAAACGTAGCTTTATGCAGAACAAGATCTTATTGAATGACTTTTTAAAGGGGATCGAGAAGAGTGATGTTACGATGTCCCCCCTCAGGCTTCATTAATTTCACAAAGTCCAAGTACATTGTAAGAAGCTGTCTGGCAGCTGAAGTAGGTAGCTTAGGGTGATGTTCTAGTCGTGTGAGATATCTTTGATGCCATAAAGGAAGAGATGACTACCGGTATTCTTTGATCCAGTGACTCCTTAAATTATGTGACTGCATAGGTAAAATAATATTTTTCTGTTTAATGATGAATCTCCCAGAATATGGAAAGGTATCATTGTGATCCTGGATAACAGGTTAGCGGATGCTTGTTGAGCCTAGATCCTCATGACCGATTTCCTTCAATATCATATTGATTTGGCTCAGGCTCCTGTCACCCAAACTAATCCCTTGCTCAAAGCACTTAATACAGAGAATGGGACTGGAGTTGGGCAGCGCCAATCCTAGTTTAGTGGCTGGTTCTGGAAACTCATATTAGCCCTGATTCATTTGATTGGCAGCTGACCTATAATTTTCTGGCTTGGCTATTAAGCAGGGAACATATCTATGGTTACTGAACCATTATCTATGCATTGACTACATTGGTGGGGGTACCGGGTGAGCTCTCCATATCATTTACAGCAATATCAGATGGTAAGTTATCTATCTGTATTTGGTCAATGAAGAGTTTGGGGCAAGTCAGTTTCAACAAAACAACAGATTGATGTATGCCATGATCTTTATTCTGGTCTTGGCTTTCATCGATAGCATACAGAACTGTTTGCCTTGGACAACTTCTACAGCACCAACAAAAACTGCAAAAAATCCAACATGGTAGATCAGCTTTTTGAGGGAAATAGTACATCCATTGCCTTTTGTTGTAAAGAGGTTAGAGGCTATGGTCTTTTTAGCTGTACAAAATCTATTCTGTAACACCCTTTTAAGATAATGGTACTTGTTAAACTGGTTCATGGTCATACATACTTTATATGTTCTTTCATATTTCAATACAGAGTTGAAGGCTTCATATGATGAAGAAAAAGGTCACCTTGCTGCGACTGAGGAAAAAGTGAAAAGTCTTAACCAGGATCTACAGATACGATCACGTGTGATAGAAGATCTAAAGACAGAGCTGGTAAATGTTGTCATAGTCCTATGTAAAGATGTTATAAGATTGTATTCTGACCACTTGTTTAGACCTTGCCAGTCCTCTTTCTATACACCTTGTCCCAATTTGTTCATCTGTATATCCCTCTAGGGATAGTGGTGCCGAAAAGATCATTTCTACTCCTGGAGTGCGGTGATATAATAGAATCCATAGAGCTCATAGATTACCCTTTATAGTTCAAGAATTGACCTGTAAAAGCCCTAAAAGGCAGATGTTAAAGGGTCAAGCAAATATAAGAAACAAGACATACTTGCCTATCTCTGGTTCAGCGTGGCACCTCCCGTCGCCGCCAACCTCTGCTTGTATGAAGAGTCAAGAAGTATAGAGTGTGTATGAAATGTGTTCCCACTGAAGGTTTTCTGTAAAGGAAACCTAACATCACGGATCTACCTCCTACTGGCTTCTCTTCAGCACGCAGCTCGTCTGCGAAGCCAGAGCTATTGCGCATGCGCAGAACTGATGAGAAGCCAGTCGGAGAGATTGAAAAGGGCTACTGGAGCGTGGAGTTACAAGCAAGTGAGTTAGGGCAATCTACCAACAGTAAATCTGATGGCAGATGTCCTTTAATATCTTCTCCTTTATATTTTCTATAATTAAACAAATTAGTATCCCTTATAGTGGCATATCGATACAATGAGCTTTTCTCAAATTTTTTACTTTTGAACATTTCTTTTTAGAGGTTTAGTAGTTATTCTATTTTTCTTACCTTAACATATCTTTCTAAAAGAGTAATATGAGTGGATTCTGATTTCCTGGGTAATCTTCTAGCCTTATGTATAGTTATAGTCTTTTTGCCTTACAGTTACAACGACCGGGAATAGAAGATGTGGCAGTGTTGAAAAAAGAGCTCATTCAGGTTCAGACGCTGATGGATAAAACCACTCTGGAACGTGAAAAAGAATCGGAGAAGTTGAAAGATGAGTGCAAGCAACTGCAGATGCAAAATGCTAACTCTGAGGTAAGCAGGGAGGTGGTGCTGGAAAATGACATCCTAGAACCAGTCCATTCCATCTGCATAAATATACAGACAGTCCCCGGGTTACACACAATATAGGTTCTGTATGTTTGTTCTTAAGTTGAATTTGTATGTAATTTCGAACTGTATATTGGCCCCTGCCAACATTTTTTTGGGATTTTAAAAACGTTGTATTGTCATAAGAACCAGGATTAACATTGAAGCTTAACTGCAGACAACTTTGCTAACTATTACAGCTGACCAATGTAGCCTAGGGCTGAAGTACAGTAAATTACCAACAATGAGGTCTGGGTGTTCTTAAGTCGGGGACCGCCTGTATAGTGGTTTATAGGTATAGAATGTTGGGGACTATATATTTTGCATTGTGGTTCATCATTACAATTGAGTAAAACTGGGGAAACATTGCTACAGACCACATTTGGGAATTGTGAGTTTATGTTCTTCTTTGACCTCTTTCTCCATTTGTCATCTGCATACTTGTGTCTGCTGGAGCTTGAACTATTTGCCTTCATTATATTTTTGTGAGTGACATTTAATACCAAGCAATATCCACTTTCATCAAACAATTCCATACGCTTCCTTGAACAGTGTAAAATGTGGCCGGGCAGATTGTCAGGAAATGACTTGCATTAAAGGCATATTAGCCCACACGCACTTGCACAATGCAGATAGTAATGATGTAGATATTTCATGGAATAATTGCCTAACTTTATCAATGACGTTCTTCTCGGAAAGCTTAGCATATATTTTACTTGCAGTATGTAAGTGTAAATCCTTCTATTTATTTCCCTTTTCTGACTTTAATGGAAACCTTTTTATAATTCACATCCTAGATTACTTCCTTTTTATACGTACATTGGAGACACGAGAAATCGGATAAGAACTGTAAGAGATTAATAGGGGGGGGGGGAGGTTTGTCTGGAAACATAAACTATTAATGACCTATCCAGAAGGTTAGTTGCTGTGTAGCATCAGCCACATACTTGGATAGTACAGGAAGCCGACAGCTCTGTCCATAGTGTATCAGCCAGATGACAGAAATTCAGGCAAAGCCCCTGCAGATCTGTTGTCTGGTTCATAACACTATGGATGGAGCTTGCAGCATATAATGGCTGGATGGAGAAGATCCGCAGGATTCTCACTGCCCCCCCCTTCTTTCAGGTGAAATACTAACCACCTATCCAATACTAGTTTATGAGCCTGGAAAACAACTTTAATGGATATCTACCATCAAAATCATAGATGATGATCAGGGGCACCCACTCATAGATTCAGGCACCGTGACTGAGGTAATCTTCTTATATTTGTTATCCATGTCATTTTTCCTTCTAAAATAAACATTTAAAAGGATTCTAATGAGCCCTAATGGCTCTGGAGGGGGACTTTACCAGAGCACCTCCAGCTGTGGCTTCATAGGTTGTTACCCTGTCACCCCCTCTCCTGCTCCCTCAGCACTTCCCACCTCCTTCTGCAGGAGGATGTGATCTCACTGCAGAAGAGGATGTTTCAGCACACAGTGGGGGTTGCTCCTGTATAGTGTAACAGCCTGTGAAGCTAGAGCAGTGGGGGGGTTTGCTAACACCCCCAGAGCCCTTCTGACTCATTAGCATAATGTTACAAATGTATTTAGAAGGAATGAATAACAAACATAAGAAGAATACCACAGTCTCTGTGTCTGGATCTATGAGTAAGTGTCCCTGGTTTATCCATGTTTGATTTTAATGGTAAAATGGTAATAAAAACTAAATTTACATGCTTTTACTCTTCATAATTCAAATCGGGTAGAAAATGAAATGAATTACACCCACCATTTAAATCTTCCGGTCAAAGGTTTTTAGTGACCAATTTACTCACAGTTCCCCTCATAAATTGTGCAACAAATTGTTAATAAAAACCTTCGACCCGAAGATTCAAGACAGTGGTGAGTGACATTCATTTAATTTTCTACCTGATTTAATTCGCCACCCTGCGGCAGTAAAACAAGTTGTATTCCATATAGCCCCTGGAGCACAGAAGCCTAACAGAAATTGCCACACTTCTTCTTTTGTTTGCATTTTTGCTTTGTTCACACAGCCATACACTCTTGGTTGGTGTTAGGGGATTGTCCACGAGCAGCTGCCTATCACCACACATGTTTTCCTGTAATGCTAATAGATTGCCAGCGAACTTTGTCTGTTTTTAAAGGGCTAAGGCATAGCCAACCCTGCTTGTGCCAAATGAGGCTGAATCTTGTCCATGCTGAGTATCAGTCTGTGTGTGCCTACCTGTTTTCATTGACGCATTCACTTAAGTAGGTGTATTGGTCTGAAAGTCTGGCTGAAAAGTCTGAAATCCCCCCAGAAACGGTATATGCACTGCATTGTGGCCACATGCAATCCTGTATATCCATGGTAATGGCTTATTACACTACCAATGATTATAGTATACACTCCTAATAACTGTTTTCTACTTTGTAATGATATTTCACTGGCTTTCACTTGCTGTTCTTCACCTTTCATCCATCATCTTTGTCATTTTCTTTCTTTGTCTGCTTGCTAATGGAGATAATCCCCTTCAAGGTAAACAACTATGATAGAAGATGTGCCCCATATAATGTGCATTAGGTGTTAAATAACCTGACTTGATATAGAGACACAAATAGCGACCACAATGCAGCAGATATTCTCCTGTGCACAATAATAAAAATACAAATTTACTGTTCTCAAATACATTTCTATTACTGGGTGCTTCTGCAGGTAAACTGTAGTGTTGTAGCTAACCTGTGCAAGAGTCTACTGCAAAGTATACATTTTACCTTGGTTGTATTATCATAGGTTTAATTGTTTTTAGTACATTTCAGCTCTAAACTTTGAATTTTTTTCCCCATTTTATCATGGGAATACTGGTTACGTGAGATGTCACACTGGAGTGGTGGGATTATCTAGCCTTAGAGAGGCTTGCGGCCTCTGTACCTGTACTGTCAGCAGTCACATTATGGAGCGAGTCACCACCTGATCAACAAAAATATATTTTTATTGGTTTTGAGGATTCTTCTGGTTTCTTATTCCTTAGGCAACTATTACCCAATTAAAAGCTGAGCTTGAAAAAGGACCCCAAGAAGTTGCAGTCTATGTCCACGAACTGCAGCAACTCAAAAGCTCATTGACTGAGATGTCACAGAAAAATGAGGTATGTGCTAAATGGAAACTTGAATAGTTATTATAGTCTCTTTTTTTTTTTTTTTCAATAATCAGTATTACATTACATTACATTATGTGGTTGCAGAACCATTTGTTTTATTTTGTATACAGCTAAAGGGCTTGCTTTCTGGGATGTAAAAGAACTATTTCCTTGGTATAGTTTTTTTGGAGCCCACACTCCGCCCTCAAAACATTATTTTCTACCTTAAAATGTACTGTGGTGGCCAAAAGTATTGGCACCCCTGCAATTCTGTCAGATAAAACTTGTTTTCTTCCAGAATTTCTTCCAGAAAATGATTGCAATCACAAATTCTTTGGTATTTAATATCTTCATTTATTTTGCTTGCAATGAAAAAACACAAAAGAGAATGAAAAAAAAGTCCGATCATTGATCATTTTACAAAAACTCCAAAAATGGGCCCGACATAAGTATTGGCACCCTCCGCTTAATACTTGGTAGCATTACAAGCATAACATTAGACAAAATAACTGCAAACAACCACTTCCGGTAACCATCAATGAGTTTCTTACAAGGCTCTGCTGGAATTCTAGACCATTCTTCTTTGGTAAACTGCTCCAGGTCCCTGAGATATGAATGCCTTCTCCAAACTGCCATTGTGAGATCTCTCCACACGTGTTCTATGGGATTCAGGTCTGGACTCATTGCTGGCCACTTTAGAAGTGTCCAGTGCTTTCTCTCAAACCATTTTTCTAGTGCTTTTTGAAGGGTGTTTTGGGTAATTGTCCTGCTGGAAGACCCATGACCCAGCTGGAAGACTGAGGGAGACCCAGCTTTTTCACACTGAACCCTACATTATGCTGCAAAATGCCATGCACACAGTCAAGCATGCCAGTGCCAGAGGCAGCAAAGCAACCCAAAAAAATCAGGGAGCCTCTGCCATGTTTGACTGTAGGGACTGTGTTCTTTTCTTTTCCTGTAAACTCCCATGTTGATGCCTTTTCCCAAAAAGCTCTACTTTTGTCTCATCTGACCAGAGAACATTCTCCCAAAACATTTTAGGCTTTCGCAGGTACGTTTTGGCAAACTCCAGCCTGGCTTTATTATGTTTCTGTGTAAGAAATGGGATCTTCCTGGATATCCTACAACACAGTCCCTTTTCATTCAAACACCGACGGATAGGTTGACCCTGTGGTACCCTTGGACTGCAGGGCAGCTTGAACTTGTTTGGATGTTAGTTGAGATTCTTTATCCACCGTCCACACAATCTTGCGTTGAAACCTCTTGTCAATTTTTGTTTTCCGTCCACATCTAGGGAGGTGCCACAATGCCGTGGGCTTTAAACTTCTTGATAACATTGCGCACAGTAGACACAGGAACATTTAGGTCTTTGGAGATGGACTTGTAGCCTTGAGATTGCTCATGCTTCCTCACAATTTTGATTGTCAAGTTCTCAGACAGTTATTTGGTCTTCTGTGTTTTCTCCATGCTCAATGTGAGACACACAAGGACAGAGGTAGAGTAAACTTTAATCCATTTCAACTGGCTGCAAGTGTGATTTAGTTATTGCCACCACCTGTTAGGTGCCGCAGGTAAGTTACAGCTGCTGTTAATTACCCAAATTAGAGAATGATCACATGGTTTTTCAAACCGTGCCAAGACTTTTGTCCACCCCCTTTTTATGTTTGGTGTGGAATTCTATCCAATTTGGCTTTTTAACAATTCTTTTTGTGGTTTTTCATTTAAGACAAGTTAAATGAAGATAATAATACTAAAGAATTTCTGATTGCAATAATTTTTTGGAAAAAACTGAGTATTATCTGACAGAATTGCAGGGATGCCAATACTTTTGCCCACCACTGTAACTAAATTTTTGGAGCCACATTTTTTTTTCAGATATAAATTGTGCAGATCCATATTGCTTTCATGTACTTAACAGGGTATATAAATCTGTTTCAGTTCTGTAGAGAGACAGCAGGTAGATGAGGAGAAGCTGTTGAACGTTCTAGTTATTTAACTCCTTATAGATGAACACTAGATAAACCTGTACTTACAGAGCTGAATTATCAAGTTAAATGTTATGAGTTTGTAAGAAGGTAAGCTTTACATTCCTCTCCTTCTCTGTCTGCCATGTATGGAACAGCTCTTTCTACATACTGCCTAGGTAAGAGGGGAAAGAAAAATAGGAGACCTAAGAAATTATCTTTAATAAGATATATTACAGAGTTTACCATAATCATCTGCACTATTCATTTCTATTTAAAATATCCACTGTAAAAGTTATTGTATGCCAATTATTTATTTGTACTTGGTTTTTATATTTCACAGACCTTGGTGGAGAAACTCTTAAAGAAGGAGTTGGAGTACACACAGATGGAAGAGAAACACAATGAAGAGATTATGTCCAGGAAGAATCTGCAAGTTAATCTGAACCATAAAGATGTGGAGTGCCAACAGCTCCAGGCACGGCTATCTGCCAGTGAGGCCATGCTGCAGACCCTCAAAACTGAATTGACTGAGAAAGGAGAAGCTAACCAGAAACTGAAAGAAGAGCTATCTGAGGTGGAGGTCAAACATCAGAATCTCAAGGCTGAGTTCAAACAGCTTCAACAACAGCGGGAAGAGAAGGAACAACATAGTTTACAGCAGCAGAGTGAGATCAACCAGGTGACACATTTTATACGTGATCCTGCTGAGAACCATTGTTTAGTTAGGACATTTTTAGTCAAACTGTTAATTTATTACTTGGGCATTGGTTCTTTATTATATTTAATGAAGCGTAGAGCTTTAAAAGGCAAGTTTTTCTATTTTGTTTTAAAATTACTTAACATGACATAATGCACTGTGCTGCCATTCACTAAGATCATGCGCCCAGTATACTGCATGTGTCGCTCTCCGCTCCGACAACATCATCTTTTTAGTGATGCATGAAAGTGCATTGTATTGCGACACAATTTGAAAGTTAAATCCCGCGCTCAGTCCGAATCCGTCGGATCGTCCAACAGCACCCCCCCCTAAATTGTGTCACCTGGAAGCCAGCCCAAAAAAGGATTGCGTGCACCAAAATCCCAGCGCAGCTGTGTAATCCCCGAAAAAGGTGCACCAAATATGCTCACACTGTATCTGCTCACTATTGACTACTATGGCGGCCGTGATCTGGCACACAGTGTGCATGTAGCCTTAAATGACATCTACCACCAGGAAAGACTGTATGCAATGAGCTTATGGGGCTCCAGGCTCCATTAACACTTATGGAGTCTGGAGCCCCTTAGGCTCATTCAGTCATTCATCCTGGCGGTAGATGCCGTTTAATACAACTTGAGTATCCACAATAAAGAGGTTGTCTTGTAAGACCTTTATATCCCATTTTCACCAAATGTGTACTAGCTGGCCTTCCTTCCAACTGTGTTGGCATTAGCTCATGTTGGAAGTCCCTTAGCTGTCTGTAGAGCACAGGGCAAAAACTATGTTGTCTGTAGGGGATGCATGTAGCCTACGGGAAGACCCTGTAAGGCTGTCACTTTTTGTTCCTGTCTACATTTGCTTCACTATGATCTTGTGTAACTTCCCAGGCAATGTATAGATGGCATAATTAACTCCCTGGTAAAATAGCACATTACACTTTATATATGTTATTCTCAGGAGCCATTTCATCTGCTGTTTGTAGCAACTATAAACCAGTTTTGTAGTATTCTACACGTTTGCTTTTAACAGTTATTATATGTGCAAGCAAATATGCAGATAGTACAATTTCTGCTACACAGTTGGGTTGTATGTAAGAGTGGACGGAAAGGACCTGGCAGTCCGATTCATGATCATGTCTTTTTAGCTCCACAGCAAATTACTAGAGACGGAGCGCCAACTAGGGGAGGCACATGGGAGGCTCAAAGAGCAGAGGCAGCTGTCCACTGAGAAACTGATGGACAAGGAGCAGCAGGTGGCGGATCTGCAGCTGAAGCTTTCACGTGCTGAGGAGCAGGTCTGAATGTTTGCTCTGCACTTATATTTCTAGCCACTGCTAGGCTCTGAAGATCTGGACCCTTCACCTTGTGTAAACTGTTTTATGTTCCAGTCAACATATTCAAATATATTCTGCTATGTGTGTGTGTGTATTTATATATCTTCTGTGGACGTCACCAGGCAGTCTTAATATTTAGCTATTTTTAGATGCAATTATCCTTATAATATAAAATTATTTAAAACATTGGATCCAAAAATGTTTTCAAATTTGTGCAAGTTTCCCTTTTTTCTGGTCAGGTGTTTGGGACTGCCTGTACTACAATATACCAAACTTAAAGGGGTTTCTAATCTGTACATTCAAATTTAAATGAATTCATCTGCCATATTTTGGACAGTTTTTCAATCCGATGTCATTGAAAAAAATGTACCTGTTTGAAGATAATCTCCCTTAAATGTGGCCATGTTGTCTCTTACAAAAAAAATTGTTGTCCTTAGATATGACCACCATTGCTTGAATGATTGCAAAAAGAAACAAATAGTTTTTTTCATATGAAATGTCCTGCATGCTTCACAACTGTGCTGATGAACGCTGAATCCAGGTTGTCAGTTAGGGCTCATTTGTGCATGGGTGGCCCCCGATGCCAGAGTGCAGTGGTGGTTATATCCAAGGACAGCCATCTTGTTTCTAAGGGACAACATGGCCACACTTTTGAGAAACCATCTTCACACAAGTACATATTCTTTAATAACATACAATTGAAAAATTGTATATATATGGCAGATTAATTAAACTAAATGTGAATGCCGAGATGGGAACACCACTTTAAGAACTCCCAACTTACAGTCAACTTCTAGTTACAGATGGACCTCTCTGCCCACTGTGGCTTCTGTGGCGCAGCTCTCTGGATGCTGGCAATTTACTGAACTTTGCCCTAAGGCTCCAATGGTCAACATAAAAGTTATGAATGGTTTATGAAAGTTTTGAAAGCATTAAAGCTTTATTGTTAATCCTTTTTCTAATGACATCCCAAAATTATGAAAATCCTATTATCAGGGGGACAACAAGAATACTTTAGGGTTATACTTACGAAATATACCAGTTCCGATAAATTCAACTTAAGAACAAAACTACAGAAGCTAACATGTACATAATCCGGGGGCTGCCAGTTTATAGTCATGTGTGGGGTTTTCTTTTGGTGCATATGAGCACATCATTCTCCACACTACACTCAGAGTTTGTCCATGCTGATATGAAGTGCTTACAAAAAAACAAATCAAGGGGAGAAAAAAAAATATATAGCACACTTCATGGCCTAAAGTATGTGAACACCTAACCTTTTACACCTATGTAATCTTGCCACATCCAAAACCAAATCCATAAGGTCTCATGCGCATGAACATATACATACGGCCTGGGCAAGCATACAGCCGAGTGAAGGTAAAAGGGGTGAGCGCTCTCCATTGATAGCTTCGCGCACTGTGACCATATGGGGACTGTGATGCAGTCTCAAAATGTGTAGCCGTATCACTGGCCCCCATACTTTACACTTCATGAGGCCTAAAGCTGGCAGCACATGAACGGACAGTGCACATTGTTAGGGACCTGTACTGTTATCATTATTAGAGGGGAGAACAAGGGACTACATTGCATTATTATGTATGGAGTCTTGTCATACTGGAACATTTGTGTAAAATGTCTGCTTGTAGGATGAAACTTTAATTAAAATGATCTAGGGAAAACCATAGAAACAACCCCCCTATCATTATGGTTCATCAACTTTTATGGTAGGCAATACTGAAGCAAGTCCATCAGATTGTTAGATGACTACTTTCTTACAGCATTACATAACAACAACAACAGTACACTGACATTATATGTAGCAGCAGTGACCTCAGACTTCAGAAACAGAGTGTTGGGACCCACAATATTCTAGTGATTAGTGCCCCAGTTTATCACCTTCATGGGCGATTAAATGCATTATCCCATCAAAAAATTAAGCTGTTTTTAGGACTCCAATCCAATATGCAGCAATGCAACCCTAAACTTTCAGTCTTCCTTACCTGTTCCTAGATTGAAACTTCCTAAATTTTTAGACTTTTTTTGTGTAGAGATAAATATGTTCTGCATGTAAAAGAATCAAAATGAAAACTTTTTGTTTTCTCAGCTTAAGGAAAAATCCTCTACATCAGCCGATCTGCAGCATCAGTTGGAGAAAATTCGACAGCAGCATCAGGAACAGCAAACTGTTCAGCAGACCACAACATCTAAACTGCGTGAAGCCCAGGTATCTTCTATGTCAGCTATGTCAGACTGTCACATAGGAATTAAATTGCCAATTGTCCAAGGAAAACGTCAGTGCTTTACAGTTTAGTGCAATAGAAAAGACAAGTTGGAGATACAGTGACAGAACAAAGGCTTCGGTAAACCAAGGGATTTTTTCTGCAACATCTCTGTTTCCAGATCACTCCTGTACTGATCAGTCCAAATTGCAATGATTATAAAGCGATCATTACTTATTTTTGTCATACCCTGTTTGAAATGTGGAAGATAGAGCTAGCAAACTACCATATATACTCAAGCATAAGCCGAGTTTTTCAGCATAATATTTGTGCTGAAAATTCCCCACTCTGCTTATATTCGGGTAAATTAAAAAAATAAACTTCTACTCACCATTGCGACGGCCCGGGCAGACCCTTTCCATCTTCATGCCGCATGTCCGTGACATCTTCGTGCGCACAGAGCTGTCGCAACCTGTTGCTGGCGCATGTGAAGAAAGAAGAGGCGCTGCCCACGGAGCTGTGGTGGACCTGTGGCATGAAGAGGAGCTGCCCAGGCCTTTGGAATGGTGAGAAGTCAGTTTATTTATTTTTTTTACCAGCAAGCTATACTTTACAACGGGCTGGCAAGCAATATATACTAAAGGGGGGCTGGCTATATACTACAGGGGGCTGGCATGCTATATACTTGAGGGCGGAGGCTGGCAGCCTATATACTACTGGGGGCTGGCAGCGGGCAGGGGCTGGCATTTCCCACCCTGGGCTTGTACTCGAGTAAATAGGTTTTCCCAGTTTTTGGTGGTAAAATTAGGGGTCTCTGCTTATACGCGAGTATATACGGTAATTGAAACACTCAAGTTGCAGTAAGCATAACACTTTTTATGGTTTAATGGATAATATGTAGCATCTTTTAATATTTTATTACCTTAAAGTAATTTTATTTCCCACTGTTTATTTATTGTTTTACTTTTTTTTTTTTATAAATTTGTAGAATGACCTTGAGCAAGTTTTACGGCAAATTGGGGACAAAGACCAAAAAATTCAAAACCTTGAGGCCTTGCTGGAAAAAAGCAAAAAAAATATTTCTGTACTCGAGAAAGAGAGGGAAGACCTGTGTGCCAAAATTCAAGCTGGGGAAGGTGAAACTGCTGTACTCAACCAACTGCAAGAGAAGAACCATGCACTGCAGGAACAGGTATGCAGTGAATTTAGTATACAGGCATATCAACCCTTGGCGCAAAATCTGGCGGGGGTCCCAACTGAATGTAGCCCAGACAATGGTACACATTATTCTAAATTATCATTCATCATTTAAATTTTCTTCTACCTTACATATTAGCCTAGTTACTGGCCTAGCTGGCACAATTGCAGTAGTACTGACTATTACTCCTAGTCACCCTCCAGTCTCACCCGCCAGTCCCATGTGCCACTGTTTCCCTGAGAGTTCTCTCTTTCCTCTTCTCACAGAACAGGCCAATTGATCTGTGAGTAAGTAAACCTAACACTGACTGGCTAGAACTTAGCTGGCATCTAGTTCAGGCCACCAGTAGTAGGTTACAAGGGGGGCACTCTTGTCAGCTTCTGAAAAGAACACTGCATGCAGAATGTGAATGGACTATGGACTGCACACTCTATGACATAGCCAGTAAGTAATTGTCACAGCTTGGAGGCTGGGGCAGCAGTATTCTGGCACCAAAGTATTCTGGCACTACCAGAGACAGTCTCCTCACAGCTGTGAACTGACTGTCAGACAATGCTGGTGGGGGCCCCGGTGCAAGCGCCTCTGGCGCTCTCCCTGTAATCTGGTTCTGCATGCTTGTATAGAGATACTTACACACTCAAGGTCTTTGATTATTGTCTTGCTAAGTTTAGAGTTCAAGCAATATTTTAAAAAAAACACGTTAAAATTTTTTTTATTAAAAGGCATATTCATCTCATTGATCATGCACTAGGCTCCAAACACATGTTTGATTACTTTTTTTTCTTGCAGTTATCACAACTGACAGAAAAATTAAAAAATCAATCAGAAAGTCACAAACAAGCACAAGAGGATTTGCACGAACAAGTACAGGAACAAAAATCACACCTTCGAGCAGCTCAAGACCGTGTTCAGTCTCTGGAGACGACCATTGAGGAACTAACCAGCCAACTAAATGAAAGCAAAGAAAAAATGGCACAGCTGGATTTGCAGGTACAGTTTTGGCTTTATCTAATGTTGTCTAGCAGTATTCTAATACAGACAAATCCTGGGTAACTGACACTGAAGGTTCTATGGGTTTGTTCCTAACACCTTCACGACCACCATACAGCTATATATGTCCTATTTGCACATGCCCCGTGCAGAAAGGATGTTTCTAAACGTCTTAACAGTGAACAACTTCAAACGACTCTATCTCCTGAACCCTGGCATGTATAAGGGTGGTGGCACACGTAGCATTTTGAACCCGTTTTTAGGCAGTTTTTAAGCAGTCCGTTAGAAAACGCATGCATTTTTTAAAAACACATCCGTTTTTGACCGCTTTTTCCAATTATCTAAATTCAGATAATTGGAATACTGACAAAAACGGTCAAAAAACGTGCATTTTCAAAAACTGCATGCATTTTTTAATGGACTGCTTAAAAACGGCCTGAAAACTGGTTCAACGCCACGTGTGCCACCACCCTAAACGTACTCTATGTCATTTTAAACAAAAGAATCTCCTCTTTGATATGATTTATGGATTGGTGTCCTACTTTGCTCCTCCTATTAGTTGGTGGCACTATATTGAATTACCTGGTGCACAGGTCTTTTCTCACGCAGACAACACCTCCTTTTACCAAGGACAAATTTACATTGGAGTCGGGAATATGGCCAAAAAATTGGTCTAAAACGTTTTGTAAAAGAGCAAATTACTCCTGATAAATTGATAAATTTCACATTGTTAAACACCCTCCATGGTTTTTACTTGATTCCACCACCCCCACTGCTACCTGAATTTTTTTTTTTTTACTTCTACGAGGTCCTTTTCCTTGCAGCGTATCGGATGTCCTCCATGTTTATCATAACTCTACCCACCTTCCTCAGCTAGTTTTGTAGAAAGTGTAAATCCATTTTTTAAAAATATTATTTGAGAGTGTTCTGTTTTTATGTAAGTGTTATACTAATGTTTCAATTGTTTTTAGATCAAAGCAAAGACTGAGCTTCTGTTATCAGCTGAAGCTGCAAAGACTGCACAAAGGGTTGACCTGCAGAATCATTTGGACACCGCTCAAAATGCATTGCAAGACAAGCAACAGGTAAAGGTCCTGCTTCCATTTTTCCAAGCACATCCTGCACTATACATGCATATGTATAGTTTGGTGTTATGATTGCAGAGTATTTTTCACTTGTTTTGGATTGTTGAGTACATGTGTTTTCTATTTTTCTTTTGAGCATTTTATTTTCTAAGTAGGAATTAAATAAGGTCAATACTCAACTAGAGCAAGTGACGGCAAAATTACAGGAAAAGCAAGATCACTGTACACAGCTGGATCAAACCCTCAAAGAGTACAAGGAGAAGCACCTGAACCTAGAGCAAAAAGCAGAAGCACTTGAGGGGCAAATTAAGGTACATTTGACTCTTGTTTCGTATGTTACCTATGAGTGGCGCGTACTACAGTAACGCTTGTTTGTCACACAACAGTTATGTGCTAAATAAAATTTTAGCGTGCGCGTTCCTTTGCAGAGAACCTGTGCTCAAGATTCTCCCAAAATCTTAATTTAAGATTAAGTGAAGGTAATGAGTTTAATGTTGTAAAATAAAGGTAGTGGTGGGTAAGAGGTATATTGATTGAAAGCATAAAATGGCTTCTTACAAGATACCTACTTTGGTAGAAAGTAGTGATATCAGATTTTACCTTTTGAGATCTCAAAATTATACACTACATTTTATAATATATGTAATCGCTTGCAGAACCAGGAATTGGACCTTTCCAAAAGTTTAATAAAGGTTAAAGAATAAACAGGCTGAGTCCTCAGTACAGTGGTATAGTGGTATATTGCATAATTGTTCAGGCCCCCTAAAAAGTTTTTAAGTTTTACATACAGTAACCAGGGACACCAATTCATAGATCCAGGCACTGTGACCGTGGTAATCTTCTTACAGTTGTTATCCTTGGCCTCCATCCTTCTAAAATACACTTTTAACATTATGCTAATCATTAAGCAGGGTTCTGGGTGTTTTATCAAACCACCCTGTGCTGTAGCTTCACAGGCTGTTACACAGTGCAAGAGTATCCTGTCCACTGTGTGCAGAAACATCCTATGCTGCAGTGAGGCAGAAGGAGGTGGGAAGTGCTGAGCCCCTCAGTGATGTCTTTTCATTTGTTGTTACAATGAGCACTTTTCTAGCTTCCCAGTTGATTGCTCAGAATGTTGAATGGTGACACTGGTAAGTTTAGTTTGTGCTGCAGATAAATAGCTTACATACAGTTTTGTGAATGGAAAAATAAAAAAGTTATGACTTTTGAAATGTGGGAAGTGAAAAATGGAAACTGAAAAAGACTTGGTACTGAACTAATAATCCTACAGAAATTCCTGAAGCTTAGTATAGTACTAGTAAAAACTTAATAGAAAAAAAATCTTGTAGGTTTCATAAGGCAGGTTAAACAAATCAAAATGTAAAGGTAATAAAAGCCATAAACAATTCCATACATCTGGTATTACTGTGATTGTATAAACCTAAAGTTGAAAAATAACACCTTATCTCGAGTTCACACCTGCATTGGGGCCTTCAAATATGCTCCCAGTCTAAAGCCACGTTCACATGTTGCGTTTTTATAGCATTTTGAAACACATTACAACAGCTGAGGAGAGATCATCTGCCTAATTACATTACTGTTAACATTTGCATTTACAAAATGCAGTGTAAGGCTACATGCACACTGCCGTGTGCCCGCCGCACCGTAGCACGGCGGGCACATGGCAGCGCGGGGAGAGGAGGAGGAGGTGAGCGCAGCTAACCCCCGCCCCTCTCCATAGCGATATATGGCCACGGCGGCGGCTGCACCGTACCGCTCCCATAGGGCGCTGTGAGCCCATAGAAGTGTATGGGGGACGTATATTGGACGTATATACGTCCCCCATACTGTAGTGTGAATGTAGCCTTAATGCGATTTTAACAGTAGCATTAACATTTATATTTTGTAAATGCAGTAACACCTGTATTTACATTGCGTTTACACTGCGTTTTGTAAGTGCAAATGTTAACAGCAACGTGTGACTTCGCCCTTAGGAGAATGGAACAGAAACAGAAACTAAAGAACGTCATCTTTTTCACATTGAGACAAATCTAAGAAAAAGAGGGGAATTGCATCTAAGCGGCTAATAATACACAATGTAAGATTGTAAATAGAAAAATAGTAATTTTTATTATAGTTGAAATATCACACTGAACAGACATTTAAAAACACTTGAAAGGCACATGTAGTATGTGCAATTACCATTGCATGAACAGATAAAAAATGTCTACAGTTCATGCATTGAAGCTACCTACCCCCTAATATGCCTATTGGTATTGGTGAGCTGTGCGTGCTGTATGATGCAAATCATATAAAAGTTGTATGACATAAGTATGAAATGGAATAATGTTCTATGCCTCCAAGACGGAACCAGCAGCAAGCATTATCAGAATAATCCAAAAGAATATAAAGGTAGGATATCACCAGATCCAAAAGGGGGGATAGGAGCTCAACTCCCCACGTGTTCCGCCACTATCTGGCTTCCTCAGGGGTACTTTTTCACATGAAGGAAATTACTGCTGGTATTCCAAGCTTGTTGGTTATAGCGCCCAAAAAAGGATATCTCGACGTTCCGATCTTAAAATTAATCTCGTGATTGTGTTGTTCAGTATAAATACATGTACACCGGCTTTTCTTTTTCGCATTGATACCCTGGAGTGCTGTCGCCTTTTTCCTTGGATTGCGCTGTTTAATTACTAATGGACGTGTAATGGAGTTTGCCAGATGCAGGTGTGAACTTATTTTTACCACAGACTGACTGATTTAAAATGAAACAACTTTGTTGGTAAAAAAAAATAAACAAAGAATAATGCTAATAAATCACGGGTTTCTAAATTATCTTTGCCTTTAGAAACTGGAAATAGATCTAACAAGTGTAAAATCAAGTCGGGAACAATCTGTGCAAGATCTTCAGCAACAGAAGCAGCAGAGCTCACAACTAGAGTTGAAAGTGAAGGAGTTGGTCCAGCAGCTTGCGGATGAGAAGGCATTGTAAGTAATGCTTACCAATGTACACAACATGCTATTGCTGCATTCAGCTGTGGGTCCGCAGTTCTTGTGATCATTGGAGGTCCCAGTGGCAGGATTCCCACTGATCTACAACATTGATATATGGTTACATATGTGACCAAAAAAATATGAAATGGTAAAAATTTGTGGAAAATATGTGATTTTTGGGAAAGATACACAACCTCTATTGATTTGTCAGTTTGGTAATAATGAGATTTATTGCATAACACTGAGAGCCAAAACATATAAACTTGTAGCAGAGAAGGAAAGAGTTGAGAGTTTGATTCTTTGTCTACCGGGGGTTTATCCACTTGTATAAATTTGAACAACCAATTTTAGAAAGGATTGTCGAATCTCAGAAAGATAGATTACAAATATATCTTTTAGGTAATGCAATTTGCCTGCAAATTTTCCCAAAAACTGCATTTATAGAGCAGACTCTGCTCTGTAAATATCTGTAGATAGATAATTTGTTGTATTTAACTGATGGGGGGCCCGGTTAATGTGTTGCACCGTCTGTACAACACAACCAACCAACCAACCAAAAAACACAACCAACTCAAAATACCTATCAAGTGTTCAAAAATAGATCTCACACAGGTGGTGCCTGCTCCCCTTTTTTTCTTTCTGACCCCTATAAATATCTGTGCGCAAATCCACATAAAATCTGCATCAAATATAATTTTTTTTTTGTAGTGTCTTTGATGCAAATTTTATGCATTTTTGTACCTGTTTTGTTTCATCTCATCTTATGTCATTTCAAGCAGAAATCCACCTCAAGTCCCCATCATGGTGTGGAATTGAGGTATATTTGAGCTCTAATGATACTGTAATATACTGTGGATATTCCACAACAAAATCTACATGTAACTCGCAATGTGTGGTGGTCGCCTAAGGCTTTCTGCACACGTTGAGGATTATGTGCAGAATTTATGCACAGATTTTGTTGCAGAAAATCCATGGCATTTGGATAAAATAATGTAAACCATAATGTAAACTTTTTCCTACACGGTAATGGTTGCACAATGCAGAAAATAAAATCTTTTCTTGTGTGTCCTCATGGATTTTTAGCTGCAATTTTTTTCATCGAAAACTATGGGCATGTAAAAAAATCTGCTTGATGGTGAAGATTTGACTTAGATTTTTACTGATGTCCAATCAGGTGGAAGAAAAAAAATGGGTAAAAGTGTGCAGAAGAAATGCCTCAAATAGGCACTATAGATAACAAAAATTGGTATTAAAAATGCACTTTTAAACTGTGCTTATTTGAAGCGGATTTTCTGCATGACAATCCAACACATGTGCATATAGCCTTTTAATATAGCATGCATGGAAAGGAGATGGATTAAGAATTGAATACCACAAGGGAGGTTCCCACATGCTCACTAGGTTGAAATCGGGAATAATGATTTTTTTTTTTCTTAAGAGCGGTTAATATGAAGCAGGAGCTCCAGAAAAAGGCAGACGCTCTGCTCCAGTCAAAGGAGATGACCTCAAAACAAGAGAAAGAGTTGACTAGTCTTAAGGAAACTGTAGAAAAGTTAAAGCAAGACATAGAAAAATTCTCAACACACAAGCAAGAAGCTGTCAGTGCCCTGGAGAAGCTGAAACGGGAGAAAGAAGCCTTGCAGAAGGAAGCCACAGACGCCAAAGTCAAGTTAACTGCGAGCACGGAGTCTCTAGAAAAGTCTAGAGAGGTGCTGGAAAGGGAACGGCAGACTGGAAAAGAACTGGTGCAGGTCATGGTAAGTATTGCTGTATGGTGTGTGTTGTAACTCATTTCTTCCTTATGAGTTAAAATTTTAAAATTTACTGCAAACGGTGGAAATAACATACAGTATATACTCAAGTATAAGCCAACTCAAGTATAAGCAGAGACCACTAATTTTACCACCAAAACCTGGGAAAACCTATTGACTCGAGTATAAGCTGAGGGTAGGAAATGCATTGGTCACAGCCTCCAGTATATAGCCAGCCAGCCAGCCGGGCCCCCAGTAGTATATAGCCAGCCAGCCGGGCCCCCAGTAGTATATAGCCAGCCAGCCGGGCCCCCAGTAGTATATAGCCAGCCAGCCGGCCCCCAGTAGTATATAGCAGCCAGCCGGGCCCCCAGTAGTATATAGCCAGCCAGCCGGCCCCCAGTAGTATATAGCCAGCCAGCCGGGCCCCCAGTAGTATATAGCCAGCCAGCCGGGCCCCCAGTAGTATATAGCCAGCCGCCGGCCCCCAGTAGATATAGCCCCAGCCGGCCCCCAGTAGTATATAGCCAGCCAGCCGGCCCCCCAGTAGTATATAGCCAGCCAGCTGGGCCCCCAGTAGTATATAGCCAGCCAGCTGGGCCCCCAGTAGTATATAGCCAGCCAGCCGGGCCCCCAAGTAGTATATAGCCATTTGGGAGGGATAGAAGAGAATTACCGGTGTGGAAGTCGGAATAGCTAACAAAGGATTTCCCAAAGCCATTGCTGACCGTAGCCATTAAAGGGTTAAGTGCCGGGGAACAGAGGAGGCAGTGGTTTCAGCTCTTGTCAGCTTCCTAATGCAGCCTGCAGTCCCTGCTTCCAGACCAGGATTTTGCGCTCATGGGATTTGCATGGGTGCATTTTTGTCTTAATGTGGTAGAAATACTAGTATTAGGAGATGATATAACATATGTTTCTTGTAAAGGGTCAGGCAATGCAATAAGCCTCTGTAGTGTGGTTACTGAAGATTATCTATGTGGATCTATGTTGTGATGTAAAGTTTAATCCTTATGAGTGTTACCATGAAAATGTATGTGGTGTGTCATTGATTTCCTAGGAGAAATCTCGTGATGAATTGAAAGTTAAGCTGAAGGCCCAGACAGATTCTGCAGCTAAAGAGGTTCAGGAGCTTAAAGCTCATCTGACAGCAAAGGAGGAGGTAAGACTTTAGCCTCTTTTCTATATGTTACTCCATAATGGAGTTTTCATTATGACTATTTATTGACCTGAGGTTATGCGCTGAATCACAGCAGCAGGCATTCAGAGTCTCTCTGAAGTATCCATATCACAAAATCCCTATCATACACTCATCAAACTGCCCGAGAGTCTGTGTCTGAGATATAAGAAGGAATTTGACACTTGCTTTTTGTTAATCTTTCCAGATTATAAAGATTTGATCAGACAAAATACCTCAGTTGCTATAAATATAACTATGCTCCAATGGATTATTTTAGAACAGGGAGCACAAATTTATAAAGATGAATTCTACCATAAATAAAGAGCATTTCATGTGAATGAATTTTTAGTAAATTCTGCTTTTGTGAGATCATGCACCCTGCTCAGAAATTCTTAAGGGGTTTTCCCATGAAGAAAAGGGCCTAACAGGTTGGGGTCTAACTTGCTGATTAGTGGGGGTCTCAGTGCTGAGACCCCCATAGTTCACGAAAGCGAGGAGTCCGTCGCATGACCATTTTGCTCCATTAATCTCTATGGAGCTGACGGAGATCGCCGAGTTTATTGATCTGACGGAGCAACGAGGGGTCATACGAAGGTAGGTGGGACCCCAGTGGACCTCTTGTTTTTGTGATCTGTGGGGTCTCGGCACCGAGACCCCCCACTGATCAGCAATTTAGGCCCTATCCCGTGGATAGGGCCTAACTTTCCTTTGTGGAAAAACCCCTTTAAAGCAGACCTGTCACCAGGGACCTCATTTTCACTAAAGACTGCTTGCAGAAGCCCATTACACCTGCATACAATTTTGCCTTCTCTAGGCATTTGCATTACAATATAATTGTGTGTTAAAACACAAATGAGGTCCCTGGTGATTGGTTCCCCTTAAATGTATAGTGTGTGCTAGTCCCTAAAGGGAGAAAAATCTGTTAGTAACATAATAATATTTATGATTGGACATAATTTTCTAGCTATGGCCTATTGATGATCTGTTTTTATTATGTCTTCTTTACATAGAACATGAAATACTGTACTTTTCAGCACAGATGGTATTAGTGGTTAAGCCCCTTCCGACAAATTACTGGACATGAGATGTTCACATTTTACGTGCAGGGTTTGGGCAGGAGAGACACCCCCTCCCTCCTTCCTGTGAATGCAGACACCACCTTGTAGAAATTATTTTTTACATTGCGGAAAACTAAAAAATACTTTTAAAAGCATTTTTGAAACCACTGAGATGTCATCCAGTTGTACTGATAATTGCCAAGTCCAAACTGGTATAAATGAATGACTTGTATTCAAAGAATGGGATACATGGAGTCAACCCTATGTTATATACTATACACTTTTAGTATTACACATTGGAAAGATTGGGCATGTATATTTTCCATGAAACACAGTTATGCTATAATTATGCTGATAAGTCAGGATCGGTGGCTGGTGGCTGTACCTCTTCCCAGTTTCATTACTATTTTAGATGTGTAAGTAGGTGTGATTATACCCTTAAAATGTATTGTTGCATTTCCTGCATCAGAATCTGCATGCAAGTTCCTATGAACATTGGTTGAAAGGTTGTTTATTGGATGTCTATAACTTTCTTGGTCATAGGAATCCACCAAGTTGAAGACTGAAATAAAATCGGTTACTGAAAAGCTGCAGAGTTCTGTAAAAGAAAAAGAAAATCTGCAACAAGAACTTCAGACACAGTTGAAAAAGATCCAAGTGGCTTCTGAGGAATATAAGAAGAAACAACAAAAGGATATGCAAGGTCTCGCTGCACAGTTAAAGGATAAGGTATTTACAGTTTCCGAAGGCTTTCTCGTTTTAACCCTTTCATTACGATGTGCTTATAGCACATTGTAATGAATGAGGATGAAAATCCCCATATACTGCTATACAGCAGTATGGCATTATATGGTAGGATCAGTCAGACACCCTAGGGTTAAAGTACCCTAGGGAGTCTGAAAAATAGCAAAAGTAAAAATTAAAAAAAAAGTAATAATAAAAAACCTATAAATTCAAATCACCCCCTTTCCCTAGAACTGATATAAATAAACAGTGAAAATTACCAACACATTGGGGCAGATTTATCAAGCAGTCTGAAAGTCAGAATATTTCCAGTTGCCCATGGCAACCAATCACAGCTCAGCTTTCATTTCACCAGTGCTCATGAATATTTTAAAGGGGAGCTGTGATTGGTTGCCATGGGCAATTGGAAATATTCTGACTTTCAGACTGCTTGATAAATCTGCCCCATTGGGTATTGCCACATCCCAAAATGCCCGATCTATCAAAATATAATAACAGTTTTTCACTGCGTAATGGAAAATAGCGCCCACAGTCGATAATGGCACTTTCTTGCCATTTTGAAAAATATTTTAAAAAATCAATAAAAAGTGATCAAAAAGTCGTACAGTCCTAAAAATGGTAGCATTGAAAACTTCCTCAGAAGTCGCACAAAATGACACCACCACCAGCTCCATACACCAAAGTATAAAAAAAAGTTATAAGCGCCAGAAGATGGCAAAATGAAAAAAAAAAATTGTACACGAGTTTTTAATTTTTGTAAATGTATGAAAACATTATAAAACCTATACATATTTGGTATCCCCGTGATTGCACTGACCCAAAGAATAAAGTAGACATGTCATTTGGGGCGCGCAGTGAAAGCCGTAAATGCCAAATGCAGAGGAAACCGCCGTAAATGCGTTTTTTTCACCAATTTACACGGCATGGAAGAATAAATACCATTACTATGAAGTGCAATTTGTTACGCAGAAAACATGCCGTCACAGAGCTCTTTATGTGTAAAATTTTAAAAAAGTTGTAGATTTTTGATTGTGGGGAGTGAAAAATAAAAATTAAAAAAACAAAAAAGTGAGGTCCTTAAATGATTAATCGGGCACATATACACAGCTGTTTTTTTTTTAATTGCAGAAATAACTACGGTAGTGTAGAGTATAATAGTAAAGTTTGTAATATAATGCAGTAATAAACAGCTTGTCTTTGTCCTTATTCCTTCAGCATTTAGATGAGCACAGGAGTCTATAGATTAACTGTTTCCATACCTATATTTCCCTTGATAATTCAGATCTGTAATCCAGAGACTATATGTAGACTTAAAGGGAACCTGTCATCTTATTAAACCCCTCCCAAGCCCACAAACCGTAGCTTCTCTTGTTATATGTATGTCCCTTGTAGGTCTTTTTAGCAGAATGAATGAAAAAAAAAAAGATCTTTTATTCATTTGTATGATTCAGGCAGGTGACCCCCGCCTCCTGCAGTCGGGTAACCCCTGTCCACTCAATATGTATTTCGCCCAGCCCTCCTAGATCGCAACAGAATTATTACACAATTAGGAGGCAGGACTGCTAGATGTATGGAGTGGGAGGGGTTGCCTTTTTTTTTTTTTTTTTAACTTTCATTCTGCAACAGAGAATTTTTTTTCAAAAGACCTACAAGGACGTACATATTACACAAGCAGGTAGGGTTTGGGGGGAAGGGGGCTTAGTGAAGTGACAGTTTCCCTTTAAGTCACTAGACACTTTATAAGATAGCTGAATTACTCAAACTGCTTAAAGGGGTTGGCCACTTTTCAATAAATCTGTTCCATTAGACAGTTCTCGGCATGTATATGTACCTGTACCTTTGCCTCCTGTGACAGCCTTTCCCTGATATTTACATGCTGCACTTTGCATCTCTACACAACTTCCTGTTTCTCTCTCCTTGAGTCTGTCCTACTGGCAGCCTCCAGTGTGTGTTTTTTCTATCTTTTTCAGGAGAAAGGCACTTCTGAAAAAAGGCATTTCTGAAGTAAAATATATAATAAAGTTTACTATTATCATCTATGATTGTTTTGATTTATTTGTGCTTTAAATAGATAATCATGAGTCATTTTGCTTTTCAGAATGCAATACAAATAATAATGCAGGTTATAAAAAAAAAAAAAATCTACATATCATTACTATTAAAAATGAATAATGAAATTGACTGACACGTAAAGGTGGGGCAGCAGAAATCCTTGTTGTATTTGCCTCCTTGACGAAATAATTTCTCTTTATAAAAAAATTGTAATGCAATTTTGTATCTCAGGTACAACAAGAGGAGAAACTCCAGCAGCAAATTGCATCTTTAACTGGAGAATTGACATCTGAGAAAGGAAAACTGTCTGATCTACAGAAAGCCAATGAAAACCTCCAAGAAAAACTTGGGAGCCTCCAGTCAGATATGTATGGGAAGGAGTCTGAGGTCTCTGCTCTTCGACAAGATCTCAAAGTATGATTCCATGTTTTTTTTGTTTGTTTTTTATTTACTGTTGTACACTATGCTATGTATTTTATCTGGTTTAGGCCCGTATCTGTTGCAATTAATATGCATTCAAGTTGGCCATGAGTAAAATAAGCTTGAAATTGGCTTAGAAAAGGTGTAGTATTTTTTAGTTTTATCTCATAATTTGGGAGAAAATGTGGAGGGTGAACCTAGTAAAAAATATCCTCATATCTATGTGGCAAATTAGTTTCAACCTATTGGCTGGAATGGAATGCCCCAGGGAAAGACATCCTTTTTTACTATTCTATGTAACTTTAAAATGAATCTTCACTTCTGGATTCCCTGAAGATAAACAACAAATTACCGTATGTGAGGTGCCCCATCATTGCAGGACCTAATGGTAATGTAAACATTTAACACTTGGTAAGGGCCCACTAATTAGCAAGAAAACTTAGGCCATGTGTTGGCCAGGTTTCTCTTTACCTCATCTGAACTGAACATACAGCTTCATATAGATTTATGATATTTAGAGAGAGAAACAGAAGGATGGGCACCTACACATCCAAGCCAAGCTCCAAAAGTCCCTCTGTCCCAAAGATAGGTAGGCACAAAGGAGGAATCCTGGGGGGCTCCACCAAACAAGGCAAGGCAGTTGCAAAGGTAAAGAAACAGTGGTGGCACTCAACTGGTAGCATCCAAAATCTTTATTGTATCAAAGCAGAGGTGCGGTGGGACGCCGAACAAGGATACAATCAGTTTTGCACTACAGAGGGTTTCCTCTGTAGTGCAAAACGGACTGTAGCTGTGTTTGGCGTCCCCCTACCCCTCCGCTTTCATACAGTAAAGATTGTGGATGTTACCAGGTGGGTGCCACCACTGTTTCTTTACCTTTGCGATCATATAGATTTATGGCACTGTCCATCCTAGAAGAACTGTGGCTCTACTTACTCTATGCTGTGAAAATTGGCACAATAGAACCGAGGTCCGTGAATGAAACAGTCTGCCTGCAGGATTTCATGAACTGACCGCAGTGCAGAAGACGGGACATAAAGTCATATATGATGGAAGGAGTCTCTGGCCCCTTAAAAAACAACAGCACCGTAATATAATCCCAATTGTTGTCCAGGGGTTTTGTGGTGACTCCTTGCAGCATACATCATTATAGAGTCCTGACCTCAGCACTGTGGGGAATCTGTGAAAACCATCCAGCGCATGATTTGTGTTAAAAATCCAATACATATAGAATATAACATGACTTTATTCTATTAGAAATGGTACAAATCACAAACCGGGCATCTACCACCAGCATCAAGGATTGCAAACCCAGCACACTGACATACTAATGTGTGCCCCCTCTGGCAGGATCTGCTCTTCTTTCAGCTTCTTATGCCATGGTTTTTACAATAAAAGGCTTTTAAAATGATGCAAATTAACCTGTGGGGCTTTGAGCTTTTTAGGTGTAAATAAAGTGTGGAGACTTCCAGCTTCATTTGCATAATTGTAAAGCCTTTTATTTTCTTAAAGACCTTAAAAAGTTTAAAGAGAAGCAGATCCTGCCAGAGGGGGCACACGCCAGTATGTCAGTGTGCTTGTTTTACACTCCATCATCCTGGTGGTAGATGTCCTTTAAAGTGCAAGTACATTTTTTTATCCAAATTGGATCTCTGAATATTATAAATGGTAATAGTAAACTTTATGAATGCTTATTATTTTCATCATTCCTTTCAAAACTTTATGAAAACAAATAGCTTTTGAAGGTTTATTTTCTAAAAAAATAACATTTCCTGCTATACCTTACTGTCTCTTCTTTGCATCAGTGGTAATTCTGATTTTTTTGTATAGTAAATTACCACAAACATGTGTTATAAGTGCCCAATAAGAATGAAAAATCTATTGTAGTCTTTAGAGGAGAAGCTGATCCTTGCCCAAGAAGAACTGAAGTCTAATAGGAATGAAATAAGTAGTCAGGGTAAACAAATAAAAGAACTAACTACAATAAAAACCAGCATGGAACAGGAAGTATCGTCAAAGACAGACCAACTCAAGGAACATGGGCAGAACCTGCAGGAACTCCAAAAACAGAAGGTAAATCATTGTATCCTATGTATGCTATGTACTTTCTCTTCCTTATAACACGCTTTTACCACATTTCTTATTTTACATTGCTGTATGATATTTCAGTTTTCCCTTTTAGTCTGTTTTATAATATTATTAGCTCTTTTTTTATTTATGTTTTTTGCTTATCTTTAATTTATAATTGCATTCAGAGCAAGGGTACATTCACAAAGCAGGGTGGGTATACCGCTGTGCGCTGGAGAGTAGGAGGTGACACCTCCATAGAGAAAAGCGCAGACACAGCCTTTTCCCCGCGTACAGCGTGGAACGTTACCACACGTGTGGCTGCTATTGCCTTCTATGGGTTCGTATTTGCGGCTGCACATACATCCCCCCCCCAGATGACCGTCTGAATGTACCCTAAGATAGATTTAGGGCTGTATTTTCTGTACATTTTGTCTTTTCCTGCAAATGTTCTCCAGAAACCCTCAGAAGCAGGTAATCTGCTTGTTGAACTCACAATGTCCTCAAACATGCCACCTTTTTGTTTTCATTTCCGTTGTGTTCTGTTTTTCAGGCTCTTGTAGACAAAGAATTGAGTGATGAGAAAGGGAAAGCAAATAATCTTAGTGCCCTTAAGACTAAGTTAGAGGAAGAACTCACAAAGAAGAGAGAAGAATTAAAGAGTATCAAAGAGGAACATCAAAAGGTATTTTCCCAAAAATCCCGAGTGCAAAAAGGGAAGACAATAATCTCTCGTTGTTAATAAAATTGAGGCTAGGTTCACTCTACCATTGAACCAGCGTTCCTTACCTCTGTTAAAATGAGTAAAGAAGGAAGGTTTAAATTATCACTTAAAAATCCCACTGACATAAATGTATATTTTTTGTCATCCGTTATTTTCCGTTCAGGCAGGTATTTATCAATGTGTTTTATGTATGGAAAAAATGACGGTGGCTGCAGTACTTTTCTTCTGTTTGAAAATGAAGGCAAAGATAACGGATATTTGTCTAATTCGAACATAACGGATGACATAAAATTTACATTGATGTTAATGAGATTTTTAAATGATAAATATGGATTTAGCTTTGACAATGCCTTCTTTTTGTGTAATGGTTACAGACCTTTAAACTGGATTTCTCTTATTTCTGAACAGAAAACCAGCAATCTGGAAGAAGCCAAACAACTGCTGATTCAGCAGAAGCTGGAGCTCCAGGGTAAGATGGAGAGCTCCTTGGCGGCACTAAAACAGGAGAAGGAGCAGCAGCAGGTAGTCAAGGATGAACTGAAAAGACAGGAGGAACAATGGAAGAAGCAGCATACCGAGCTGAGAGAGAAACTGGTAACTAATTTGTTATGTGTAGGAGCAGTACTTGTATAGTGAAGAATGGGCTGCAGTTACACATATTACCATGTATGAATTGTATCATTGCACATTTATATATGAGAGCATCACCCTGCATGTGTGTCCCTCTTTCATCAGATCGCAGAAGGAAAGGAAAGAGAGGATCAAAAGAGGAAGCATGAAGAGAATGAGTCTAAGCTGACCATGCAGATCACAGCTTTAAATGAAAACCTGGCAACGCTGAAGAAGGAATGGCAGAGCAGCCAGCGAAGGGTCGGGGAACTGGAGAAGCAGACAGATGATCTGCGAGGAGAGATTGCAGTGCTGGAAGCTACTGTCCAGAATAACCAGGAGGACAGACGGGCACTTCTGGAAAGGTAGGTTTCACAACTTTTATCAGTAAATTGTACAAATGAAAATTCTAATCGAGCATTACTCAAGAAGACAACTCCTAAGTCACTAACTTTTCAAGAAACGTTGCCTATTACTGCACTATACTGATGATGGAGACAAAAAAATGCCTCTGTCTCTGAAAACTCTTTAATATCTCAAATACTCTCCTCCTCTATTAAGGCCCTCCTTTCATAGATACATTTGTTGCCTGCACTTAGCTTGTGATTCTCCTTTTGCAGATCCTGTCATCATTTTCTTACTATTGTGTTTTAGGTATCTCAAAAGTGAAGGAGAAATTGAGAAGCTACAAGCCAAAATAGTTGAGCTACGGAAAAAAGTAGATGAAAGCACATATGCCATGGAGGAGCTTGGACGAGAAAATCAGTCACTACAGGTGATGTCCCAGCATTTCTTCATACCCTGACAATATTAATGGAGTCCCATAAACAATGGTTACCTGCACACAGCAGTCCTGTGTACAGATGACTATGCACAAAAGTGTTAGGTGACCAGAATCACACGTTGTGGTAATATTAGTTGAAATTCTGTAACCATCTTATGTCACTATTGACCACAACATCTCGTAAGAGAGTAATTGAATGTCAATGGCAAGCAAAAGGCATTGCATGATGAAAATTCTAGTTTTTATTCTTTAGCAAGAACTACCTGTTTGCACAAGAATGAAGAGCATTTACTAATTCTTGTACATTCCTAACCTACAGATAAAACACAGTCAGGCACTTAATAGAAAGTGGACTGAAGACCATGAAGTACAGAACTGCATGGAGTGTGGAAAAGGATTTTCAGTAACCATTAGAAGGGTAAGATGTGAATATTTCTTAATAAGAATATTTGTGTCACTGATTTTCTTAAATCTGGGGAAAGAAATAAGGTTGTAGATGTTGACATGGGGGTGGCAGAACTTGCCTTCACAACTAATGCATCACTATGATTCATGGAGAATATATATGCATATATCCTTTCTAGCAATACCTCTTTGATGTTAAAGGGAACCTGTCACCAGGAGACCTATTTTTAGCACCTCCCAGTCCCCTGCCATAGAGAACAGTACATACACTGCCAAATAGTTTTTGTATATAAAAATATTAGGTTGTACAGAAAAAAAAGATATGTTTTGTAGTAGTCATATTTTGTCTGAGTTGAATTGCTTTTAGAGTCTAGAGGAGGTGCATCACTTTAGAAGCCCTTAATACCATGGATATACTTGTAAAGATGTGAAGCTCCTCTCTCAAAACCCCTTCATGGTTTGTGTTCTGGTGCTAAAGAACTAGACTTACAGGCAGACAAAGACATTGATGTCTCTTCGTTCCTTGGAGATGTTAGGAGAGCAGTTTGTACAGAAACAATATTGTATACAAACATTTGTTTAATTCTTAAAGGTTGGCATCTTTTTCCAACCTTGTATACTATGACACTGTGTTTGGCCGTTTTGTTCTTCAGTAAATCCAAAATCCTAAACATTTCATTCATTTTGTTTTCTTTCTCTTTGCAGCACCACTGTAGACATTGTGGAAATATCTTCTGTGCAGAATGTTCCTCAAGGAATGCCTTAACTCCCTCCTCCAAAAAACCAGTCCGTGTTTGTAATACATGTTATAGCGATTTGCAAGGATAGTAAAGGGTTTGTAGGCAAATCTCTGCAAATTACATCTAGTATTTTTGTTATTGCACTTCATAAAGCACTCAAAGTACTTATTACTATGGATGAAGATTGTAAAATTTGAAAACACAAAGTTACCTTTTCAATGGTTTTATTGCTACAAAGTCAAATATTGTATTTTTCATGAGACACAAGCTTAGGGAAGCCTCCTGCCCCACTCATATTGGTCCCATTTGCCAACATTTTTTATTTTGTCCACTGTCTGTAAATAGTTGCCTATCAGAAACGTAACAATGTATTTTTTATACATAACAAGAAAACACATACATGTGAATTTTTTTGTTGCTGCCTGGGAGTAAGACTGTCTTGTTTTCCAGTACTGATCCGCCTTAGTTGGTGTTTCTGGCTCCGCATGCTGGCTCACTCACTGCAGGCTAATGAAGGCCTATCTCAGTGACCATGTAAACTAGTATTTCATCACCCTCTTGTTATTTGCACATCCAGATATCTGGACTGGATCCGTTGTGTAATTCTTGCTCTCTAGTGACTATTTTGCAGTTAGTCGCTGTGTACATATGTGTACTTGTGTGTCATGATGGATATGACTGAATGCACACTATTCCTGGTCCGTACTTTGTCCTCAGGCGTGACTATATACTTTGATCTCTTGTATGTGGCCTTTTCTACCATAAACCATGCAGGCCAACCAATGATGCCAAGTCAAAGAAGACTTTGAACTTGGTTACTGTTGTCACGCAGCAGATTAAATTTTTTTTCCACTTGATCATATGATATCCAGATTTCCCAGTGGTGTCCGGCTTGGCTTTGTTTTTATACTAATTTAGGTGCTTTGTACAGAACTCTGTATTATTATTGCGGTGAAAAGGTAAAAGGTTAGGTTAGTTAATGAATCCCATTCCAAGTCCTGTGAGATTGCAGCAGACAAGCGTTTGTTGATGTTCCCTCTTCATACAAGCCAACCTGGCCGTCAAAAGATTGTTCCTTCCCTGTTACGGCCCAATCCTTTGTGGCATCTTATTACAGAAAATCTCAATAAGGGGGTTGAAGGAATCGCTTACCCCAAAATTATTTGCATTGCTATAGGCCGTATTGGGCGTGTAGCAATGTACTGCTGAGAGTCCCCTAGCTTGTACAATCTGCTGCTAGAAAATAACCATGTTGTAAAAGATATTCCAGAGTTAATCCGGTTTTTGGGGTTTTTTTGTAAATAAAGCCGTATCCTTGTATGAAGTGAAGTTTACGGTCTGTGAATGGAAAGCTTTTGTTCCTTTTTTTCTTTTATATCCATAACCTGACATTTGTTTAGTTAGGCTCTTGGCTAAAATGTGTATACAGCTGTATCCCTATAAGGCAATGCTGTTCTCTGTCATCCTGACATGAAAATTGTATAGCAACTAAACCATCATATTAAGGATCAGTTTGTATCGGGGCATTCATATCAACTTATGGGGGAATGAGTGCGGCAGCAGTTGTTCCTTCCTGTGTGCTTGGTATTGGCCACTATGACAACTCGCCAGTTGTTATGTAAATGCTCCCCACCCATGTTTGGACCTGCAGTGTCTGACTGAGCATAAGCCAGTTCCCATTTACTGATAAGACTTACAAACTGTGAGGAACTGAAACACAGAACGTCATTGTCCAGTTTACAATGGTTTAGCTTTGCATACATGACTGAAACTTCCCTCTAACAAAAATAATAAATTGTTCAGAATGGCCAATACATTTATTTTCATTCATTATTTCATGCTGACGGCTCACTAAATCTTTAGTTTATCCCAATGTTTTTAAATTCGTGTAATCTCAACCTTTGTTTTTTGTTTTGTTTTTTTTTAGTTCTGATGAAAATGTATACCATTTTCTTTTTAGATGATTGAAACATATTTTAACATTCAGAGGAATAGTGATGAATGTGATGGGATGTTTAATATATCATGTATTGAAGTCCATTCTAATACAGCATACAAGCCAGTGATATGAAATACAATATGCATCTTTACCTTTTTCTAACTTGCCTGCACAGTAAGATAACTGGTAAGATAACCTTGGTCTAGCATAGGTAGTTGAGGGAGTTTTCTACAGAGATTCTCCTTACAAAACATTGTATATTAATTTTATTGTATTAAAGGGGTTGGCCAATTTTCCTCATGTTTTTTGTAATGTGTAAGTGTGGGGGGCAGAATATTAGGTAATTAACCAATATACATCTCTTAAAAGTTCTGCACAGCTTTCTTGATTAGTAAATTGAAGCCTCATCAGTGAGACTTCCTGTGCATGTAATAGCTAAAGATGGAGGATCATGTGATCTCTGACTGTCCATGAAGAATCACCTGGGCAGGGAGATTGTTTATGGACAAATGTATATTGGTATATTACCTTATATCCTTCCCCCCACACTTACACACTCATTACAAACATAAGGTAAAGTGGCCCTTTAAATCTCATTTGCAAACAGTATAAAAATGTGCTATAGGGTATCATTTTCAATCCTCATTGGCAGTAAAGTGCCCGCTGGTACACCCTTTTTCCTGTATGATGTGTAGTCCATCACATTGACGTGGTGAATCAAGCAGGTGCCGCAGCAGCTGGTGTACTGAGAAGCTCATTTGCAAAAAAAAAAATCATAACTTTAAGGCGTTTGAAGTCCCGTGGACAATTCTGTATTTACTTGTGAGGTTTTTCAGGAGCTGTTGACTCCCTTTAAAGGGAACCTGTCAGACACATCTCCACCAAACCGAAGGTCCTCTCTTTTTCTGTAGGGAGTTGTTCAGTATGATGATATTGAAATGAGTCCGCAGCTCCTCTGAATTAAAAAACGACCCCCATTCTGCATTGTAATTTTGTGAATTGAGTCAGCCGGTTGTTCCTCCTTGGTCCTCTGGTATAAACACCCCCTGCACATTTATACACTTTTCTGTGATGCAGCTTAGAAGTTGGGGGGTGTTGCAGTCTAAGCTCTGGATCACCCGGCTGACTCAGGATTCACACGATTACAATGCAAGTGGAGGATCAGTTTATAATTCACAGCTGCTGCTGACTTATTTCAGTATCATCATTCAGAGCAGCTTACTACACAATATGAGAGGATCTTTGCTTTGCAGGTTAGAAGTGCCTGACGGGTTCCCTTAAATGAATTCAGTCACAGATTTCACTGTGGAATGTCTATGGTTAGTCTCACTCCAGCACATTTGTTAGTTTACTTTCTCCTCCATTTAACATCCATGCCATGAATATGTAGGGTGCATGGGAGAATGTGTTCTGAAAGTTGGTGGACTTTATGATTTTAGCTACATGTTATACTTCTTCAGGTCTGTCATGTTGATGTCCAGCGCGATTTGAGGCAGTGCTGAGTGTACACCCAGTCCAAGGAGCCTTTTGGGACCTATAAAGTGTCTCATCCTCATACAAAGAGACCAGTATTATGAATTCATGGGGCCTGGCACAGCAGTTTCAAGTTATATATGGACCAGTGCGAAGAAAAGAGTGGTTTTCCCTCATTTTAATGACTCCTTTTAGTGTGGAGACTTCTCTGGGAGAATGGATTGTCAATGGTTGCTATGGATGAAGCTGTGCACAGATAAGGAAGTCATAGGGGACCTTTGAATGTTTCTACAAATCCGGCTCTGGCCAGATCAGGCTATTTCCTCTAAATGATGCAGCAAGCTGAACAATATATGAACAAATGCCAAATTTACTAGAATCTTATGGGCTGGGGGCTTGTTACCGGTCGGGTATCTGCACAGGGCTAACTCCATTTCATGTCATGTCTTTTTGCATCAAAATTTACATTTTTTAAATGTTTTCTTTTGAGCAACGTGCCATATGTACTAGTCAACGTGACGCTGTGGGCTATGTGTTTTGTGGCTTTACAGTGTAAATATCATTGGTAGCATAACATACAGCCTACTTACCTGCTGTGTGACACTGAGAGCTGTGCTACCTCTACTACACCTGTGTCATGGCAGTGCTACACTCTAACTGTGTGCTCCACTGGCTTCATCTCACGTATTCACCAGACTCTAATAATAAATGTGGACTACCTCTTTCCGTATTTGTATTCGGTTCATTGCAGATATTTGCATGATTTGCATATGTGCTCATTATTTCTTATCCCTAGAGCAGCCAAGTCACAGAGAAGATTGGATTCCCTGTAGTTAAAGGGTTTATCTCAACTATATGATGTATCTAGAGGATATGTCAAGCAAAGAAAATCCAGAGCAGCACAACATAGATACTAATGGTTCACACCAGGAACTATATACGGCTTAGCACCATCTCTTAAGTGGGTGTAAGTCCATAGAACAGGCTAAAGAAAATGAGATCTAAAGAAGTTTATTTCATGGCTGGATTCCACATTTAAGCTTCATGAAGGTTTAACATCGAAATGTAGCATCCAGCCACGGAATAAACTTCACCTTTTGGAGTGCTGCTTCTTCTGTGGACTTGTAGGGTAGGTCATAAATACCTTATAGGTGCTTGTCCTGTTTCTTGAGAACATGAGACTTTTGACCTCCATCTTCCACCGTGTTTGAATGGAGCACTGCACTATTAATACTGAATAATACTGTAATACCACTATATGACTTCACTTTTATAAAATGCTTTTAAAGTGGAATTTTAAAGAAACCTAATAATGTGTGCACAGGGGTTGGTGTACTAAGACTCCTGCCTCTTAGTCAATCCTACATGGTTTGACTTCTCTAGTCCAAGTCCATCCTCGGTTAAAAAGCAGGAGTAGCCATTACTCTTTTTTTTTAGGTGGAGACATTAGTAACTTAGGTGGGCGGGAGCGTTCCCACACGGCTCCCCGTCCCCACCTATTCACCTCTTCCCTCGTAGCGTGCACTGCCAAAAAGTTAGGGAATCTGCCTATTTTAATGAGCCACGTCCGCAAGAAATGCACAAGGTTTAGTACATCTCCCCCACTGTGCGCATGCTACAAATTAAGAGGCATTGAACACATTGATATCATTTCAACCTCTGGGCGGCCTTGTATATGTGTGATATAGCTGTAAGACTATCTAAGGGTAAATGCGGCAGAGGTTTAAATGAATAAATTACAAGTTCTACTGAATCTTTTTACTAAAACCATTTATATAAATCTGCTTGGCTTCTACATCTGCCAGTAGGTTACACTGCATGTCATCATGGTGTACACTCATCATGGAGCGCCCAGGAAGTAAGTTTCAAATCAATTGTTATCAATTTTGCGTACTTAAAAGGTATGTATTTTAGATTCACCTTTACCTCCTGAGAATTGAGTCTATGGCTACTATCCAAACCTATATGGAGGGGTATAACTAAAGCAGGCCTAGAGGGTAGCATTACACCAGGAGCCTCTATAACAGTGGTGGCGAATCTATGGCATGGGTGCCAGAGGTGGCACTTAGAGCCCTTTTTGTGGGCACCCAGGCCATCACCAGAGAGGACTCCAGGGAACCTGGAGGAAAGATACATTGATCATCCAAATTTCTTCTATTTTCTACTGGGTGTCTATTTTTTACTATGTCCTCAGGGTGCTGATATGAATGTAAGCAGTGACAGAACAGGGAGTTTGGGCACTCGGTCTCTAAAAGGTTCACCATTGCTGCTCTATAAGGTGTCTCTACCCAATATGAGAACAGTTCTAAAGACAATACATTGTAGTTGGTTTCCTGACATAGATTTTGCTTTTGTGCCCCGCAGATTCACCTTACACCTTTGCTAAATCTCTACCATGTACAGCATCTACAACTAAATTTGTTCTGCCCTCGCATGTACTGACATTTTCTCCCATGTTTAGTTAGAAAAAATTGGATAACTCATAAAATGTGCTTCATTGGCCTCACAACTGCCCTGCTCCCAGATGATATCAAAATTGTGAATATTGTAGTAACTTGTTTTTAGATTTTCTACCTTCATGCCAGATGTTCTGAAATTGCTGTATACCTTCTTCACATCCGGTGCAGTACAGTTTCTGTACATCATTATTACAGCATTTTGGCCTATAAGCTTGAAAGTAGCTTTTTACAGCTTTGCCCTACTCTTGGTGTAAATAAAAAGAAAACGCCCAATGCAGAAACATCATGCAGCGAATGCTTTTAATGAGCAAATATTAGGTCCAATTGTGAATTTAGCCTAATCTCAAAGAAATCTTCTATAAAAAAGTATGTGCTATAAAAATGTAGAAGGTCTATGTACTTCCCACACACAGAAAATACTGTCTGAATTAATTATATTTGGCTAGACCATAAAATAAACTGGAATGAGGGAGAATTACTATGCAAAAATGTGGCAATGTTTAATGGGAGCCAAAAATACTGTCCATAAGGTTGAACACAAATAGACAAAAGAGAATTTTGAGAATTTTGTCCCATTTCTATGGCATGCACTAAGTCATTGGATAGAAGATATGATATAAGGCTAGGTAACTGAGACAGGACCTTATTATGTAGCATGAGATGAATTGTGATTCACCTGAGGCACATTGAATCATGATTACAGTTTGCAGAGAAGAAGGGACTCCTTGTATCATAAATAACTATGATCTTTGGAGTCCCATCCCAGTGCTAGTTGCATCATGGAGCCAAGCATGATTGTGTGATACTGGCCTAACTGCACTGTTTCTACAAGCAGAGCATGAATGAAAAGTGAAAAAATTGTAACACTTCCCTAAGATACGACAATTGTGTTAAGCATGTTAAAAATTTAAAGCTTTAAAAACTTTTTACCTAGAAGGCCATAAGTTTAGTTTGTATGTAATTAGGGAGCAGACAGGCTCCCTAGTCGATGAACTAGTTTAGGTCTTGGCTACATACATGCAGTGGTAGAAAGATGTGTCCAGGGGTGTAACTTGGTGAGGCAGGACCCCCCTACACCCTCAAAAAATATACATATTTCTGTACTCACACATACACACACTGTACTCACTCTTACACACATACACACATATATACTGATAAATATGCAGCATAGTATGTATATAAGAATGCACATCCTGTATTTAGTTTGTCAGATCAGATGCCAGGCCCCCCTGACGCTGTGAGCCCCATAGCAGCTGCTACTGCTGTAGTTACTCCCCTGGATGTGTTAGGCTAAAACCTTGCTTATGTGTATATTGGAGTCCTTCAAGGGACATTAAGAAAGCCTGTTCAGCTATAGTCTTTCTTGATGTCTTCATAAGACAGCCATATATCTCTTTCCACTGTAATGGATGGACAATGTTCCTTATGTATGTCAGTAATGCTATACAATAACATGGGTCTCATAGATTCTGCAGTCTGGATACGCCTGAAAGTTATATTGCCCAAAATCCTCTCTGCCAGTATCTTAAGCATGCCACTAGTGTAGGGATCAAATTGATCATATAATGGATGTTCTTTCAAGTATATCGAATAATAACATTATGACAGTTAATATCTGCTGCATTTATTGCTGACACTCTTGGTGGTTGTGTGAAGCTTTTGTCATATCCTTTCTCTGGTGTAAATTACTGGTTCTTATAAATGACCCTCAGTCCCCAGACGAGTATGATCCCTCTGAGGAAACCGAGATGACACTGTGTGATGTGAGATAAAATACATGTTACATAATGTTTCGAATCTTGATGAACTTGGCATAAATGGCAAGTAACTTTGTACTTACAGCCGCACGTAAATCAGAATTGCTCCTATAATCTGGCCCTGCTTTCTGCAGTGAATGTGAGACGCTACTCATGGGTTCTTATGCACTTTGTGATTTATGAATTTCTTTGATCTTTGCAATGCAATTGATGCACATTACACTACACGTAACTGGATCATATGAAACGTATACAGTTTTGCATGAGTATTTTTACCTGTTTTCTTTCTAAGCCCTTCTTTCAATGTTGTGTTTACAACTTGTGATCATGTAGTGGTGCCTTACGTTGTGAGAGCTGTTATTCCAGTGCACACTTCTGTTGGAGACGTATCTGTGTAGACATATTGCGGGTCCTAGACTTGAGTGGAAGGATGCTTGTTGAAATGTTTTCTAATCTGTATAGCAAATGTTAAATAAAATAGATCTTTCTAACAAGTTGTGGTCTACAGTTTTCTTTATTGGACATTTGCTGGGGTGTACAGCTGTACGAGAACTGTCACAAGAAAGAAATATACTGCAGTAATTGGTGACAAAACTACATGTACAGTTGGGGGAAATACTGTAAGTAGTTGATCCCAGGCCGTTTTTTGGTTTTTTTTTTTTCCCAAGTTTTCCCACCTACAAAGAATGGAGAGTTCTGTAACTTTTATTGTAGGTACCCTTCAAATTCCTTCTTCCTCCAAACCCAGCAAGTAGAGTTGATACTTAAAAGTTCGATTTTGGTCTCATCTGACGACATGACTTTCTCCCATGGTTCCTCTGGATGATCCAGATGGTCCGTGGGGAACTTCAAACGGGCCTGGACATGAGCTGGCGAACCTTGCAAGCCGTGCAGGATTGTAATCCATGACAGCCTAGTGTGTTACTAACAGTAATTCTTGAGACTGTGTTCCCAGCTGGCTTCAGGTCATTGACCAGGTCTCCTGAGTAGCTCTGGGCTGCTTCCTAACCCCACAAGGTGAGATCTTGCATGAAGCCCCAGACCAAGGAAGATTGACGGTCATCTAATATTTCTACTATTTTATAATAATCGTGCCAAGAGTTGTCTTCACACCAAGCTGCTAGCCTATGGTCCTGTAGCCCATCCAAGTCTTGTTCAGGTCAACAATTCTGTCCCTGGGGTCCTTGGACAGCTTTTTGGTCTTGCCCATGGTGGAGAGGTTGTAGTGTGACTGAACTTATTTCCTGTATAAAAGACACCTGACTACACACTCAATCAAACAGGTTACACAATTAATACAGGTGATGAGGGCAGAGTAGGAGGATCTTCTTAAAGAAAAACTAACAGCCGTAAGGGTCTGTTCATACATTCAGTTTTTCAGATGCAGTTTTTGATGTCCAAGCCAGGAGTGGAGTAAAAAAAAAAAGATATTTCCAAAAAAGAAAAAAAGGGGGGAGGGGGAATTGTAGGACAAAGTTGTGAGGGTATTAAGATTTAACTTTTATTAATTATTTTTTAAAAAGAGTAAAAAAAAGAGAAGGAGCAGCACCTCTCAGTGATATGTTCTCACCCATTATGATCCACACCTGCTTTTTGGCTTCAAAAACGGCATCTGAAAAACTGAACGTTTGAACGCACCCTGAGCGAGCCAGATTTCTTGCTTGTTAAGAATCAAATACTTTCATGCAATAAAATTAATCATAAATGTGATTTTCTGGATTTTTTGTAGATTCTGTCTCACAGATGAAGTGTACCTACAGTAAAAATTAAAGACCTCTCCATTTTTTGTAAGTGGGAAAACCTGCAAAATCTGTACTATAATGTACTTATTTCCCCCAGTGTAACTATAAAAGAGGAGTGTCACTCCTGACTTTCATTAGTAGCTTGCAGTTATTTGTAGAAATAGTCTCTGGAGTTTCCAAAGGCTTATGTATTAACCCAGTATTGGATACAAAGGATCAGGTTACATTTGCTTACATGGAACATATGTACTCAATTGCGCCTGGATAGTGGGATGGGTGGTCAGCCTGTACCACATTCTGCACATTGCATCAAATTTGTGTGCACGTCTTCCCGGAAGGTAGCCTTTTCTAAAAGATGTTGCATAAGAAAGCCCTCAAACAGTATACTGAAGAAAGAATTAGAACATGGATTACTGGAATCATGTCTTGTGGTCTGATGAGACCAAGATAAACTTATTTGGTTCAGGTGGTGTGAAGAGTGTGCGGCACCAACCAGTTGAGGAGTGTAAAGACGTGTGTGTAAAGAGTGTCCTGCCTGCAGTCAAGCATGTTGATAGGAGTGTTAGACTGCATGAGTGCTGCCGGCTCTGGGGAGCTACAGTTCATTGATGGAAACTTGAATGCCAACGTGTGCTGTGACATACGGAAGCAGACTATGGTCCCCCCACTTTTGAAACTGGGCCACAGGGTAGTTTTCCAACATAGCAACTCCAAACACACCTCCAATATAACCACTGCCTTGCTAAAGATGCTAAGAGTAAAGGTACTGGACTGGCCAAGGTCTATAGACCTAATCCCTATTAAGCATCTGTAGGGTATCCTGAAGGTGGGGGAGCGCAAGGTGTCTAACATCCACCCGCTTTGTTGTGACGACATGGAGGAGCAGGAGAGTATTCCACCTGTGAAGCTCCAGTGAACTAAGAGTTAAGGCTGTGCTGGAAATTGGGACCCCACAATTATTGACAAATTTGACCATTTTCACTTTGGGGTCTACTCGCTTTTGGTGACAATGGTTTAGACAATAGTGTTGTGTTAATTTGAGGACACACCAAATTTACATTCAGTGGTACACTGACTTATAAAATATTTGTGTGGTGCACTTTTGTGAGATACTGAAGCCGGGGTTACAGGTTGTTGAACCCCACTCTCCGAGCCTTGGTGGAGAGCCTCTCGTTAGTTGTACGTGTATATTTGGGCCAGCCAAATAATCTTTTGTCCTTTTTTAAATTTGAAAAGTTGTATGTTCCACATTTCTCCAGCAGCTCCATGATGTGTAAGACACAAGCCACTTTAATCTGAAATATAACATATGATCCCGTATATTACTATATAATTGTTACGTTTTCAATAGGGGGCATTTAATGTGCAACTTTTTTGAGCAAAAGATATCTTAAACAAAAACAACAATGAAAGCTTTGAATTATTATCACTCCGATTATATACAATATCAAAAGGTTAAGTGATAAAACCAGTGCAAAAGTAGTTAAAAAATATTTGCAGTATGTTACAATTTCAGCAAAAGCCAAAAGAAAACATGAACAAAAATGTAAACAAGGCATATAAATAAAATCCACGTCTCTTATCTCAGAGTTGCTATATTTCGGCTGACTCCACAGGATGCCCAAATAATAATGATGATCTGTTTGATTCATACACTTCACTGTAGCAAGAAATGGCAGTTTCAATTTGTGAGATCCACATTTTCTGTAAAATATATTTAGAAAATGTTTAGCCGTGTTAGTTGAATTTGTACCATATTTTAGTTACATAGCAGAGAACAGATTCGATTCAAAATGATGTGCTTTTTATGTCCATAACATTTGTCTGGAACACAACCCCGTTCACATAAAGCTGAGCCGCAATACCAAACAAATCCTATGGACAAAAGGGATACTGGTGACTACCATGGTAATATGTTGCTTTTGGCTACTGTTACTATATGGGCTACTGTGTGGTACTATGATTACTATGGGGCAATTATCGGTATCTTTCTACAGTCATGGCCAAAAGTTTTGAGAATGATACAAATGTTAATTTTTACAAAGTCTACTGCATCAGGTTTTATAATGGCAATTTGCATATACTCTAAAATTTTATAAAGAGTGATCAGCTTAGCAGCAGTTAATTGCAAAGACAATATTTGCCTAGAAAATGAACTTTTTTCCACCAAAACACATTTCAACTTCATTGCAGGCCTGCCTTAAAAGGAGCAGCTGACATTGTTTCAGTGATTGCTCCAGTAACACAGGTGTGGGTGTTGATGAGGACAGGGCTGGAGATCAATCTGTCATGATTAAGTAAGAATCACACAACTGGACACTTTAAAAAGAGGCTGGTGCTTGGCATCATTGTTTCTCTTCTGTTAACCATGGCTATCTCTAAAGAAACATGTGCAGTCATCATTGCACAGAACAAAACTGGCCTAACAGGAAAGAGTATCGCAGCTAGAAAGATTGCACCTCAGTCAACAATCTATCGCATCATCAAGGAATTCAAGGAGAGAGGTTCCATTGTTGACAAAAAGGCTCCAGGGCGCCCAAGAAGGACCAGCAAGCGCCAGGACAGTCTCTTAAAAGTGTTTCAGCTTCGGGATCAGGCTACCAGTAGTGCAGAGCTTGTCCAGGAATGGCAGCAGGCAAGTGTGAGTGCATCTGCACACACTGTGAGGTGCAGACTCTTGGAGCAAGACCTGGTGTCAAGGAGGGCAGCAAAGAGGCCACTTCTCCAGAAAAAAAACATCAGGGACAGGCTGATATTCTGCAAAAGGTACTGGGAGTGGGCTCCTGAGGACTGGGGTAAAGTCATTTTCTCTGAATATTTGGAACATCTGGATTGTTCGGAGAAGACAAGGTGAGCGATGCCACTAGTCTTGTCTCATGTCAACTGTAAAGCATCCTGCAACGGTTCATGTGTGGGGTTGCTTCTCAGCCAAGGGAATCTGCTCTCTCACAGTCTTGCCTAAAAACACATCCATGAATAAAGAATGGTACCAGAATGTCCTCCAAGAGCAACTTGTTTGGTGATCAACAATGCCTTTTCCAGCATGGTGGAGCACTGAAGCAAAGGTGATAACTAAATGGCTCAAGGAATAAAACATAGAGATTTTGGGCACATGGCCTGGAAACTCCCCAGATCTTAATCCCATTTGAGAACTTGTGGACAAACAAAAACCAATACATTGTGACAAAATGCAAGCATTGATTGTTCAAGAATGTTCTGCTATATGTCAGGATTTGGTCCAGAAGTTGATTGAGAGCTGCCAGGGAGAATTAATAATAATAATAATAATTCTTTATTTATATAGCACACACAGATTACGCAGCAATGCACAAAGCTTGTCAAATTGGTCCCTGTCCCCATGCGGCTCACAAACCTAACAGTATGTTTTGAAGTGTGGGAGGAAACCGGAGTACCCGGAGGAAACCCATGCAAACACGGAGAGTACATACAAACTCTTTGCAGATGTTGACCTGGGTGGGATTCGAACCCAGGACCCCAGTGCTGCAAGGCAGAAGTGCTACTCACTCAGCCACCGTGCCGCCCTCAGAATTGCAGAAGGTCCTGAAGAAGAAGGGTCAACACTGCAAATATTGACTTACTGCATTAACTCATTCTAACTGTCAATAAAAGCTTTTGTTACTCATAATATGATTGCACTTGTATTTCTGTATGTGATAAAAACGTCTGACAAACACACATAGAAACCAGAGGGCAACAGATCATGTGAAAATATATTTTTGTCATTCTCAAAACTTTTGGCCATGACTGTATATTGCCTACTGTGGGGACACTGGCACTCTATTGCCTACTGTGAAGCCCTGTTACTAAATTGGCTACTGTGGGGACACTGGCACTCTGTTGTTGCCTACTTTGAAGCCCTGTTACTAAATTGGCTACTGTGGGGACACTGGCACTCTGTTGTTGCCTACAGTGGAGCCCTTTTATTATATTGGCTACTGTGGGGACACCGGCACTCTGTTGTTGCCTACAATGGAGCCCTTTTATTATATTGGCTACTGTGGGGACACCGGCACTCTGTTGCCTACTGTGGAGCCCTTTTATTATATTGGCTAATGTGGGGCTCTATGATTATATTACTACTACTACTACAGTGAGTGCACTTTTACTATCTTGTCTACAGTGGGGCCCTGTGATGAAAATTTTGGCTACTGCTGGGTTCTGAGCTCAGAATGCTGCTGCATCTCCTCTGTGTAGTGTAATTCATTTTCTTGATTTTGGTGCTGGTTCTATGCTATACTACTCGCTTTGGGAGCTGTATTTATGAATATAGCTTCATTCTGGTGATGTGGATGTTTGTGGGATTTGGGCAGTTGACTCAAAGGGGCTCATTTACTAAGGGTAGCGCTGCACACATTTGTCGGACTGTGCATCTTTTTCGGGGCTAAAACGGCTTGCACAAGTATTTAAGAAGTGTGTGAGCTGGGATTCTGGCACACGCTACCCTTTTGTGGTGCAGTTGGCAGGCTTCCATGTGACACAAAGTAGGGAGCGGTCCGACTGATTCGGACAGAGCGCTGTATTTAATTTTCAAATTATGTTTTTACTTGTGGGGTTTTAAAGGTATTGGACTAAAAATGAGGGTATAAAGATCTAAAAATACAGCTCAAGCAGTGCATGTGTGTGGGTATTATGCGTCATGCAGGTCTGTGCACAGCCGGCCCGCTCTCTCTCAGGTGGTGCCCGCCTCCTTGACTGGATCTTAAAAGCACCAACATAGAGTCACCACAATTACAGTCACCTATAAGATACTATTCAGGGTTTATTGTGGGGTGTACAACTTACCTTAGCGGATTCACTATTTGCTTGCAAAATGAAGGCAGCAATACACTGCTTATAGCGATTTTCATGCTGGATCAAAAATGCATGCTTCATTCCATACACTGTCAAGGGAAGGGATGACATCATAAATTTGTAAAATGATGCATATGCATATACCCTAGATAATAAGACACGGGCCTTGTGCATAGGTCCTATACACTGCACCCCATTGCATTTAACATGACTTAGTTGTCAGCATAAAGCCCTTTATATTGCTGTACTCTGTGCAGCATTGTATTACATCTAAGAAACAGGGTGATTTAGAATACCCATACCTAACAAAATAAGAAAAATTGAAAATAACCTGTACTACAGATCCAAACAGCCCATTATTGTAGCCAAGACAAAAAAAATCTATAGAAACTTGCAGTAACATGCGCTGTTATCTTGATTCACTCAACAAAGATTTATTGCTTCCTTTCTCCATTCCAGGAGATTTGATATTTTTTTTTCCATTGACTGTCCACATATCCACATATATTGTAAGGAACTAAGAAGAGAAAACACCTACATATGAAGGGGCTGCATTAATAACCATTCTTACTCTACATCAAATATCTCCTTTTAAAAGAAATGTCCTCCTGTGATGAAATAGGAGAGACAGACCCTGTGACTATTTTTTTTATGGCGCAGTTGTCTTTTTTATTTTCTGTATAATGAGAATGAATGTATGTCAACACATTATAATAGTCCCACTATTGACAGAATTCAGGTTGGACTTGTAACTTAACCCTTTTTTAAAGTTGCCAAGTATCACTTCTTATTACCCAAGCAGTATTCTCGGTAATAGTATAGGAGGCTTGCTGACAATACACTTCATTGTGTATTTTTATATTTTATATCTTTGTACAGGATAGAAAAATGTTTAGTCAAAGTAAATTTTTTTCATCATCCATTTGCATTAATTTACCTGTTACATGGAAAAGGTCAATGCTTTTAATGGTCAACCTGTCAAGTGGGATTGGCTGGTCCAGAACCTTACAGTAACCCCCTTCTTTCATGATGGACTGCAGCTCCGGATGTAACGATGGATACATTGTACTAGCTTCTATAGTTGAAGATTTCTGTAATACAAATATTTACTTATTACTTACATTAAACATTATTTATCAACTTTAATCATAAGTAAATTACCAACTAAGTTTTCTCAAATCCATGCACAGCTTAAAGGAAATCTACTGTCTAATTCCTACATTATAAAGAAATATCACCGACTGAATCCACTTTGCACACTGATGGGGTCTGGCCTTGTAATAGTTTTGTTATGGTCGTCTTCTCCTAAAAATTATGTTCTAAAATATGCTAATGAGCTCAGGGGACCGTCCCCAGGGCCTCTCCAGATTCCGACTGCACAGGCAATAACATGCCACTTGGAGCACTTGCTCATTAGCATATTTTTTAAAGCGCATCTACCAGCAGGATGAAGGGTTGTATGCAAATGAGCCTGAGGGGCTCCAGGGGTGTTAATGGAGCCTGGAGCCCCTCAGGCTCATTTGCATACAATCATTCATCCTGGTGGTAGATGTCCTTTAAGAAAAGAGGACCATAAAACTACTAATATAAGGATCCTGTCTCCGGGTACAAAGTGGATTCTGTCACTTTGTGTCATTAGATTTCCTTTAACATCATTCTCCAAGGTATAAATATGATGCCTCCCAATAATTTAGCACAGAAGTTTATGATGCAACTCAAAATCTGGAATAGTCATATAATGATTAGAATAAAGTTGTCCTAGAACATGAGGCTTATTTTCTACAGTGACTCAGTTACCCGTTTGTGTCTTTTAATTTTCGTTATCAGTAGAAAGTCATCAAAAAGAAGCAGGTATACGTCCAGTAGACGTGTGCTCTCTGGAAAACAGTATATACACTATGTTTAAAGACCTAATTTAATAACATGTCACTACATAAGGTACAATACAATACTGACCTGTCAATGTGAGCCTTCCCTCATAAAGGAGCTGTCTATTGGGTGAAGAGAGTATGGTTTCTACATTCGAGTCTTTAAAATAGTGCTTCAGGCCCTAAGTAACAAAAAATTAAAAATGCATAAAAATAAGCAGAATAATAGGTATGGCAGATTTGCATTGTAAATTTACACAAAGGTTAAACTGTGCTAAAAAAGTAGCATTTCCTCACTTTCCAGGAAGTTATCCTTTCAATACCCTGAAGCTATGTGGCAAAGCTCAGAAACCTTTTCAGTCCTCTAAAGAAAATATTTAACTCTTAGTTCAGTGCAATATAGGGAGGTGGAGGCAACAGAGCAAGAGAAATCTGATAAAAAGTCACATGTGGAAGAATAAAACTGTCCTCCAAAGTCATGTGCAAATGATCTAAAAAAAGTCAATTTTGCCTCAGATGAGTCAACTTTAGATGCTGCAGGGGTATTGCAAATTCAGAGGCCCTCTGGTTCTATGCCTCAAAGCATGCTTTTGGTCTTATAAGTGGGCTAGTGCTTTGATGAGACAAAATTTGTTGACATAGTCCCTTTACATAGAGGTTGAATAGTATGTATTCCTCATGGTGAAGAGGCAGTACAAAGGCAGTATATAGACATTACAGCTGACAGCCTTTACACGTTTGAAATGTTTCCCATGAAAGACAATTTTGCTATAGCCGCAGGATACCACATGCACAACATGCACCCATCAGACGTGTATGACGCACCAAAGGATGGATACAAATTCTGTAGACATTCTATTAATAGTTGTAGTGTATGTCACTCTTCTGTAGCAGTGGTGTTCAATATAATAAATGTAAAGAGGACCTGTCACTCACTCAGACATGTCACTTACACAGAAGTGAACTTCCACTCTCCCTAAACTTATCTATTCTACATCATATCCTTATACCTTGTGAGAACGTCAGCAATGACATGTTGGATATGTAGAGCATACATATTGAGCATACATATGTATGTCAATTTAACCATAGATTACTGGGAGTAACAACATAAGAATAGCACAGTTTTGATTTTGGAGAAAAGATGCCTCAGAAATGTTGTATTATGAGGGAGACAAAATAGACATCCCTTATTTTTTTAATATGGTCTTCAAACTGTAAGCTGATCATAAAGTCTACTCTGCTGCTCAAAACTCATATTATTTTTAATATGGTCTTCAGACCTCTCTGCTGCTGAAAACTTAACCCCTTTTATAATGTTGGGGAACCTGTAAGTAAGTTTTAAATTCTCCCACAGCGAATCCTCACAAGAAGAAGCATCACTTAGTTTGTATCAAAATGAACAGGACTCCAAGGGGGAGATTTATCCTATTCTGGTGCTCCTTGCACTACCAAATGATAAAGCCCCTCTGCCACGGCGGATACATAATGATCCGTGCTGCACTGGCGGATAAACTACACCGACCTAGAATAGGTTTGTGCAAAAACCTCAGGTTTCTAGAAAGTTCCCACTCCAACTTCAGCTACGCCCTTTGCGCCACCATCACGACATATGGCATAGTTTTATAATCAATTGCAATTTCTGTCAGTACGCAGGAATTTGTAGTTATTTCAGTGCTGGCAGAACTCCCTCATAGATTGTCATTCAATCTTTGACCTCAAGTATTCCCCAACTTAGAAACACATAAAAATACCTCTGGGATGAAGAACCGCTTATCTCTTTCCCATAGACATGGCCACACAATAACATCCTGAAGTTGTTTGAATTTCTGGGACTTGTCCAGCCATTTCACTTTTCCTTCAAGATCTCCTACAAAATGTAAAGAAAACTCTTACACAATACTAAGATGATTAAAATCAACTGGTTAATCCAGGACTATCTCATACTTCGTTATACAGTAATGTCCTTTTTTTTTTACCACACTATAAGACTTAAGTTCCTCCTATGATATAACGGCATTGTATCCACTAATAAATGTGTCTTTTATGTGGTTTTTAGTACAGTATTTAACGTGAATCCAAAGATTCCTAGATACTCTGACTGTGTGGACAAGTCTGCTGTTACCAGATTTCCAGATAAAGCTGCTGGACATTTACAGACCTGAGATACTGGTTTTTAAGCGGTATGGATACCCCAGAGCCTGCCCTATAGCTGTATACATGCTAGGGACCTTTTGTTCCATATTAACAAATAAACATGCCGTTCAGACATAAAACTATAGGTTAATAGGTCATTTTTGTATACATTTTATTACTTCAGTTATCTTCCTATTTTTTTTTATTTGCAGAGACTAAAAATGTTGGTGACAATTTTATATTTTGTATAACATGGGTTGTGCATAGTTGGTTAAAACAATATAAATGCAACATATTTTCACAAATCCACCACCTTCTACCTCCTCCCACTATCTTCTGTCAGAGAAAATTAAATTATTCTTGCTATTCATGGAATGTTTCCTGGCATTTCCCTTGGCACACATTCACATATTCCGTTCTGCGTCACACTGTGTTTTGCTCATTATAACTTAATTTGTCATGAATTGCACTAAGCTGGTATGGATGATGGAACACTGTTTTTACAATCACAAGTGATTTTTTTTCTTTTGTTTTCACTGAAAAGTCATATCAGAGACACATTTAGATTAACATCAGATTTATAAAAATGTTTTTTTTTTGCCCCTAGCAACTAATAACAGCTGAGCTTTCATCTTTATCTTTCAATGACACCATTAGCTTCACTGTGATTGGTTCTCAAGATGCTCTCAAGATGCCTACATGTACACTTTTAGGAAATGTAAACTCTATACATAATTACAGAAACATATCCTGCAAGGATTAGATTATTCCACTATAAAACCAGATTACTGTGTCACCTGAATTACTGTAGGTGATCGGGGTCCTACTTTAATGATGAGTCACCATCATGACTTGTGTCCATGAATGAATTTGGTCCCACAAACTTGGTCCATGTGCTTGCAGGATTTACTGTACTGAACTGATCTCAGCATAATGATTCTAAGTTTGGTCTGGTAATTCCCTTGAAAGGGTATTTCCACAAATACAAGATTCTTTAATGTACTCAGGATAACAAAATAACACATTCTCTAATTCATTGTTATTAACAAAAATGCAGCATTTCACAGATATAATTCAACCTCTCTCTATCAGTCCTGGTGTTGACCCAACCCCGGAACTTCTGACTTTATGATTGGTAGACATATTGGGGCACATTTACTTAGCCGGTTACCGGAGTTCACAGAAAGTGCATTGTCCGACTGTAATGCACTGTGCCGCGATTCACTTAGATCCTGCATGTGACCCTTCGCTGCTCAGGTCCGACAGACTTTACCATCTTTTTAGATGCATTGAAGTGCTAGGGCTTGTGACACAATTTGAAAGTTAAATCCCAGGCTTAGTCCGAATCAGTCGGACTGTCCAACAGCACACCCCCTAACTCGTGTTGCATGGAAGCCAGTGCAGCTGCGCCAAAAAAAGGATTGTGTGCGATACTATCGCAACACACTCGCTACTTAAATACCTGTGCAAGCCGTTTTACCATTGAAGAACATGAAAAGTCTGACTAAAGTGCAGCCCAAAGTCCTTATTAAATGGGCCTCTATGTTCTTCTGTCTGATGCAGTGCTGAGCTTCTCTCTGCTTTTATCCACCACCCTTGCATTCCAGGATGAGCTCACACACACACACACACACACTGAGTTCCTGCCGGTAAAGCTACAAGCTACACGCAGATAAGATCTTTATCCAGGGGAGAGGGAGGGAGGTATGTAGCAGATCTAACAGTATGTAATGGCTATGATAGCAGATCAATGTCATGTAAAATATGCATCTTGTAGATTTCTGATCTGTCTCATCTCTCTTTCCAAGCTGTATGCTCAGAAGCTAAATGAAAGTGTATATAAACCTGTACCCTGATAATATAGCAACATTGTGAGCACACAAAACTAGAGGAATCATGAAGCGTCTGCTTAGAGAGTCCCTGTCCACACCCTGGAATTTTGCACTGAGCAGCCTAGGGAGTGATAGGAGCTAAAACAGCAATTTAACGGAGTAAAATTGTAAAGTAAGGGGTTAAGAATGATCTTCATTGTGTAAACATCATGGGGGATTGAAATTTGTAATTTTTTTTTCATGGGCAAACCCCCCTAAGCTCATGTCCGTGTTTAGACGCAGCATTTGACTTACATTTTGAAATTAGACAATAAATAAAACATTAAGGTGAAAATCAGGAGCAACCAGACCCTTTACTTACTTATGTAACCTTCAACTTTTTCCTTCATGGAATAGATGGACACTTTCTCTGCAGCATCATTACTTTTTTTCCATATGTTCTTAAGGAGCAGTGGATATCGAGTTAGTCGATGTAATGGTGCTACCAGCAAATCAGTTAGGTGCAGTCGCCTACAATGTTCCTGTTGTTCACACCACTATAAAAACAAAAGAAAATATATTGCATCTATGATGTCTGTAGAAGTGTATATTCTAGAACCCAAACAACCTTTTTCAACAGGATGTATGACATGTTTTGACGTGTCTTAGGCCTCATGAACACAAATTTCTACTTGCCCGGGTTGTAACTCAGGTGAGTATGCAGTCAAGTGCAGGATGGAAGCTGAGCGACTGTACAATAACATAGCAAAAAACAGCAAAATATAGGACATGAGTGTTACCGCATCATAAACCGGTGCCATAGACCTCTGTGGGGTCCGTGATGCGTCTGTACCACCAACCACTATAGGGTCGAGGGCACGGGGCCTTAGTAAGTACTTGTATTCCCCAAAACATAAAATTCATGGTGCACCTGGCTGGATAGTGTCAGAATATGCATAGCATGTTATACCTGGTGTCAATATATTATTACATTTTTGTGGGATATAAGAGAAAATGTGCTACACCATTCTTATTTTACAATGAAATTAAGTTTTCAGCAAAACCGACATGTGAGGAGTTCTGAGAGATCCCCTTTGACTAAGGTGTTAAACAGTACTGTTCCTATCTGACATCTAACCATTAGTGTCTGTGTCTGAGAGACAACAGCAACAAATCTTTTTGATCATGCAAAGTTGCAGTCATAGAGAGCTGTGTATTCATACTTATTGTCTATTTTGTAAGTAGCAGCGGGACTGTGAAACATGAATTCATATTCCAAGATTGTTGCTGGACTTGGATAACTGGGGGTTGTCCTCACATTGCTGCTCCCTTAGCTGTATGCTTAAACCCCTGCTGTAAATAAAGGCTGCAGCAGGTCTCTGGTTGAATACTGTAGAAGAAGGGGATGGGAGCTGTGGAGCAGTTCAATGCAGAAATCTCACAACAAAACAGTTTAAGGAGACTTAAAGTTCTGCTGCTACTAACAATCACAAAGGTTACATGACTTAAGGTTACACAGGCCTTCAAGACTGCTATCTGCAGCTCTATATGCTCAAAACTACTGTAAGACTCCCTTTTTAAAATGTAAGCTAGCATATCACTAAGAATATGGTGCTGGTATAGACCATCATTGAGATAATAGACACAAACTTCAAGAGGGGATGTAATTTGTGACAACACAAATGTTGACATACAAAATATATTACTTTTATATATGCTGCAAAATCTTCTCTCTGCTTTAATGTCTCCAGGTAGATTATCGCAGATGTGTAATTCAGGCAGTAGATTTGATGACTTAAGCAGATATTATCTTTGAAATACTGCAAAATCAAGGTAAAACACTTGGTCATACGGTTGTATGGATAAATCCTTCAAATCACATGGTATATTGTACATATGTACTATTAATATTCAAAGCACTAGGGTCTGGTAAAAAAATGTGGGAGATATTGCCCCATAGAAGCCTTCACTAGGAGGAGATTTAGGGCTTAATGCCCATTCTGGCAATATATAAGCAGTATACAGTAAACTCTTGAGCTCCCATTAGTGGTTCATATCCTTATATTGTCAGTGTATTTAGTAGGGCATGATGTCTTCATTATTTCTCTTTTTTGCTCATGATACTTTCAACTGTACTCTCTGGCATGTTTGCTGCCATGTTGCTTTCTACATTGTGCAGTATTTAAGCAGCAGAATTTATCAGTTATAATTATGAGGTCTAATTTGGGAAACAGAGGAGTGGGTTATAGAACAGGAGGAAGAGAGGTGGGTGAAGTGGAGGGATACTGTTGCTGGATTTTGTGGGACACAAAATGATTGAACAAGGGTAATTACAATGACTCATGTTAGGAATAGGCAGTCGCACTAAAGCTGGATATATACATTAGATGTATGTTGGCCGAATGTGCTGTTTCCATTTGCTTTGGGGTCTTCTAATGTGCATGGAGGTGCTTCTGACTTTCTGCTTCTGGCAGATGCTGGGCAAGAAAAAGATCAGACATTTGAGTTTCCTCTTGTTTTTAGAAAGATAAACATCTACCATAGATGTCCAGCTAAAGATGACATACTTTGCTGTGCCAAGCTGGAAGTAAGGCTGTCAGTCAATAGAACATAGGACTAGCTTAAGTCTCACATGATGAGGTGGAGAAGAAAGAAGGAAAAGAGTTACGGTGCCAATTTTTACACCACTCATGGAAATATAGCCAAATTAGTGTTCCCTTATAAGCCATTTGCCTTATTTTACTGATCCTATCATCATGTACAGCCCTATGTACATTGTCATGAACCCCCCCACACCGGAGTCCAAGCACAGGGTGCACCTTCCCCAGGAAACCACGCAAATAAACCCTTAAGCTCTGCCCATTTATATAGAATGGCATTCTCACGCTAATTCCTAATATGCCCACCACATTTCCCAGCATAAATTAACAAATACAACAATATCAAACACCATTATGAAATGTTGAGCCAATGGTCTAATAGCCATTTTCTTGGCTCCCATACTCCGAAATCTTGGGTGCTCGACACCCCAGGACTATTAGAGGATACTGATCACAGATTTGTTGACCAGAAATTTTAATATTTGATTTTTTACTATGTTTTCTTGAAAGTATTATTTTGCCATATGCTTAAGTAGCCATTTAAGACATAAAGTACAGACTCATGCACGCTAGTGTCATGACGTCTGGGTCTATTAAAAATTCTATTCAAGGGACACAGGAAACCAATTAACATTCTATTGATAAGACAGGGGAATCACAGATGAGGAGTGGGGGCAGTTGGTCCACAGACCAGGTGCTAATTAGGTTATCTCATAAGGCCAAGTTGATTCCCCTCAACACATAACTGGCAAAGGCATTTTAATCCATAATTTATGACATACATTAATACCTATAGTTACTAAACAGACCTTTGCTAGTATGTCTCCTAGTGGTAAGGAGAAGGAAGTTGTGGATCCAAATTCTATGCTTTTAATAGCATTAAACAGGCCGGTGGCAAAATTCAGGCTTGCCTAATGAAAAAGAACATCCATAAGTGAGTACCATTTACAATAATAATTTGGGTACAGATTTTCTTTTAACATACACACAGAAGTCACAGGAGTGGGCAGCAGAAATTGTTCTCTAATCTATGGCTTCTAGTTGATGCTAAACTACATGTACGAAAATATTTTCAATGAAAAAAGCAAATAACCTGATTCAGCTCTTCCAAATTTGCAAAGAGTCTAACCGAATCCACATCCAACAAAAGATCATTGTTCTGTAAGTGCTTTAGTGCATGATAAAATATCTGTAAAAAAAAAAAAATGTAATACATTATTATCATTAAACTATACACAAAGCAGATATGAAGCCTAAAATGTAAATCCAGGAGACATCCAGTCAGCTCTCTCAACAAATCCCATCTAGCTGTATAGATCAGAGCTATACTTAGACTGCAATAAAGATGAAAATGTGCGCTGTGTTGATATTCTTCAGAAAAAAAATTATTAAACTCACCATTTTAATTACTAGTAAATGTTCCAGAAAGTAAGTACATTCAGAGGTAAAAAGTTCCCAAATGGACGCTTGTCTTTTACTGTTTGAAGAGCTTACTATGTGTTTATTCTCGATAGTCTGTATACTTCTGAATTCATCCCAGGTTTTATCCTGTAGTTTAGAAATCCAAAAAAATGAAAATATTGTATTAACCAAAATCATCACTAATCATTTTTTCCCCATCCTGGGCCTGCCTGAGGCCTTCTGCGGTGCAGACATTTGTTTCTTACAGAGCTAAAAGAGTAACTGTATAGGTTTTTTATTTATCGCAAATCAATAGCTTTTGGGATGTAAAACATCTTTGCCTATTATCTTTATTACCTAAATGCAGTAGTTTCCTTGCTATAGCCCTCAGATTACCGAACTGCTGCAATGGATGCCTCCTCTCCATATGCTGATAAGCCTTATGAAGCCATAGTTTGTTTACACTTTGTCACTGTCGGTCTCCTGGTAGGAGGGGAGGAGGTAATGCTTCAGTGAACTTAGTAGAGTTGGAGTGTTTGCAGATGTCTCATGCACAGAATAGTGAGGTTAAAGAGGACCCATCACTCCGGAAAACCCACCAACCAAATGTGCCCCCCATAATCTTCCCCCCAGCCCCTTTCTCCCTAGCCATTTTTTTTTAAATTTATGTACAGTAAATTGATTTAAACCGATCCGACCTCTTACCAAATAAGAGGTCGGATCCTGTATCTGGTGTGCTGGCAGTCGGTGGTATTCATAAGGGGGCCGGCCGACACACTCCCAGCACGCCCCTGCCAGCGGTCACATTGTAGGAGAAGCCGGCAGTGCAGCATCACATCGCTGGCGGCTCTCTGCGATGCTGTAAATAAGCCCAGCGCGGCCACAGCCGTTGACAGTGCAGTACGGCCGGTAATGTGAATTAGGCCGGCAGCTGCTGTTAGTGCGACGCGCACGCACCGCGTTCTCCTACAATGTGACCAAGGGGCATGCTGGGGGGTGTCGTCCGGCCACCTTATGAATACCGCCAACTGCCAGCACACCAGATACAGGATCTGACCTCTTATTTGGTAAGAGGTCGGATCAGTTTAAATCTATTTACTGCACATAAATTTAAAAAAAAAATGGCTAGGGAGAAAGGGGCTGGGGGGAAGATTATGGGGGGCACATTTGGTGGGTGGGTTTTCTGGGGTGACAGGTCCTCTTTAAGTCTCCCCATCAGTCCCTCCATCCCAGTCTGTGATTTTACAGAAGTTTATCTGTCTGTCTCTGCTCTTCTTGCTGCTCACTTCCCCCACTTTGTCATCAACATTATCAGCCCTGTGTAGATAAACTATTAACCCTTAGTTGCACACAACACAGACTTCGCATACTAATAATTTCTTCCACTTATTAAATGTTCCCTGCTCCTCCATGTGATTGAGGCTGCCAGGCTGGTCACCATATACATCCTGTAAGTGCAATGTGCAGTGTTCAGTGGATTTCCTTGTGGGAAACTAAATGGATTTATTGCAAAATTACTTTGAGAGAGAACACAAGGTATCATGGAATCTGTGGGCAAGCTAACTGGCCTCAGCCTGAGGGCATAGACTGACAGATATTAGTCTCCGCCCACTTCACCTCTAGTGAGAAAGATTTTTATCAAACACTTTCAGAACAGAAAATGCCATAACTTTGGAAAGAAAAGAATGATCAGCACAAAGTAGGCATCGTTCTGTTTGTTTTCAAAGGGGAAATCACATATAATAATTTGGTAAAATCACTATAGCTTTACAGGTACGCTTTAAGTTAAACGAGTGCACTGAGTGCAGTGCTCGGCTATATCCGTCAGCACCGGGGAGAAGAACAGAGCAGATGATGGATGCGTGACTGGCTGCTCTGTTCATTAAAAATTCTGACGTGGTAACATTATTTATAGAAGAGTTAAAGGAAAATGTAATTTTTCTTCCTTCTTATAAGATCTCATCTTAGTAGGTGTTATAGGCCATCTTATATATAAAGATAAGAACACCGGTATGTGTGTGTGTATATGTATGTATGTCCGCTAAAGGAATCTGCACCGTCGCGTTTACAATCACTAAAGTTTGCACAGCCGTTCTCTTTAACTCCGGGAACGTTATAGACTAGGTTTTGAAATTTTCAAATTTTTCACCCCGCACTTTCTAAAATAAGCTTATTAACCACCATATACAGGACCCCTTGTCTGTTTGCTGCTGTGGCAGTAAGCAACCAATCACAGCTCAGCTTATATTTTGCCACAGCTCATTACTATGAGCTCTGAGATTTGATTAGTTACTATAGGCAATTAGTATAAGACACCTATGTGTGAAGTAATATGGATAAAGATAGAGAAAGAAACAGACAGAGACAGACAGACAGACAGACGGACAGAAAAAGGCAGACAGAGAGACAGACAGACATAGAGGCATATAGATATAGATATAGAGTTAGATATTTTTAAATATTGTTTGTTGACCTATTCTATTTAGAATAAAAGCAGTTATTTATCATGCTGGGGGGCTACAGTTAGTTCTACATAAAAATGATTATCACATTTGAACATTATGTATGTAATGGGTTGTTTACGGTTAAAAAATCATAGTTTTATAATTCTAAAAACCGTACCAGACCTGTCCATTGGATGTGTGTGCTACTATGTCTCTGCTTAGCTTAAGCTGCAATACTGCACTCATCCTGTACACAATTGTAGCACTGTTTTTTTGGAACAAATATGTTTTTCTAAACTGTGAACCCCTTTTAAGTTAATATTCTGTCACAAAAATTACATATGATTGTATTTCTATTTCATATTCGGGAGGCTAACACAAGTTTATATTTCATTACTATACCTTAATACTATAGAAATCATATTCAGAGAAGTCTGGAACTTTGAACGTTGATAGACAGTTCTCCAAATCACAACCTTGCTTTTGTTTGCCTTTAATGAACTATGGGAAGAAACAATACAAAGATAAAGTCTTTACCCACGATACCACTACAGTGCTTGTTCCCATCGCTGCTGTCTTTACCACTACAATTAGCATCTCATCTATTTCTTATGCCATTGTCCTGCCATTAAGTCAGTTAACCAAATAATTACCATTTATAATTTTACGCTTGTGTATAAAGGTCATATGAAACTGAACCCTTGGTACATCTTAGCACCTCCAATTCCTCCTCTGCCCACCCAATTCTATTCTTTAAATGGGTTGTCCGAGTTCTTGAAAAAAAGCTAAAAGTGGCCGGGACAGGGCTGCTTAAAAAAAATAAAGATGTACTTACCTTCTGGTGCCCTCCGGTATCCAGCGCTGCTGTCACTCCGGTCCAGGCGCCATGTAAACAAACATGGCCGCAGTGCTGGACTCAGTTCCGGCCGGACCTGACAACCTTCCGGCCCCCATACACAATGCTGTGTATAGGGACGGATAGGCGTGCCCGGCCACGGCCGGCCGGAAGCTGAATGCCGCGCTGCTCCGGCGGCCATGTTTGTTTACATGGCGCCCGGACCGGAGTGACAGCAGCGCTGGATACCGGAGGGCACCAGAAGGTAAGTACATCTTTATTTTTTTTAAGCAGCCCTGTCCCGGCCACTTTTAGCTTTTTTTCAAGAACTCGGACAACCCCTTTTATTCTAGTTTTCTCCTGTGCCTCTCCTCTTCACCTGAATTTGTTACACAGTCTACAATCTCTGTAGCAGTGTCTTCTATTAAGATGATTTATGGGAAAACTTTAAAGAAGTTATTCCCTATCCATAAAATAAGGGGTGAGTTGTAGATTGATTGGGGTCCAACCACAGGGCCTAAGTCATAAGTTCAATCTTTTACTATCTGATATCAATCTGATATATAACAGTACAGTACAAGCCAATACATGTCTCACGAAATCTGTTTATAAGAAAAGTACTCACTGAAGCCTTCTTAGAAAAAGGCCATTTCGGTTTCTTGGCATCTATTTAACAGAGAAAAAGTAGTTTTTAATATAACGTATCATACGCTAAACATGGAGTGAAAAGGGCCAGGATGGTGGATTATCTCTCAAAATACACATCAGATTGATAAACTATACATATAAGTGTCAAATCAAATATGTTTGAAGAATCTATCAAATAAAATCTATCAAATAGTAATACCAAACTCAGCCCCCTACCACTACCCCAGGAAAATTCTAATAATTGTCATTGACTGATGGAGCTGTAATTGCCAAGATGGGTACAAATTGTTCAAAAATGTAGATATCTTGAGAAATACATATTGGACTGAAAAAAAAAATGTGACAAATATTTCCAATTATTATATATCCAATGATACTAAAGTTCACTCTGTATCCACCCCTTCGGTAGTAAAGAGGGGGATCTATTTTCTATATGTGGAAACTACATAACCTTGGAACACCAATTTGGACTTAGTAGATTTCTTTTCTCTATGGGTGTTGGTTTAATGTGAGTCCCTTGGCTCATTAGAGAGCTTGATTTACTTACGTCTCCTCCCCTCTGAAGATGGAGATTTTTTTTTTGTTCCCTACAAAATTTTAAATATTGAATGCTGTACATTAAGTGGTCAAATTTGGTAACATTGGATAGCTTTTAGAAAAAATATTGCATACATCTATTTTCACAATTTGGATCTGATGTGTATTCATTAAACTATCCTCCTTCTACGTTTTTGAACACAATTTGATTTTTGACAATTACAGCGCCATCTGTCACCAAAATTAAAAAAAGCCCTAGGTCAAATCAATGTAATTTTTCCTGGGGAATCTGAATCTGAAAAATTGGGGTTCCCAATTAAGATTTTTAAGGTGTCCCCAACTCCAACCCCCCGTATTTTCATTTTTTTGATCCGTGTATTTTCCTAGATAGTCCACCATCCCAACCCTGTATATATAATATATACTATGGTTCAGCGTTCAATATACAGTTGCATTTCTCCGTTAATGCAGTGTATTATAGACGCTGCATATATCGGATATCAGTCCCTGCCTCTGCCTTACTACAAGCAGGGTCCTGAGGGGAATCCTACACTTTTTCCATGGCTTACAAAACAAAATGTGAAAAGGCATTGTGGTGGAGCCAAGTGATTGCTATGGATATATTTACTAACGTAGCTCTCCTAACTTCAATGGTTATACAAATATAAGACATAACCCATGAATAGTGGGGTTGTTTATCTGTGAAAATTTACTCTGTTTATCTCATAGATAACTGAAAAACTGTAAAAAAAACCCCCAGACATTACTGCCCTTTGTCCCATCAATAAAAATACAACTGTCTTATAACCTTATGGCTTAATATAGCCTAAGAGTAGAGAGTGGTGTTGATAAATAGAGTAATTATGTTTTATAGTCACAAATTTTAAACTTGGCAAAAGAGAGAGCCATGTACTTTCCGCATTAGGAACTTTGGACTTTCCACTAATACAGACTAGAAGTCCACTTTGTCAGCAAAACTAAATATGATTCTTGGTTAAAGAATAATTCTGGGGATAAGTAATACCTTTTATCAGATAGTAGGCTACATTAGGCATCATGGCTCAGCTAATACTTGGGAGATGTGGGTGGCAACCTTTGTCCAACTTGTTCTCCAGCTTATACCATTTTAATCCTAGGTTAGTATAGACTATTTGTGGTTTTGGCTGTAGTTATTAGCATTTAATGCTTACTCATACCATTGTTGGGAAGCCATGGTGTGTGATACATGTAATCAGAAGCACCATCTGAGACCAGAAGATCTCCAGGGAACACTTCCAGTCCAGGTATACTTAAGACCACAGAACTACGTCTTCGCTCACTCTGCCTTTGAAAAGAATACAAATTATAATTTAATTCTTTTATACAGTGATAAAATTACCGGATTGTATAAAAACCATTGTACAGCAAACTACCAAATACATGAGGATCATTCTGTAAATAAAGATATATCATGTAATTGTTCATTTTAATTTTACTTTGCTCTATTTCCTGTGAAATGTACCTTGAATTTATAATAGAAATTGAACTTGTAAAGTACTGAAGATCTTTTTTACCAGACCATCAAGGAAAACTCAAGTTGGCCATTGGGAAGTCATCATTGCTTTTAGGCAGCTGACAGACATTACACTACCTCATTACAGTACATCTGAATATCAAATTACATGTTCTCATAGATATGTATCAAGAAGGGAAAGAGATAGGGATAAGAAGTAAAATCACAGAGGGTACTTTAGATAAACTCACCCAAGTGCTTAATTTATAGCAAAGCTGTTTAGTACTGATCTAAATTTCCCTATGTGATGCTCCTGCTTCTTATTAAGACCCCTTGCCCAAGAGCAATTTTCGAGAAAAAGTTCTGTCCCAAGTCTACATCGGAAGGAATTCTATTGTGCCACATTCTTTTTACATAAAAACTTTTTATATAGAAAACTGTTCTTAAAAACAATAATAATATCAGATTGGGCCACATAATGCTTTTCTGCTAAGGAAGGCAATAATGAAGTTCATATAAGAATGTAAAATTCAGGTTTTCCTTTGGGCCTTAAAACTGTAGGTAATTTCTACAAAGTTAATTCTCCTTGAGTGGCATGTGTTAATTAACTGTATACACGGATACTTCAAAGCTTTACTAAGAATCCTTCCTAACTCAACAGATTTCCATGAATAGGGATTATTGTGTATTTTCTGTTTATTAAAATTCCATTTAAGATGAAAAAGCCTAGAATTTTCAAGTTTATGGTTTAGTGTATACATGAAATTAAAAGGAACCAGTTGCCAGGGAACTCATTTTCACTAAAGACAGGTTACAGAAGCCCATCACACCTTCAGTGCAAATATGCCTTTCTGCATTCTCCAACCCCTTAAGGACGCAGCCTTTTTTCGTTAATTTTTCGCTCTCCACCTTAAAAAATCCATAACTTTTTCATTTTTCCATATACAGAGCTGTGTGAGAGCTTATTTTCTGCGCAACAAATTTTACTTCTCAGTGACTTTATTCATTATTCTATGCCATGTACTGGGAAGCTGAAAAAAAAATCCATATGTTGTGAAATTAGCAAAAAAATGTATTTGCACCACTTTTAGTGGGCTCAGTTTTTACAACTTTCACTGTGCGCTCCAAATGATACTACAGTCTCTAATAATGTCTACTTTATTCTTTGGTTCAGCTTGATCATGGGGAATACCAAATTTATATAGGTTTTATTGTGTTTTAATACATTTTCAAAAATTTTATTCAAAATTAAATAACTTTTTCATACTTTGGTGTAAGGAGCTGTGTGAGGCGTCATTTTTTTGTGAAATGTGCTTACGTTTTCATTGTTACCATTTTGACGAGAGAAGTTGGTACAGGGTGGAGATAGCCTGCTCAGAAAAGTAGTGGTGGCTGGGAATGATGTATGGTGGGACAGCCATTGCCAAAAGATTTTTAGAGCTGTATATAATGATAGCTTTTTAAAGGCCAGCAAAGTTTCAACTGCCCCAGTCAGGACCAAGGCTCAAGGGTGAGATGGGCCAAACTTACATTATTTCTCTATTGTTTGGTTTTGAAGCTGAATGCTTCCCTGGAATGGTGTAGACAGGCTTGTTGATGATTGTGTTGGCGGTGGTGTTACATCCCCCCTTTGAGGGGAGACAATTGGCCTTGTCACCTGGGAGACAATAGTAGAGGCTTAGACAATCAAAGCAGCAGAGGGAGCCTTAGGTATTTCTGTGGTTTTTTGGTGTGTCACCTACTACAGTGTCACATACTACAGCTGTTTTTTTTGCTGGGGACTTGGTTATACACTATTTGTTACTCACTTCAGGGACTGGTGGTACAGCATGCAAATGACATGTGGAAAATGTCACGTCATGGAGATTCAATGGGTCTGTTATTGTGTGCACATTGATTTGTAGCAGACCACCTTGTGACTATAGGCTGCTTGATGCAGCTCTGAATCCGTGGTTTCCACACCTTCTGCTGGCTATCAAGGGCTTTGTGACCACCACTTCTTCCTTCAAACTATCCTCCGAACTTCCTCTGAACCATGTTGGGTATAGGACATCATCATCACGACTCAGATCTTCTTCCACCAATCCCTCACTGCTGCCCTCATTCTCTGCATTGCAGAAATCTACAGAAATTGGCACTTTGGTTTCATCATTATCATGGTAGATGTCCTAATCCTCCAACCTATCCTCATCTATTTCTAGCTGCCTCTTCTCCTGCAAACAGTGCTGGTCGGGTTCAATCATTGCTACCCATACCGTCTCCTTAAATGAACAACAATTTTATTTATTTATTTTAAGATATTTATTTTTCTATTTCGCCACAACGACACCACCAGAGAGATAGGGATTTGCCCCACAGGGACAGGAAACCTGAGCATTAAAAGAGACTCCTCCTCCCCTTCCTCAGTTGGTTTCCTGTCCCTGGAAGGAGACCTGAGCACGCCAGGGTGAAGGATAATATTGATTGCCCCCTTTTGACCTTGCTGGGCTCAGTTTTCCAGCCTTAGGGAACTTTCCTTGGGTCCTCCTGGAATTAAGGGACTTGCTGTCTCAGTGACCAGTTTACTATCCAGGGGTCAGGGCCCTCCACCTGATGGCCTGGCTATTGAATGGATGATTTTGAAGCAAAATTTATGAAAAGAGGTCTTGAAAAGGGTCTAAAACGCTTCGGCCTCCTAATTATAAGTTTCTTTTCTAGGTGATCCTGGCTTGTCAAGATTAGAGAAGGACACTGTTGGAATCAACATTAAGAGGAGCCTAGGTAAGTATTCGTAGTTTAATATGTCTACCAGCTAGTGGTAGCTAGTGTGAGATTTCTTTTAAGGGGTTAAAATTGGATTTTTATCAATGGAAAGAAAAACTTTTTAACTAAACTTTGCACTTTAAAGAAAGATAACCTAAAACAATGGAAGAATAAATATTACATTCTTATGACAATTACTCTGCATTGATTTTTTTCAGTGAGTTATATAAGGTGAATACTGTCACCACTTTCACAAAGTAAGCACACTTATGGATTAAAGGTTGTCCGAGATTAGACGAAAATCTCATTGTTGCCCGGGGGGGGAGGTTTGTCCGGCCCCCGGCCACCACAATATTTTTGTCTAATCTCGGACAACCCCTTTAAGGGTTGAAAATGATCTGTAAATAAACATCTGTTAATGGATTCTTCCAAAGTTTGGACAATTCATGAACCGTAACTCTCAGGCCGTGTTGTGTTTGCGTTTACATTTGCAATAAAGGGATCCTGTCAATACAAGCCTTTTTGGCTCCCCCATGTCCCCATAGAGAATAGTATAGTTATAACCAAACAGTTTTTTGTAGTAAAAATGTTTTTTTTTTACCAAAAAAAGGATGAATTAGATCAAAGTGTAAATGTATTGTATACTGAGACCAGTTCCTTTCCCCAGGGGCGTGGCCATTGAGGAGCGTTTACTCCCTCCCCACCCTCTGGAAACCACTCCATCATGCGTCATTTTGAAATATAAGAAAAGCTTCCATCTCACGCATAGCTCCTTCCGCCATTGTGCATGTGCCACTCTATGCTTGGGGTTGCTAGGCAGTAAGGCGGGTACGCAACTAGCTACAGAATTGCATACCTCCCGGCTCCTCACTGCCTAGCAACCCCAAGCTTTTATTGGCGCAAACGCAGATTGATGCAGAGGCCAGGTGTGGCTCCGCTTCATCTGTGCATGTCCGGCTATAGATGCCAACAGATGCTGACGCAGGCAGAAGAATTGCCTTAAGCAGTCAGCAGAAGAGAAAATGGGAAAATGGTTTCCCGTGGTTGAGGGAACCGCTCCTCGATAGCCACACCAATGGGTTAAGAGACTAGATTCAGCATACAATACAGGTACACTTTGAACTTGTTTTCCTTTTTTCTGTTTTTGGTAAAAGCCATTTTTAACAAAAACTGTTTGGGTATGTCTATACTATTGTGTTTAATGTTACCTTCCAATTTTCAAAATATGTTTTTTTTTCTGTGAGATGCCAAGTTGTTAGCAATGTGACTGTCGTTTTGCACAGAAATTAAATGAATTAGTGCACAGGCTGAGGAGTTGGTGATTTACACAAACTTTTGCTGGTCTTATGCCTATGCCTAGTACTCCCAGGCCCTATGCTAAGTGTAATTCACTGTATTAGTTTTAGCTATTCCCAGAGTGTCCATTAAACAAGTGTCCTCTTAGCAGAGATCTGCACCAACTACCTCTGGGATATTCTCAAAGTCATGTATGCTTGAATGGATGCTCGGCTGCACTCTAACACATATAAATCGCTAATCTGTTGTTTTTAAGCTGTCTGGTCAAGTTGTTTTCCTTTTCTTCTTTGTGTCTTTGACACCCAAAAAATAACTAAAACACAGATTCACTCAATCACTGACCGTGGAAGTGACTTTTCTCCACCAGTGATGATTTCCTAAGAAGAAAAGACTAAAGTAGTCAATCAGGGCAATGAAATCTTCCTGGTGTTTCTAAAACGTATTATACGGGGCATTGTCTCATTTAACTGTAAACTGCATTCCCAATTCTGTATCCACAACTAAATTTGCTTGTAAAACAAGCAACAGCTTACATGTATGTATATAACCCACCTTATACCAAAAATTAAGCAACTACAATGATTTGCATATTTTGAAGTGTTATCTTTACACCAAGCTTGAAACAGTTATCTTATGTAAGGACAAGTAACTTTCTCAAATTTGAAGCTACTGTACCCTACTGTAAAAAAAAAAAATAATTAAAATTCCTCATGGACATTATTGTACAGACGCAGGGTACTGCTCTATTCTTTCAGCTAAAGAACCTGCCGATCATTGGTCTGATGTGCTGTAAAAGTGCACCCAATATGGAAACCTATATTATTGGTAAGTGGTAAATAAACCACCCCAACTGTACGTGTAACTAGCTTGGCAGTATCACTCATTTGTATGGATAAATGTGTCTTAACAAGGGTTTAATGTTCACAGTGAACCCTCCAAACAAGACAAAGATAAATATGTCTCTGTCAGAAACCTCATGTTAGTCACATATTAAAATAATAGTAACCAAACAGCAGACAACAATACACTCTGCAATATACTTTATTAAGAAAATGTGTTCCAGTGTCATTTTTCCTCTGCCTTTTTTTCCTTATTTAAGCAGTTTGTGTAAATCAGCTTATTTTGATGTTGTGTATGGGACTTTTGTTAAACTGCTCATGGTAGGAGAAAGAAGAAGAAGAAAAAAGGCAATGGTAGCTGATTTAAGGAAGTATGTTGCAAAGTTTACAATTATCTCCTGCTCTATTCTTTTCTATCCTTTAAATATGCAAACACAGCAAAACTATTGTAAATCGTCTCTATCACTACCACTTAAAACCATCAGCTGCAACTAATCACATGACATGCCATATACAGGCAGTCCCCGGGTTACATACAAGATAGGGTCTGTAGGTTTGTTCTTAAGTTGAATTTGTATGTAAGTCGGAACTGTATACTTTATCATTGTAACCCCAGCCAAATTCTTTTTGGTCTCTATGACAATTGGATTTTAAAAATGTTGGATTGTCATTAGAACCAGGATTAACAATAAAGCTTCATTGTAGTCACCTGTGATAACTGTTATAGCTGTTTATTGTAGCCTAAGGATAAAGTACAGTAAATTACTAACATCCAGAGGTCCGTTTGTAAGTAGGGGTCGTATGTAAGTCAGGTGTTCTTAAGTAGGGGACCGCCTGTATAGCATTGGATGTAGCTTATCTTTTTCTTTCAGTCTGAATTCAGCACTTTCAGAACACAAATATCAGCAATATACAAGCCTGTATTACATTACTATGCAATGATCTGTCAATTGAATTATTAAAGGTAGTCTACTAACATAAAATTACCCCACAAGTAAACCAGTATTGTTTAGGGCCCTTAATATGCTTCCCAGAAATATGTTTCAAATTTCATAACAATCTGCCATTCTTGAACAAATTCTATATGAAACTTAGCTTCCTGGTGCACTAGGAGTAGGGCCGTGCCTACTGATGCACATATTTCTTCTTTGTACACCTTCTTTCTGCAAGGTATGTTTATTATTGTGTAAAGGGATAGTATGTGGTGCAGGGCCGTATTGAAAGAAAAAAACAAATGCTCCAACAAAGAAAGGAGGTATCCCACAAGTGACACTATCTACTGATGCATACCTCTTCTACATTATCCTAGAGGCCTCAGTACTTGTAATCATTGGGGATCTATGTGGTCGAACCACAAGTAACTTTGACTTTAAGTAACTTGCTCCAAATATAAGCATTAACCCCTTGAATGGCAGACCCACACTACATTAACTAAGAATTCTTCAAAAGTGTTATTGCAAAAGGCAATTTCTACCTTCATAGACAGGGTTGGCACTGGGCATACCTGTGCAAATGCCAGAGCTGCTGGGTGGACCCACAAAAGGCTGCACATAAGGAATCCATGGGGGTGAGGGGGACTGAATCTAATGAAGCCATAGGGTGAGGGGGCTTTATATAAAATAACCTAGAGGGGGCTTGGTTATAAACTAGGGAATATTTTAGGGAACGGGAGACAGTTTTAGTTTCTGAATTTTTAATGCCACCATGTGCGTTCCCTGCCCAGGGGCCTACTGAAACCTGGAGCCGACCAAGTTCATAGATTGCATTCCATTTCTACTGTCCTCAAATACTTAAGTAAAACACTATGTATATTACAGAACTATTTTTCCAGATGACTTCTATTGCATTATAAAGATGTAGGAGTCATGCTAAGGCTCAGTGAGTACAGCACACTGAAAATAAGTGTAGGCTGAGGGTTCTTTTCATGGTTTGTCATTGGTTGGAAAGATATAGGTAAAGAGAGAGATCATATTCTTCTCATGCACTTCTTTGAATCGTGACTGCTCCTGGCTGCATGTTGTTGTGTACACAAATAACTGGCTAGTCCGCTTCACATTCAGGCACGACAGTATATTATACTTCTGGCAGCAGATCAGCAACAAATACAATCTGTTTGATTCACGGGAGATACTTTATTTGCAATGCTTGTTGCAGCTATTATTTTATTTCTGTGTTGGCCGGTTTTATTAGCGGTTTAGTCCACACAGCTCCTGTAACTAACAACACATTGGTTCCAACTATGTTTACAGGCTTTATATCCTAAAATATCCTTTTATTGCTTCTAACCATTTTCTAGTGAACATAAGTAGAAATGTTTGCACAGCTATTATTTCACGCAAACATCTTTAATTTTTCTACTGTTTAACTTTTTTTTGACCCTTGTGTGGGTAGGGAGGTATCACTGTCATGCAGAAATGATAGTGGATCTCTATTGTTACCATAATTTCACAGATAAGGGAAAGGTTGAGTAATAGATGTGGGTTATAAAATTATATCAAAACTTAACTTTTATTGGTAGTTGCCATAAAAGTTTAACATTTTAAATATGGCACTTTATGGTACTTAAATATGGTATCTAATGAATGAAATATTACACATAAAAATAGAAATCTAAAAATCTCCACTTGCGAGATGGCTTATGTTGCACTATTATCTATTCCAATTACACTTACAACCTACATTAAAGGGAACCTGTCATCAGGGGTCCTTTTTCAGGCTCCCCCATGTCCCAATAGAGAATAATGTGCGCATTGCCAAAGTGTTTTTATGATAAAAATGGGTTTTAGATGAAAGTTTACCCTCCTCTCTCCAGAGCAGTGTCTCGTGTCCCATGGTAGTGGCCAGTGGGAAGTGGTTTCCCCACCATCCTTGGGAAACTGCTCTGCGACTATTGCAAATAGGAGGGATATGGGCATTTTAAAATTTGAAATAGACGCATTTCCAGAGGGTGGGGGAGGGGAACCACTCCTCACTGGCCGCTCCCATGGGACACTCCTCTGCATGAGAGAAAGGTAAACTTTCATCCAGTTGTATTATAAAAACACTTTGGTAATGTGCACACTATTTTTAATGGTGACACGGGGAGCTAGAAAAAGGACTACTGATTATAGGTGCCCTTTAAGAGTTAACAAGTGACACAGAAAGTTTGGTCAACCAGTACATCGGATTAAGCAAGATTTTCTTGAAGAAATATTTCATGGTGTGATTTGACTCCAACTTTCACCTGCTATTCTTGGTGTATAAGGGTGATAAGAGGGATCCATCTTATGTTATTCTTCTGCCTTGCCATAAGTCATCTCTCTTTTCTTAATTAGATTATGACCCCGATATGGGACATACTCTAATGTGAGTGATTAGTATTTGTGCACAGAGCTGTACAATGTGTTTTCTCTATAGAAGATTATTACTGTGCAGCAAGGCATTTTCCAAAAATCCAGAAATACTGCACCAGCCAAGATTTCAAAATCATTTTCTGACATTCAATAAAGAGAAAAATGCTGCTTTACAACAGAATCCAAGTTGGCAGGTATGGCAGGTATGCTGTAACTCATGGATCAAAAAATATTGTTTTTTTTCCTCTTACCGTGACTGGTGGAACGCCTTCATCTGAAAGACAAAACAATCATGATACACTTAGTTTTGTATGCTTTGCTGTTACAGAAATATTTGGTCTTTCTAAAAGTGATCTAAATATAAGTATAACTTCAATGCAAAACATGTAATTTCTGAATTATAGTACTGGTCACCACGGACACCACATGGGACAAATTAAGCTTCAGTTTCCTAGTGCAACCATTAGCACCCCCTAACTATTATTTTTAAGAGAATAGTAATGGAGGAGATGCAGTGGCCTTGTGCTCTGCCATATCAGTTGATTTGTAGAACTTCTATTCATTCTTTGTCTATTTGACTTATTTGTGGTAAGACCAGAATGGTTTGCTTTGACAATGAATCATTATGACAGGATTATGTTGCCAGGGTTTTGATGCTGTCACAGCCTTCTGCTGTCTGGCCAAAAACTGAAACAGTGCTGGCAATTAATGAGAAAGTAGAACAGTGCCAGAATTACTGAGCACTATGTGGTCTCACTCTTTTGTCTACCTACAGACGCGATGACCCACTTTATTAGAGAAATAGTGTGATCTACATATAGATTTTATATGTATCATATAATGTAGGATAATGTAAAACGGACCTGCATAATGTATAAATCTTGCTCTTCTGAAAATATTAGTCTTTGCCATATATAGTTATGTTCACCTGCAGATAATTACTGAATATCCAGATACAAAAAAAGGATTTTGCAGAATGCATTAGTTGGTTCACACATCATGTTTATAGTAATTGAAGCTATGCACATTGGGAGAGTTAATACAAATCATAACCCTGGTTACCCAACATAACCCATAAACTTACAATGGGTTACATTGGGTTTTGTTATGGTTTTTCTAGTTTTGAAGGGAAACAAAAGCAATGCATGAAGTGTTATTTCTATCATCAAATCTTCAGAAGCGGTAGATGCAGAGACTATTAATACTGACTCTGATAGCATCAGCTCCATTTATTTCTGTGTTAAAAAATTATTGTTTTTTAGATTGTATTTTTTTTACAATAAAGAACATTTAATTGATGTAAAAATCTGACAAACTGATGAAACAACTAATTTCTTCAGCTTCAACTGTTCATTCTTTGAACTTTTTAGTTAAAAGTTATGAAAGTACATCTATTCCTTATCTTATTTGTTACATTGTATCACAAACAAATGTGAAATTAACACCAAGGAATATGTGTATCATATCATATCCATTTTTAGATCCATAAATTAAGATAGAAATGTAAGAATAACAGATTTGTATGGACATAACCTAATGACTACCATTTGGACTATGGTTATATACTGATGAACATAAGTAAAGGTTGTACCTCAGCACAGTTTTTGAGTATGTGAGGATCTCCTTTTGTTTCAGTTGTTGTTGTGATGTTGTAGCTTTTATCTGCAGACTCTACATCTTCAGTATCATTTGTTTGGGGAGCATGGTCATCGGTTTTCACACAATCTTCTAGGTTTTGAGTGGCAGAAGATGCATTGTCCTAAGGAGATGACAAGACCAGAGTAACTTTATGAAGTAATAAATATGCTCTCTGAATAGTTACAAGAATAAACTAAGAAATTTACCGTGACACATTCTTCTTTGTGAATTGGAAACTTGGAGACATCAAAAACATCCTGTAATGATGTGTAGCTTCCTATAGTATTTTTTCTCAGCCTCCTTAGTGTCGGAGAAGTCGATATTCTGCCAGGTGCTTGTCTATCGAACTGAAATGGTGTACTGTAGTTTCCATCTGTCTCTAATAATACAAGTGGAGGGATATTGGCTTTTCTGTGTAATTTTTCTAATGGCCTCTTACTATTATCCAATATGAGCTCTTCATTTGTAAGAGTGGTTCTGTCATTTTTTAGGTTATTTAGAATTAGCTCATCACTCTGTGTATGTGAATCAGAAGGAGATGATAAGCTGACATCAAAAACATCCACATTGTTATCTTCATCTGTGCATTCTGTAATCATGTCTTCTTTGTCCATGTCTTGGAAACAAATCTGCACTGGCTCCAACATTTTTCTCACATATTTCTATATAAAGGGAAAATAACATACCATAAATAAAAATAGCAGATATTATATATATAATACCATAAATAATAATTCACTAATTTAAATAAACCCCCAAACATTTTCATAACATTAGAATGTTATAGAAAAATGTAGAATGATTTCAAAAATACCTTATTTCTGTCGATCATTTTTTTTTTAAATGTGAAAGTCTCAATGTAATCTGTATGCTAAGTGGGTAGTTGGTGCATCAAGGTCATGTCCTCAGAACCCTAAAAACTCTCCATCAGATAACCAGGAAATCTGCCCTGTAAGAAGCATGGGGCAATATTTAGAGAAATATGAAGTGATTATGGTGGGAATAGTGGTGCGCTGTGTGCTGGGAATCTTACCTTGGTGCACCAACTATCTCATTAGTATATGGATTAAACTGGGAATATCTTGGATATGACATAACGGACAGAATAATTTAGGCATGTTGGAAATCATACAGTATTTCTCTAAAACATGCTGCCAGCACATTCTAATGCTTGTTGGAGATGGTAGACTCCCACTAATGACAGATATCAGTTACAAGTTGGAACAATCACCCATGCCTAAAACAATGGATTGTTATAGGCAGTGTTATGGAACATATTAATCCTTTTTGAGCTTTGGAGAAATTGGACAAACATAATCTCAGCATACTGACATGAAAGAGTAGTTGTGTTTTTTTATTTTTATTAACATACCTGACTGATGTATGTATCTATTTTTTTGTTGTAGCATCAAACAGACAAGTCTTAGTATATGTAATGAATGCCACATGCATCCTTTTTAGTCAAGTGAACATGGCTGTTAGAGTACCCATGTGTGCCCCATCTAAATATGTATAGCAATGATGACTGCTTATGTCACATGGCAGCCTTAATACACCTTCCTGAAAATAATACATCAATCTGCGGGTAGGTCACAGACAACATTTGTAGATACTTTTTAATGTAGGGTTGAACAGAAAGCCTAGTAAATGCTTTACTGCACAATATCTAGGGACAACATATAAATTGTATAAAATGAGTATAGTGTAGATGTAAATTGAGAAAAAAAACCTAAATGAAAAAACTCAATATGCAGCTCAATATTACAGTATGTGGCCATGAACTTGCTGAATGCTAACTCACTGCCACTGATAGTAGGTACAGAAAAACTAAAATAATTACAGCGTACAATAAGTCATAGGACATACAATAAAGGTGCCCATGGAAAATAATGTGAATAAATAACATTTTCCTTAATGGTGTGTCATTAAAGAATAAAAAATTATCCGTATCCTTATTTCTTTCAAGGGAACTTGTCACAAGGAAAATACTGTCATTTCCAGGCAGCATGTTATAGAGCAGGAGCAGGAACCTGCTGTTTATTAAAACAACATGAAATTCATGTATTTTTATTTCATAATCATAATAGACACACACAAAATAAGTAATCACAGCAAGTATATATCAGGAGAAAACACAGTAATTGTGGTCCAAAGCCACACTAAAGCAGTAAGCACCGCTCGGGTACTGTCCCTATCATTGGATAATATATCCTCCATAATCTCTATTCAGATAAACCTAATGCTCTGGCCTACATAATTAGACCAGTGTCTTACACAGGTTCTTGAACGTATGGCAAATGGACACCCCAGTGCTTGTTTCGCCCACGCTTCTTCAGGGGTCTTTGTTTTTCATACATGGTAGTGTTACTTGTGTAATTATTTTTAGAGCGAGAAGTCTAGGAGGTTTTCAGCTACTCTTAGTTTGTTTTTGCTGGTTAAATTCATACCATGCTTCTGACATACAATTAACATGTCCTAGCCTGTAGCTGGCAAAACCCATGCGATACAGGCAGTCCTTGACTTAAGGACCCCTGACTTACAGACAACTCCTAGTTATGGATGGCGGAAATTTCCTGTACTGTTAATGGAATGGATAGCTGTAGAGTTATCCAGGGTCTCTGTAATGAAGCGTTATTGCTAACCCTTTCCCCATGACAACTCAAAATTTTGAAATGAGCATTTTTGTCAGAAGTTCACTTACAAATATACTTGTTCTGACTTAAAGATACAAATTCAACTTAAGGACAAACCTACTTAACCTATCCTGTATGCAGTGGGGCTGGCCATATGACCCACCGGGAGAACGGGGGGGGCAGCTGGCTTATACTGGGGGGGGGGCTCTGGCTGTATACTGGGAGAGCCGACAGGCGGTATACTGGGGGGGGGGGCTGGCTGTTTTCTGCGCGGAGGGAGGGGGGGGGGGGGTGTGTCGTCGCGTCTGGCTATATACTTGGGGGAGTATCTGGCTATGTACAGGGGGGCTGGTGCTATATCCGGGAACTGGTTGGCTAGATACAAGTGGGCGGCTGTATACACTGGGGGGCTGTTATGGGGGCTCTATATACAGGGGGGCTGGCTGTATACTGGGGGCTGGCTGGCATTACAGGAGGGGTTGGCTGTATGGGACGGGCTAGGGGCGGCTGTCTGGCTATATACAAAGGGCAAGGGGGGGAGGGGGGGGGCTGGTGGCTGTGTTGGTATATGGCATATTCCTGTACCAGTATTATAGAAGTTATATTCTTGTTAGGAGAGGCAGTATTATAGTAGTTATATTCTTGTACATAGGGGTAGTGTCATGTAGTTATATTCTTGTACATAGGGGGCATATTATGTAGTTTACTCTTGTACATAGGGGGCAGGAGGTCATTATAGTAGTTATATTCTTGTACATGGGGGCAGTATTTATAGTATTAAAGATTTTAATTCTACATAGAGCAGATTAATAGTTATAAAATTCTTGTACATAGGGGGCAACATTATTCGTAAATTCTTTCTCTATTTAGGGGCACGTCCATCTCCGTAGTTTCTCTCTTCCCTTGTCCCCTCTCGGGCGTGGGAAACACGTGCAAAGCAGAGATGAGACATAAAGCATCATTATTGTAGTTATATTCTTGTACATAGGGGCAGTACTATAGTAGTTATATTCGTGTTTAACGGAGAAAGTATTGCAGTAGTTTTTTTTCTTTGTATATTTTTTTTCTTTTAAAAAAGAAGCTTTATATTTTATAATCTGTAGTAAGGGAGCAGTATGAGTCTCTTTCTCTGTCTTCCTTCCCTCTTCTCTGTCTCGTTTCCTTTTCTTCTCTGTTGCGCTGTAACATGTTTATTTGAACCATCTTTTAGTTTTTTAACTTCATGTGAGTTTAACTACTCCATACTAAAACGTCCACAAAACCCATCCAAATCACATGGTGTTTACAACAAACAAAACAACAAATGTGAATAAATAACATTTTCCTTAATGGTGTGTCATTAAAGAATAGAAAATCATCCGTATCCTTATTTCTTTCAAGGGAATTTGTCACATGGAAAATGCAGTCATTTCCAGGCAGCATGTTATAGAGCAGGAGCAGGAACCTGCTGTTTATTAAAAGAACATGAAATTCCATTATTTTTTTTCATAATCAAAACGACACACACAAAATAAGTAATACAGCAAGTATAATATCAGGAGAAAACACGTAATTGTGGTCCAAAGCCACACTAAAGCAGTAAGCACCGCTCGGGTACTGTCCTAGTCATTGGATAATATATCCTCCATAATCTCTATTCAGATAAACCTAATGCTCTGGCCTACATAATTAGACCAGTGTCTTACACAGGTTGCTTGAACGTATGGCAAATGGACACCCCATGCTTGTTTCGCCCACGCTTCTTCAGGGGTCTTTGTTTTTCATACATGGTAGTGTTACTTGTTAATTATTTTTAGAGCGAGAAGTCTAGGAGGTTTTCAGCTACTCTTAGTTTGTTTTTGCTGGTTAAATTCATACCATGCTTCTGACATACAATTAACATGTCCTAGCCTGTAGCTGGCAAAACCCATGCGATACAGGCAGTCCTTGACTTAAGGACCCCTGACTTACAGACAACTCCTAGTTATGGATGGCGGAAATTTCCTGTACTGTTAATGGAATGGATAGCTGTAGAGTTATCCAGGGTCTCTGTAATGAAGCGTTATTGCTAACCCTTTCCCCATGACAACTCAAAATTTTGAAATGAGCATTTTTGTCAGAAGTTCACTTACAAATATACTTGTTCTGACTTAAAGATACAAATTCAACTTAAGGACAAACCTACTTAACCTATCCTGTATGCAGTGCGGGCTGGCCATATGACCCACCGGGAGAACGGGGGGGGCAGCTGGCTTATACTGGGGGGGGGGCTCTGGCTGTATACTGGGAGAGCCACAGGCGGTATACTGGGGGGGGGGGCTGGCTGTTTTCTGCGCGGAGGGAGGGGGGGGGGGGGTGTGTCGTCGCGTCTGGCTATATACTTGGGGGAGTATCTGGCTATGTACAGGGGGGCTGGTGCTATATCCGGGAACTGGTTGGCTAGATACAAGTGGGCGTGGCTGTATACACTGGGGGGCTGTTATGGGGGCTCTATATACAGGGGGGCTGGCTGTATACTGGGGGCTGGCTGGCATTACAGGAGGGGTTGGCTGTATGGGACGGGCTAGGGGCGGCTGTCTGGCTATATACAAAGGGCAAGGGGGGGAGGGGGGGGGCTGGTGGCTGTGTTGGTATATGGCATATTCCTGTACCAGTATTATAGAAGTTATATTCTTGTTAGGAGAGGGCAGTATTATAGTAGTTATATCTTGTACATAGGGGTAGTGTCATGTGTTATATTCTTGTACATAGGGGGCATATTATGTAGTTTACTCTTGTACATAGGGGGCAGGGGGTCATTATAGTAGTTATATTCTTGTACATGGGGCAGTATTTATAGTATTAAAATTTTAATTCTACATAGAGCAGTATTATAGTAGTTAAAATTCTTGTACATAGGGGGGCAACATTATTCGTAAATTCTTTCTCTATTTAGGGGCACGTCCATCTCCGTAGTTATCTCTCTTCCCTTGTCCCCTCTCGGGCGTGGGAAACACGTGCAAAGCAGAGATGAGACATAAAGCATCATTATTGTAGTTATATTCTTGTACATAGGGGCAGTACTATAGTAGTTATATTCGTGTTTAACGGAGAAAGTATTGCAGTAGTTTTTTTTCTTTGTATATTTTTTTTCTTTTAAAAAAGAAGCTTTATATTTTATAATCTGTAGTAAGGGAGCAGTATGAGTCTCTTTCTCTGTCTTCCTTCCCTCTTCTCTGTCTCGTTTCCTTTTCTTCTCTGTTGCGCTGTAACATGTTTATTTGAACCATCTTTTAGTTTTTTAACTTCATGTGAGTTTAACTACTCCATACTAAAACGTCCACAAAACCCATCCAAATCACATGGTGTTTACAACAAACAAAACAACAAGGCAGCATGTTATAGAGCAGGAGCAGGAACCTGCTGTTTATTAAAAGAACATGAAATTTATGTATTTTTATTTCATAATAAGAAACACACAAAAATAAGTAATCACAGCAAGTATAATATCAGGAGAAAAACAGTAATTGTGGTCCAAAGCCACCACTAAAGCAGTAAGCACCGCTCGGGTACTGTCCTAGTCATTAGGATAATATATCCTCCATAATCTCTATTCAGATAAACCTAATGCTCTGGACATACATAATTAGACCAGTGTCTTACCCATGGTACTTGAACGGTATGGCAAATGGACACCCCAGTGCTTGTTTCGCCCACACTTCTTCAGGGGTTCTTTGTTTTTCATACATGGTAGTGGTAGTTTAATTATTTTTAGAGCGAGAAGTCTAGGAGGTTTTCAGCTACTCTTAGGTGTTTTTGCTGGTTAAATTCATACCATGCTTCTGACATACAATTAACATGTCCATAGCCTGTAGCTGGCAAAACCCATGCGATACAGGCAGTCCTTGACTTAAGGACACCTGACTTACAGACAACTCCTAGTTATGGATGGCGGAAATTTACTGTACTGTTAATGGAATGGATAGCTGTAAGAGTTATCCAGGGTCTCTGTAATGAAGCGTTATTGCTAACCCTTTCCCCATGACAACTCAAAATTTTGAAAATGAAAGCATTTTTGTCAGAAGTTACACTTACAAAATATACTTGTTCTGACTTAAAAGATACAAATTCAACTTAAGGACAAACCTACTTAACCTATCCTGTATGCAGTGGCGGGCTGGCCATATGACCCACCGGGAGAACGGGGGGGGCGCTGGCTGTAACTGGGGGGGGGCTCTGGCTGTATACTGGGAGACCGACCGGCGGTATACTGGGGGGGGGGGCTGGCTGTTTTCTGCGCGGAGGGGAGGGGGGGTTTCGTTCTGGCTATAATACTTGGGGAGTGTCTGGCTATGTACAGGGGGGGCTGGCTGTATACCGGGGAACTGGTTGGCTAGATACAAGGTGGGCTGGCTGTATACTGGGGGGGCTGTTTGGCTATATACAGGGGGGCTGGCTGTATACTGGGGGGCTGGCTGGCAATATACAGTGGGACTGGTTGGCTGTATAACCTGGGGCTGCTGTTCTGGCTATATCCAAGTGGTTTTGTTCTGGTCTGTGGTGGTATATGGCATATTCCTGTACCAGTATTATAGAAGTTATATTCTTGTATGTAGGGAGCAGTATTATAGTAGTTATATTCTTGTACATAGGGGTAGTGTCATAGTAGTTATATTCTTGTACATAGGGGGCAGTATTATTGTAGTTATACTCTTGTACATAGGGGGCAGCATTATAGTAGTTATATTCTTGTACATGGGGGCAGTATTATAGTAGTTATATTCTTGTACATAGGAGCAGTATTATAGTAGTTATATTCTTGTACATAGGGGGCAGCATTATTGTAGTTATATTCTTGTACATAGGGGGCAGTACTATAGTAGTTATATTATTGTACATAGGGGGCAGTATTATTGTAGTTATATTCTTGTACATAGGGGCAGTACTATAGTAGTTATATTCGTGTTTAACGGAGAAAGTATTGCAGTAGTTTTTTTCTTTGTATATATTTTTTTCTTTTAAAAAAGAAGCTTTATTCCTGTATAAGGGAGGCAGTATGAGTCTCTTTCTCTGCGCTGTACATGTTGATTTAGACCATCTATTAACAGTTCATGTGGAGTTTACTAACTCCATCCAAATCACATGGTTACACCTACTTGTTTTGAGCCCACCCACAGAGTGGGGCCACTTTTACATTTTTTTCCAGGGCCACTTAAAATTCCCAGTCTGCCCCTGCCTGTATGTAACCTGGGGATTGCCTGTACCGTATATACTCGAGTATAAGCCGACCCGAGTATAAGCCGAGACCCCTAATTTTACCACCGAAAACTGGGAAAACCCATTGACTCGAGTATAAGCCGAGGGTGTAGTAAACAGCCAGCCAGCCCCCATGTAGTATACAGCCAACCAGCCCCCATGTAGTATACAGCCAGCCCCATGTAGCATACAGCCTGCCCCCATGTAGTATATAGCCTGCCCCCATGTAGTATACAGCCTGCCCCCATGTAGCATACAGCCTGCCCCCATGTAGTATACAGCCTGCCCCCAGTAGTATACAGCCTGCCCCCTTGCAGTATACAGCCTGCCCCCTTGCAGTATACAGCCTGCCCCCATCAGTATACAGCCTGCCCCCATCAGTATACAGCCTGCCCCCAGTAGTATACAGTCTGCCCTCAGTAGTATACAGCCTGTGTAGCATACAGATAAAAAAATAAACTTAATACTCACCCTCCGTTGTCCCCGATGTTCGTCGCGGCTCCCGGCGGCTTCCGATCCCCATCGCGGCTCCCAGCGGCTTCTTCACTCTTCTATCTTCTCTGGCCGGGAGATCGCGCCGTCGCACACTGTGATGCGACGCTGTCGCCGTGGATGACGTCATCAGCGGTGACAGCACTGCATCACAGTGTACGACGAACATCGGGCACCGGAGGGTGAGTATTAATTTTTTTTTTTTATCATTGACTCGTCTATAAGCCAAGGCGAGGTTTTTCAGCACATTTTTTGTGCTGAAAAACTCGGCTTATACACGAGTATATACGGTGTTGCAATGGTGTATATCTGGATAGTATGTGCCAGCAACATGTCAGCATTCCTTCTTTTTAGTGCAGTAAATTATGCAGTCCACTATAAGGGAATTCTATCAGAAAACTTTACTGTTAAAGTATTTACTACTTTTATCTGTGTGTTATTGTGTGTTAAAGATGGCATCAGTATTTCTGTACTACAGATGAGCTGTGAACAGAGCTGTAGAAGTTCTGTCTATGGCATCTCATATCTTGCAGTCACAAACAACTCATTTTCTGTTTTCAGCAAAATTCTCTTTGTCTGTATTTAGATGATATTTGATAAACCTATAAAGTAATCTGGAGAAAATGTAATATTTGGTAATTTTTTCTAGGCAGAAGGCTAGTACATACTAGTTATAAAGGAAAACATTATTTGTAATAAAATGTATTCTGTCTTGACGTCATATTTTAATTTAATAGAGACTCACATGCTTCAGTTCATTGAATAAAATGCGTTCCTTAAAGTAACTGGGAGCGCCTGACCACAAAGCAAAATCTGGGCAGCATGGTGGCTCAGTAATTAGCACTACAGCGTTGCACTAGGGTCCTGGGTTCAAGTCCCATCTAGGTCAAAATCTGCAAAGAGTTTGTATGTTCTCTCCGTGTTTGCGTGGGTTTCCTCCGGGTCCTCCGGTTTCTTCCCACACTCCAAAACATACTGGTAGGTTGATTACATTGTGAGCCCCAAGGGGACAGGGACTGATTTGGTAAAACTCTGTGCAGCGCTGCATAATCTGTGTGCGCTATCTAAATAAAGGAATTATTTGTATTATTATCTGTACCAGGTTTCCCAACTAAAAGGTTTTATTCATAATACTAATCTTTTCATATGGAAAATAGACTCCTTATAGTGCCCCTAAGGCCCATTTATGTACATTGCATATTACGACATAAAGGCAATTCAAAAACAATGCAGAAAACTCCCTGGATCAAGAATATGAGCATATGCAAAGTATCAGCCATAACAAAATGCGGGGCCAGATAGTTTTGTGGTCTCACTGCGATTACAATGAAAACAATCCCTGTTTATGGCTTCGGTACAACCGTCTTTTCTTTGGGGCATAGAGAATGCCTGCTTATTTTGGCCACAAGCCTTGGTGTGAAAGAGCTATGTATAGTCCATTTACATATTTGCACCACGTAGCTAGATTACTCAGCTTTCATGCTCTCTTCTGCACATATCCCAGCTCAGCTCCTTTATTTGTGCTTTATTTATACTGGTGCCCACAATTGTACACAATATTCCATGTCTAGTTGTAATTTGTATAATGGCAAATCTATGTTCTTATCATGAAATTTTGTTTCATCTGCTCATGTGCATAACCTTACTGCCAATGTCTCCTACATTTCCAGATTTCACAAAACACTCTTTAATATTATATTCTATATTCTGTCTGTTACAGAGCACAGTATCATCCATAAATATTGAAATTTGCCACTGTAAACCCCAGGTCAGGTCATTAAGAACAATAATAAAACAAACCACTTCTTTTTAATATTTTATCAATCACTGCACAATGGGTTTAAATCCCCAAATAACCATTGTAGTACCAATGGTACATTCCAGTTTGAGTATGTTTAGTTAATGATGATTTCTAGCCATTTTATAAATATGAGCACCCCATTTTCCTTGTATCAGTCCAAAGAAACAGAATCTTTCCAGTGACATGCCTCAAATGCTGTCAGAACATGGGCCCACTATGTGGCACACAAGTCAGGGTGTCCTCAGGCCCCTGCCAAAATATATTGACAGTCCTGTGCTATAAAATTAGTTGTATGTGCATCCTTAACATATGTGCTGAGAGAACTCACTATGTGCCCTCTCCATGATGCAAATTGGGCAAGGACATCATTTCATCCCCTATGTCAACCTTCCCAAGCGTGGTCAGATCCCATCAACAGGAGGATCACTTGCAAGAGGTATGTTACTCTTTTATTTTTAGAAAAGACAATATTGTTGGAGGAAGTGTATCCAAATTGATAATTAATGGGGTACAGCAAATTTCATGATATACCTGTAAATACCTTGATTGTAGACACTTTGTATAAATTGGTTAGGTGGCTTCTGTATAGCTATTATTAATCTTTCACAAGTGAGCAACTGTCGTCTTTTAGGGGTGCAGTGGGGCAAAAACTAAAGACATCTGGGTATAAATTCTGCAGTGATACATCAGAGACAAAAGGAGTTGTCATGAAATATTCTGCCTGATGGAACAGAATCGTCACTATACTATCAGGAGTGCTATAAAGGCTTGCTGTCTTTTGCCTTATCTCCTTCAATTATTACACCCAGATAATTCATCAGAGGGCCAACACTTTTGATTTTATGTTCTACTTATTTATGTAACCAGAGAATAATCTCAGTCTCTGTTTTTACTGCCTTTATTAATTTATACAGAATTTATTTTTCTCTCTTAATCCTGTAATGCCTCATCACTACTTTCTTGTTTTAGTTGATTAAATGCTATATCTTTACTACGGTAACATGGGTAATAAACGACAACCACATAGGTTTTTTATCAATTTTCTAATACCAAGCAAATACACACATTGTCATATCAGGTTATACAAGCTGAAGGTTGCATATTTGGTTACCTGAAATAGAATGACAGTGTGGTACCCATGCATTATCTTATACTTATCACTAGTAAATGACTCTTTCTAATGTTTCTCCATGACCATGTCTTCTGGTTAATGACCGACCGAGTCATTTAGTGTCTGTTTACCTTCATTGTCTGTGTTTTAACCTCTGTCCTCCAGCCTCCAACATGTTGCCTTACTGCTTGTCTGTTTGCCTTTTATGTATGTATTTTTCCCCCTGAGCCATATATATATATGTGTCATCCTGTCCAGTGAGATAACATCACAAGCTTTGATTTCTATTCCTAATATGCCTTCCAGCGCTATTATGTGTTTTCTCCAGCAAACATTGTGATTTTTAAACCAACTTAAACTGATCATGAGGCAGTCATTAGCCCAACAATGGGGACAAGATTGGGTCTTTCTTAAAATCTTATGATATCACATTTCAAAGATTGTAAGCTGTTTCCAATGAACTCATTACTATTACCGATTAAAACTTTATAATGTCTCATTATATATGTTATGGTATATTTATCCCACAAATTATAAAGAGCGGCAGAAGATGAAGGCACTTTATGAATTTAGAAATACAGTTATTGTAATTATTTAGTGATTCATTTGCTTAGATAAAGCAGATACATAAAAAGTCAGACTGGCAAAGGATTTTCTTAAATTTCCTACATGTTTGAAATTTGTAACCTATTGTACAACTACTAGGTTTACTGTCCTACTAAGAAGTTCCTGAGTAACTATATGCTACGATTGCGGCTATATAGAGTTATAAAAATTATTCTAATTAGACTGTGACGCTCGAGCTATGTCACCGAAGCACCTTGTCTTTTAATTTATTCACTCCCCTGTTGTTCTAGCCGTCCAGCCCTGTCCTGCACCTTACCTATTCTATGCTCTGTGGTCATAGGTTTGTGCTTGGAGCCCCTTATAATACACATATTCAACGGTGATACAAAAACCTAATATAAATACATGGTATCAGTATGATTATTAAGACCTATCGTTTCGGAAATATATCTCCCGATTACGGGTTTTGTGGGTTCTATCCCCTTCCCTTGCTGGAGGTACAACCCCCTCCATAGGCATAATTCAAGTAAGATAAATCTCTGTTGTGTGCTGTAAAGAAATGCTTGTCACAGGTGCTCCCGTGACCCATATCACGGGTTGAGGTCTCACAGTGCCCCTCATACCCACCAGCGCAGCGCCCGCGCTACTCACCTGTCCCCATTACTATTTCGGCTCCCGCGGCTGTGTGAGCGCATCCCCAACTCCTAGGGCACGCGGGCCAGCTCACAACAATTTAAAGGGTCAGTGCACCGCTGACTGGTGATGGCCATTCCAGGATTTAGTTAAAGGCTGACCTAGTGTCGTTGAAATAGCTTGTCCCCTGATGCCCTGCATTCTTTGTGTGATTTCCTGTTGTGAGTCCGGTTCTGTATTTGACTCTGATCCTGTTCCGCCTGCCCTGACCTGTTGCTCTGTCCTGACCTTCACCGCGGACAAAGTCGCACCTGTGGAACAACCTGGTGGTACCACGCCGCAGCAAGTCCAACCCACTTTGCGGCGGGCTCTGGTGAAAACCGGGTACCACTTGGATCAGCTTATGTCATCGTCCGTGGTGGTTCAGTGGGGTCCAGTGGTCACAATGCTAAGATAAAGAAGAGATATTTCTGTCTTATCTGTTATCTGTTATCTGTCTTCGATGTTTGATTAACATGTTCAGATATACTTTTTTTTCCTAATGGTGCTGCTTTCATATTGCAGCCAACAGAGTGTGCATGTGGCCAAGAGCATAACATACTGGCAGTTGCAATTAACCATTCCAATATTTGGGAATTCCTGACCATTACTACATGAAAAGAAGGCTTTGGAAGTGTATATGTATTTACAGACCATACCTTCTGCCACCACACGGGTATGAACCCTTAACAGGTCGTTTTGTGGCACGTAGAAACCGAACTATAGGGAATGTTGTTTCCGATTCATTGTAAAGGAGCAATACTGATAGATTAAAATCCACCTGGCTATCTGTTAAGGGTGCATCGAAGAAGATAATACACTTACAAGAAATTTCTCTTCTTTAAGCATTTCTTGACAGAGATTTATAGTTTCATAGTTTCATAGTTTATACGGTTGAAAAAAGACACTTGTCCATCAAGTTCAACCAAGGAAGGGAAGGGGATAAAACCAACAAACTCTGTAATTGGAAGATACATTGGATTTTGCAGCTAGACACAAGACATCCAAAAGGTCTTAATTAATTGTAGTGATACCATCTATTTATATTAGGTTTTTGTATCACTGTTGAAAATGTGTATTTGAGTTTTGTACTAATGGGTTAGAAGCATGCACATTGGGTCCTCCCTTCAGGTGTGGTGGGGTATTTAAATGAGCTTTAGTTAGTTGAACCATGAGTAAGGACGCTAATTTATGATGTCTGAAACGCATAGGTTATTGCCTGTTTTATAACTGGATACAAGCTTGTATTCTATACTTCATATTTTTGTCTCAATGAATTTTTATTATTATGAAATAAAGGACTCTTTAAAAAAATAAGATTGCTGGATCCATTATCTTTGTCTTAAATTCTAGAGACATTAAAATTCATATTGGCAAAGTATAAGCCATTATAGAAGTCATCAATAGGAAATGGGAATAAGCTATTTCCGATCCTCCATGGCTACAACTAATTAATAACAATGTTATAAGATTTTTTTCCTGTCATCTGCCAATGGAAGGTAATCAGACGACTCCCACACATAATAGATCATAGCCCAAATAAGTTACTTTGACCAACATTTGTCTATTGTTTATGTTCTAAATGCATCCATTACCTAACTCCTCAGATTTCCCCAGCTCTGTCCCAATGCCAATGTACTATGGAGGTGTATTCCACCTGGTATTAACAATAGATGACATATGATATGAATCCTTTAAACATGCTTTTATTGCAAAATATAGAATCATCACAACAATAACGAGAGTCAAATGAAAATGGAAGCCGGCAAAGTACAAGAGACCATTATGTTATATAATCCCTTCAGCAATGAAAAAGATTTTCTCACAGAAGAGAAAGTTTTGCGGCTCTTTCACGTGTCCAATATGTAGGTTTACATGAATTAATACCCCTCATTTAACAGCCATAAAAGGAATGACTTAATTGGTTGCCGTCCAAACATCACACCCTGCTTAAGCTTTTTTTCTTTACAACTAGGAGAGGCCTATTACAGTGCATTATAGAAATACTTCTTTACTAGCCATATAAGTGCACTGAACCCAATAAATGTATGAGTAATGACATGCCATTCATAGTTTACATCTGTCCCTTTATTAAATGGCTGTTTAATGTGAACTTAATATAATATGACTGTAAACATTAAGCCTGATGCAAAGAACTTTATTTCTGATTCATTAGATTATATCTCTTCCAGTCCTATTGTAAAACCTCTTAAGCATACACATTAGAGTGGAGTCATTGTAGGATTACTAGGGATACCGTCACGGTTAATACTGCCATTGTGACAACAAAATACCATCAATTAATAAGACAGAATTCGCACGTGGCCGAATTGTAGCAGAAAATTCAAACTTACGGATTCATGTTGATGGGACTTGCAGAAGCTCAGAAGGGATGATTGGTGGGACACTCATTTAACCAACTCAATAAATCTCAGCTATTTCTTTACATGGGTGACAAATTAAATGACACCCATGAAAATCAATGAGGAACAGATCTCCTACATACTCCTTCAAAAATGTATGTAGTAACGAGGTACCATAAGGTACTAATATGGTAATAATGTGTGTGCCTACATGCATCTTTCCTTAGAGACGTGAGTTCATTGAAGGTGTTAGAAGCACAACCATGGAGATCAGCTAATCCCTATAGCTGCTTCATTGTGAGAAGGGATTGCCATGTGTAATAATAATTTTTTGTTCTTTATATGATGTCGCTGTAGAAATAAAGTGGTTGGTAAAAAAGGTTAGGTATAAAAACAACCCTCACACATTCAGTGCCACTCAGGTGAAGATTATCACACCCAATAATGACCCGAAGCCATTAAAACTGGTTTAGTTAATTGCCATGTTCACCACAATAAAACATGTACAATATAAAGGGGTTAGAAACTAAACGTATGCTATGTGTAGAAGATTGTAGTAAAGAGGCAAAGATGCCAAAGTTATAACATGAATATCACAGTAAGAATGGAAAGTGGTTATGAATACTGAAATAATGCAGAATTAATATGTTGCCAGGCGGAGATGTGTTTTGGAGTAGTGAATGCCACATGGCTTTCTAAATAGGGTGCCCTCAAAAAGTGCAACATCTATCCATTATGTAAGGATTCCTTGCTGCAAAACATTGTCTGAGGTAAATTTGATAAAAGCCCTTCACCGAGTCAAGCGCCCAGCACAAGTAACGCTCCTCTCAATCCTGTGTGGCATTTGTCAGACTTACGGTTTGAAGGGTTTCACCATTCCGTGTCACAAGGTTGAAGCTTGTTTTTCACTTCTCTGTAGTAAATCCCCTGTGTGTCAGTCAGTGAGGGAGCAGCAGGCACACACCCGACTGTTTCTGTGCATTCCTGTGACTATGGGAAAGCCTCCTCCTCCTCTGTGACAGAGCAATGTCTATGTCCCGGCTGCCTTCTGATTCCAGGATAAAAAAACATTCATATGATTTTCCCGTTTTCTGCAGTAAATCAGTTCATTTCTAATTTTTCTCCAATTACTTACTCATACGTCAGGGAACAGGTCAATCAGGTATAGAGTCACTGACAGAACTGGTCCTATTTCACAGCAGCACTCTAGTCTTGTCTATCCCCACCCTTAAAGGTGAGCTGCTCATTCCATGACAGAAATAGACTTTTTCTTCCAATCATTGCTGGAGTTTTTCAAGAAAAGCAACAATGTCCGCACCAAGCATGGTGCAACTTTCCACAGGTGCTTTACAGTTAAATGTAGGGTGGTGCACCATACCATCAAATGACTGCAGAAATGGAAGTGATATTGTATTTGGGGTTTTCTTGTTATTAAAGTATAACCTATAATTCACAGATGCAAAAACATCATATACAGGGAAGGATCACCAATTTTCCAATCTGGAAAACCGCTGTGTTCTGCACATAGAGAAATAAAATTGCAATAGTATTTGTGTAAAAATTGAGTGTTGATGCAAGCTTTATGCATGTGTCCACTTTATAGGATCTGACTCTCTCAAGCTACCGGAAAAGCCGATTGGTCTACGGTCTAGATGTAGAACCCCACCTATCACATTCTGATGACCTATTCTGCGGATAGGTCATTACTATGAAAAATGGATAGGGGACAGACAGGGATGCACCAGCCATGAAGCGAGTTGAGCCTCTCGCCTCAGCCAGCACCACTTGCAGCAAGATGGGGGGCAGTCACCTGCTTTAAAGCAGGACCTGCCACTTAAAAATAGTGTCTCTTCACACCTGATGTCAGCATTGGTGTGAGATACTGCATGAAGAACCCACTAATTAAACAATAACCTGTTATATTACTGGATGTGGCAGAGGGGGGCACCATTCTATAGCTCGCCTCAGGTAGAAGCAAGTTTAAATTCACCCATGGGGACAGAAAATCCCTTCAAATGATCTGCTGACTCCGCTTTACACTATTTAGTTCATATGCTGGTCTGTCCATTGTTAAATTTCACTCAACAAACAATTTTTCATCAACTTTAAAGGACATCTACCACCAGAACGAAGGATTGTAAACCAAGCACACTAACATACTGGTGTGGTCCCCCTCTGGAAGGATCTGCTCTTCATTTATCTTCTTATTCCCTGGTTTTTCCAAAAAAACACTTTAGAATTATGCAAACAAGCCTACGGAGCTTCATTTGAATAATTTTAAAGCATGTTTTCTTAAAAGCCATGGCATAAGAAGCTAAAAGAAGAGCAGATCATGCCAGAGAGTCCACACACCAGTATGTCAGTGTGCTTGGTTTACAATCCTTTGTTTGTATAGTAGTCATCCAGCACAAGCTAAATTGGGATCTTTATGGAATAAAGCCTGCAAAGTGCAGAGAGGGGATCCAACATGTAACCTTACAGCAAAATTTAGTTAAAAGCTTGATGGATACATGTGCATTACCGATGGAGGTGCATACACGTGTCAAGTACAATCACATGTATCTTTAGGTTCCATATCACTACAATGCTGGAACACTCAAACTAAATGCTTTACGACTCACAGAGACACTACTAATGCACCACTCCAAGGTTGTTGTGATAGTGTGCTCCCCGCATTCCTATGGCCCTTCTGGTCCTCAATCATCTAGTAAGCTATAGTCTTTTTGGCTACTCTATAGTCTCTTGATTAAGTGACCCATCCCAGTCATAATGCCTGAGGCTTTAAAGCCTCTATCTATCTCTATCTATCTTTTATCTATCTAATGTTCTTAAAACCACCATCACAGCCCATAAAATTAAATCAAAATGATGGCGTCAAGGGTAGAGAAATGGTTAAAGGGAACTGATCAGCAGATACATGGAGCTCTAACCACAAGCAGAACTAAATTATCTTCACAGAATTAGTTTAGCAGAAAATATAGTTATAAAGCAGCAGATCATGTTGAGATGGCTGATGTATACTATCACAAAGTCAATGTGGATTTTTTAGAACCTTCTATTATATCCAATGTTTCACCATCAGAACAATGAGTAATTGTGAAAGTGAGTGTGTACTTTATGTACTTGTGGACCTATGATTCCCCTAAACTAGAAAAACATATTTTGTTCCAATGAATTTTGAAATATTTCTTCCATAGAGAATTTCAGTCATACCATTTGATACAAGTAGAGGTAGGGAAATGGAAATTAAAGCAAATTTTTCATGGTCACCAGCCTGGCAAATACTTTACAAAAGGTTGCCTATGTGATTTGAGCTGTCCATTGTTGAGTAAATTACACATTATAAAGACATATTACTTAGGCTGAGCACAGGTTTCCATGCAGGTGGCTTAATAGCCTGAATGGAGAACTTTGATGTAAATTCCACACCACAGATCCTGAGCGCACCTGTTTATTAGTGGGAACCTTGCATGTCATCCAGTCTTCACTGTTTCATAAGGAAATTCCTACAAACCCTAAAAAAAGATTTGTGGAATATAATAATACAGCTATATACACTCACCGACCACTTTATTAGGTACACCTGTCCAACTGCTCGTTAACACTTAATTTCTAATCAGCCAATCACATGGCGGCAACTCAGTGCATTTAGGCATGTAGACATGGTCAAGACAATCTCCTGCAGTTCAAACCGAGCATCAGTATGGGGAAGAAAGGTGATTTGAGTGCCTTTGAACGTGGCATGGTTGTTGGTGCCAGAAGGGCTGGTCTGAGTATTTCAGAAACTGCTGATCTACTGGGATTTTCACGCACAACCATCTCTAGGGTTTACAGAGAATGGTCTGAAAAAGAAAAAACATCCAGTGAGCGGCAGTTCTGTGGGCGGAAATGTCTTGTTGATGCCAGAGGTCAGAGGAGAATAGGCAGACTGGTTCGAGCTGATAGAAAGGCAACAGTGACTCAAATCACCACCCGTTACAACCAAGGTAGGCAGAAGAGCATCTCTGAACGCACAGTACGTCGAACTTTGAGGCAGATGGGCTACAGCAGCAGAAGACCACACCGGGTGCCACTCCTTTCAGCTAAGAACAGGAAACTGAGGCTACAATTTGCACGAGCTCACTGTCGAAATTGGACAGTATGTCTGCTTGAAGTCTTGATTTCGGTATGATGAGTCTCGATTTCTGCTGCGACAGTTTGGATGGTAGGGGTCAGAATTGACAGTCAAAACAAAAGAAAGCATGGATCCATCCGGCCTGATAATCAACGGTCAGGATGGTGGTGGTGGTGGCCATGGTGTGGGGATATTAGGAATATTTCTGGCACTCTTTGGGCCCCTTGGTACCAATGAGCTCGTGCAACGCCACACAGCCTACTGGTATTGGTGACTGACCATGTCCATCCCTTATGCCACAATGTACCCAACTATGATGGCTACTTTCAGGCAGGATAAGGCGCCCATGTCATAAAGCTGGATATCTCATGAATGGTTTCTTGAAAATGACAATGAGGCACTGTACTCAAAATGGCCTCACAGTCACCAGATCTCAATCCAATAGGCATCCTTGGATGTGGTGGAAGATTCGCATCATGGATGTGCAGACGACAAATCTGCGGCAACTGTGTGATGCCATCATGTAAATATGTCACGGGTGGTCCCCGCCCCCCCCCCCCCCCCGACAACATCGCGGGTAGCGGGCTCACCGTGACGCCCTGCCCCCGCCCGCGCGCCGCCCCGCCGCATCCTCACCCGTCACGGGCTCCTTGGCTCGCTCCCCTCCACTGTGCGCGCGCGTCCCCGACTGCATAGGGGGGCGCGCACGCGGCACCTCTCCAAATTTAAAAGGGCCAGCGCGCCATTAATTGGTGCTGCCAATTGCCCAATTCTCATAAGCCTGCTCTTCCTGTTACCCTTGCGGTCTGTGGCCTCATAGCCTTAGAGAAAGCTTACAAGCCGGATTATTCCTGCATTCCTGGGTATTCTGAGTTCCTGGTATTCCTGCGTTCCTGCTGTATCCTGCGGTTCTCCCGTGTATTCCTGTGTTCCCTGCTCCTGTGTTACCGAGTTCCTCCGTTGTTGCTGTGTTCCGTGTGCCGGTTTTCCCGTTCCCACCTGCCTTGGAGCTCCTGTTGCGACCCGGACTTGGACTGACGTTGCATTCTGCCGCCTCCCTGTACCTGTGCCTGGAACCTGTCTAGAGATTGTCATCGATCGAAGGTACCTCGACCCGGGCTGCCCAACGTGGGCTAGGCACACTGGGAAAACGAACTAGTGTATTCCTGCCGCAGCAAGTCCAACCCGCTTGCGGCGGGCTCTGGTGAATACCAGGGCCGCTAGGCTCCGGTTACGGGTGTGGCTAGTTAGTTAATCTCCCGCGGTGAGTACAGAGGATCACTGATCCTAAACAGTAAGATCCGGCCATGGGAATTCACGCCGAGGCTCCTTTTCACCAGTCAGCCTGATCTAGCCACCCTGTGATCCACCATCCCGGCAGATTGCTGCACAACGGAATCAACGGAGCAAGTCACTGCCTGCTGACAACAGCTGCTAGCTACCCAGCATCAGCAACCAGTCTCCTGAGGTGGCCGCTGCGACTCCCGCTACCCACGGCTTATCTCATGCTGCTGAACCCAGGATACGTCTCTCTTGCCCGGCAAGTATGACGGGGGGATCCCAAGATGCTGCAAGGGCTTCATCACCAGTGCTCCCTGCACCACATAGCCTTATGCCGTCCGCAATTTTCCCACAGCAGCGGTCAAGTGGCATTTGTCCTCAGCATCTTTCCGGGAAGGCATGTGGCCTGGCTACATCTTGGGGACAGGGATGACCCGGTTGTCGCTACACTCTCGGAATTTCGCAGAGTCCGGGCAGTCCTTCGAGGAACCGGCCCGAGCTCCTCGGCGGAGGTCTCTTTATTGAACCTGCGACAGGGTAACCTAATCTGTGGGAGAGTACGCAGTGCAGTTCCGCACCCTGGCTTCTGAACTGGCCTGGAACGATGCGGGGCCCTCATTGCTACCTTTCAAGAAAGGACTTTCTGCGCGGTCAAAGGACGACCACTGGCCAGCACGGGACCTGCCGCAACTCATGAGTGGTATAATCACCTGGCCACTCGAATATGTGCGGTTTAAGGAGCGCGCTGAGGGAATACGCTCCGAGTACCCCAAAGGCCCCGTGTTAGACGTCGTCCTCGCCTGGCACCTGTATTCCAAAAGCGCTTCGCCCCCGGCTGATCTTCTGATGATGAACCTATGCAGGTTTGGTGGACCGAAGTCCGGCTTTCTCTACAGGAGCGTTCCAGGGGGCGACGTAGGAGAACAGTGAGTGATTGTGCAGCCCAGGGCACTTCGTCGGGGCTGTCATGTCCGCCCACAACGTACGGAAACGCCAGCACATGAGGCTTCTAAGGAGAAGCGTCCCTAGGTGAGAATAAAGCTTCTCCACGCTTACTTCTCCCGTACTCCTCAGCGTTGGCACTGGCACCAGACCAAGTTTAAGCCTCCTGGGATTCGGGCTCGTCTACAGCGAACTTATGGGATGCTGCCTGTATCCCAGCCTCACTTACCGGTGTGGTTTTTTGTTGCAGGAAGCCATTGTCTATTGCCTCGGTCAGTGGCCAAATTCTCTCCGTGCCATCAGAGTTCGACAAGCAGAACCCCTTGCTCATGCAAGTGGAGCAGTACATAGAGAAAGGGACTGTCCTTTTTGTGATCCAGTGCACTTCCACTCTCCTGCTGGCCTCCCTCGTTGGGAAAACATCATACCATGTTCTGCGACGGGTCTTCTGGGGAGATTCTCCGCTGGGGTCCGGATTGTTCATCACAACTGTATGAAGGTTCTACATCCGCTCCCTGTCGGGACTTATCCTTTGCCTCCTAAGCCTTTGGAGGGATTCCCGACTCAATACCAGGACTTCGCGGATGGGTTCTCCAAGAAAACAAGCTTGAGATCTTCCTCCACATCGTCCTAGATTGCCCCATCGACTGCTGCCTGGACTTCTCCTCCTCGGGGTGGGGTTAGTTATTGTACCAGCTATCGGTACATTGAAACGCCCACCATGTCCGAGTATTGTCCAGGAGACATTGCAAAAGAGGACTTAAGTCGCAAATCCACCTCTCCGGCAGAGCCGGTTATTTTTTGTCACCAAGAAAAGATGGCTTATCCGCCCTGTATTGACTATCGCGGTCTGAACAAAGTCACCGTTTAAGAATCGCTTATCCTCTGCCGCTGATCACGGAGCTGGTTTGATCGCCTAGGGTGTGCGAGAGTCTTTTACCAAGCTGGATCTTCGTGGGGGCCTACAATCGTATCGCATCAGGAGGGGCGACGAGTGGAAAAGGGACCCCTTTAACACCCGTGATGGGCATTTTGAATATTTATTATGCTTCGGACTCGTAATGCGCCAGCCGTTTCCAGAGTTTGTCAACGATATCGTCAGGGACTTATTGTACCGCTGTGTTGTGGTTTACCGGATGACATCCTTGTATTCTGCTGACCCTCGAGTCCCACATTCCATGTCGGCAAGTGCTTAGCCGCCTCAGGCGCCAAACCATCTATACGCCAAACTGGAGAAGTGCCTGTTTCATACAAAAAAGCCTTCACATTCTCGGGTACATTATTTCTGATAAGGCTTGCAAAGGGATCCGACAAGTTATATGCGGTCTTCAGTGTCCACGCCCAGTGGGACAACGGGCTATTCAAGATTCCTGGGCTTCGCCAAATTGTTATAGACCATTTCACTTCCTCATTCTCGACTCTGGTAGTCCTATGGTGGCGCGATAACGAAAGAAAAAGAAGAAAGAAGGTGTCAATTCTCGTGCATGGCCCCCAGCGGCTGACCAGGCTAACGAGGCTAAAGTCGCTGGTTCTTTATGCATCTGTCCTTACCAGACCAGAGATACCGAGAAGCCATTTTTTGTGGGGTTGATGCCTACTCTGTAGGAGCTGGAGCGGTCCTTACTCGAAGGGGCTAGGGGCCGTATCTCTATCTTGCGGGCTTCTTCTCCAAATTTTCTCCCCTGCAGCGGAGGAATTATCTATGGAGAATCGTGGCTTTGGCCATCAGCTTCCTTGGAGGGAGTGGCGTCATCTGTTGGAGGGGAGCAAGATTCCAGTCAGCATTACACTGACCCAAGAAGCCTCCAACCTACAGTCGGCTCAAGCACGGTGTCTCTCTTTTTTCCCGTTTGACTCAAATCCAGTTTCGCCCTGCGAGAAAAACATTCAAGGCTGAACGCCCTTGTTCCCGTGCTTCGGGATGTATGGGGAGGACTGTGCCCGAGATACATCGTTCTCCTGAGAGACTGTGCTGGCAGCGCCGGTGCGAAATCCGGAATTACCCTCCCGCCAGGGACTTATGTGCGACTCCTGACTGCGAAAGAGGATTCTGACCTGGGGACATTCCTCGCGTTGGCTGGGCACCTGATGGATGCAGCGCCTGTGGCCATAATTTCCGATTCTATTGGGGCCTGATTGGTCAAGGACGTTTCGGGATTGTGTGCGGTCCGTACCTCTTGTGCTCTTAATAAGCGCTCACGACAAAACCACTGGTATCTGTTGCCGTTACCCGTGCCACCTGCCCGTCGTCTCAAAGTGGCTCAGGACTTAGTACAGACTGCCACCCTCATCTGGCAATACGTTATCGGGGTGGTAAAACGACCGATTTTCCAAAATGTCTCATTTTGTTCTCTGCCAGCCTGCCGTCTGCTTCCACACCTTGCAGCCAGTTCTTCACCCACATCTTTCGCCTACTGGACTTCCGTTTTTTGCACATCGTCTCGGGACCGAGGGGTCCAGTTTGTCTCCCGCTTCTGGTGAGCCCTGTGTAAATCAACTGCGATAAAACTGGATTCGCTTCTGCGTACCATCATCAGTCTAATGGAAGTGGAAAGGTTAACCAGGACTTTGGGATGTACCTGCGTCACTTTGTCTCTGCAACCCATCAGGTAACTGGTTCCACTGCTACCTTGGCAGGAGTTCTCCATATCAATCCCTGGGATTCGGAGTCTGCTGGTGCCATCACCCTTCTTTGTTCCTATATGGAAGACATGCACGTCCCCCCTACCTCTCTACGCTGTCTGCTGATGTTCCTGATTGGAGAGTTGGGGTAACGGACCTAAAGCTATTTGGGAACAGACTCGTCAGTCCCTGCTTCAGGCTCTGCCCGATCCAAGACTCAGCGATAAAAAACGCGGTCTCCTCCCCATCTTTTCCAGGGGATAAAGTGTGGCTGTCTTCAAAATTGTTTCCGGTTGGTGAAGATCCCAGCTACAAACTTGGCCACGCTATCTGGGTCCTCCACCATTTGAGGTGCTGAAGCGTAGATACCCTGTGGCCTATAAGGCGACGCCTTCATCCCACCATGCGATCCCGAACTTCCTTCCTGTCTCCCTGCTCAAGCCTGCATCTTGAATCGCTTCTCCCAGCAAGATGCCTCCTCCTACTCCAGTGGCGACTATACCAACACCTCTGAGGTAAAAGAGGATCTTGCCATGAAGACGGTGAGGGGGAAGCTGTTCTCTTGGTTGACTGGAGGGGGTTCGGGCGAAGAAAACGTCGTGGGCGCCAGAGGACAACATATTGGATCGTAGTTTCTGCCAGAGGTTTCCTCCAGCCTAGGAGGAGGGGGAGGCCGAAGGGGGGGGGTATTGTCACGGGTGTCCCGCGGACCCCACATCGACCACTCCTGTTGCGACCCCGGATTGGACCTGACGTTGCATCTCTGCCGCCTGCCCATGACCTGTGCATGGACCTGTCTACGAGATTGTATCCGCTAAGGGTACCTCGACCTCCTCGGCTCGCCCCCCGTGGGGCAGTCACACATCGGAAACGACCTAGTGGATCCTGCCGGAGCAAGTCCAACCCGCTTTGCGGCGGGCTCTGGGACTACCAGGTGTTGCGCTAGGCTCGGGGTTCCGGGTGTTGCAGGTACATCGCAATATACGAAATCATTTAAGGAAAATGCTGCAGCTATCAGGTTCCCTTGTGTCATTAAGGCTGTCATGGTTTGTCAGTGATATTCTATGAGCGCAGGGGGGGGGGGGGATTGATGAAGTGTTAGAGGGGCTGTGTGGCGAGGTGTGGAATATAAAAGTAACAGCTGGAAGACCTATAAGGAGGCAGAGCTCCTTTACTGTGTCCTTTGTGGGAGAAGACAGAAGAAGGGTGACAGGCGTTGATATTCAGCCCCCAGACGCATGGGAGACCCAGATGTTTCACCTTGGCACAGATCTAGCTATAACCTAACCAGGGTTCTGGACAGACACTAGGATAAACTCTGTTCTGTGACAATTTCATGCTTTGCAAAGCGTAAACAGGCACAGGGTATACAAGTCATGATAAGACCCCCCTTATGTTAAAGGATGAATCTTTAGCAATGGATATGTTCTGTGAATTGTTTTCTCATGCGTCGATGCCCGTCTTTATTCACATCTGTGTTCTGGAGTTTTCAGCATGCCCTTCTATTACTTAAAGTGGGAAAAATGCACTGCAGCTCTTATAATTTTTTCTATTATATATTACAAAATTGTGATGAAAGCTGCAGATTTCTGCATTTAACACAGATTTCTGTGGAAAAGAAGACTTTCTGTTCACCTTTAGTATATAATTTCTGTTAATTTGTTCTATAACAGGGAATAACAGAAAGCTTTGCTTTTTCCATGTGTCTTGGCTCAGATTTTATTTGAATCCTAGAAATTATATTGTACCATTAGCTAGAAAACCTTGCATATCTTGAAAATTACTATTGTAGATATTTAAATAATCAGAAATTGGGGCAATTTTTCTTCTTTTCAGAAATAAAATCATATTACAATATAACTGCAGCACCAATAAGGATTGATGGGTTTGACGTGTTCACAAACACACAGGTAATGACCGGAGATTTACCTACTTGTCCATTTGTTGTCCAAGTCTGTATTACCTTTTGCACCTTTCTTTATTTAATGTCAGCTTGTCATTTTATGTCAACACAGGTGAACACATTTCCTATAGATTGTAATCCAGACATGCTGAAACAGTAGCCTGTCTCAAATTGTAACGCTAAGCTTGTGCTAACTCCATGATACCTAGTAGCAATACGGGTTTTGCTAGGGCAATTTGGTTGAATAGTGGTATTATAAATAATATTGTTATACAGGAACTATGGCTCATACTGTTGCATAGAAGTATTATTAGTACTATTAGTATTATTGGTACTATTAGCTCTGGTCTATTTGAGAAGTTTGCTTGTTTCTTTTATGTGAACACTATTATTTGTGGCCACTGACCACAAATAGGGGGTGCATGGTCGATTTTATTTGGGGGGGGGGGGCCAATGTTAAGTTGGAAATATCTATTGATTATGGCTACTGGTGGATGGGGGGACTTTAATTATGGCTTCTGATCGATGGAGGGACATTAATTATGGCTCCTAGTGAATGGGGACATTAGTTATGGCTACTGGTGAGGGGGGGCATTAATTATGGCTACTGGTGGATGGGGGGACATTAATTATAGCTACTGGTGGATGGGGGTACATTGATTATGGCTACTGGTAGATGGAGTTCAATGTTTTTATGCATAGTGAGGGGGGCCCTGTGGGGAATTTTGCCCTGGGGCCCAGAGGACTCTAGTTACGCCACTGGCCACTGTGTTTCATTTATGCAAATGTTGTGTTTTTTTTTTTTTTAATTCAGGCTATGTGGATGTGACTCCTGCACATTTCCTCCTCTGAAACATTTATTTTTATCCCTTATGTGGTTTATATCGTTAGTTACCCCTCTATAGTTATGGCCCATGCAGCCACTTTTGTTCTGGCTGTTTCTGCATGGAATGCTGATGGTGTGTTGATTGTCATTTTAAGCTATACTTAATGGCTACTGGTGAGGGGGGCACTAATTATGGCTTCTGATCGATGGAGGGACATTAATTATGGCTCCTAGTGAATGGGGACATTAATTATGGCTACTGGTGAGGGGGGGACATTGATTATGGCTACTGGTGGATGGGGGGACATTAATTATAGCTACTGGTGGATGGGGGTACATTGATTATGGCTACTGGTCGATGGAGTTCAATGTTTTTATGCATAGTGAGGGGGGGCCCTGTGGGGAATTTTGCCCTGGGGCCCAGAGGACTCTAGTTATGCCACTGTGTTTCATTTATGCAAATGGTGTTTTTTTTTTTTAATTCATGCTATGTGGATGTGACTCCTGCACATTTCCTCCTCTGAAACTCCAGAAACGAGTCAGGATGTTGTCAGGGTGTACAAGTGTGAGCATAGCTACAAGGGTGAGTTTGGTACTGCCCCTGTAAGAGCAGGATTCAATTTGTGGAGCATGACAAGGTCAAGTTTACTGAACATTAGGGCCTTACAGGGATGGTCCATCCTAATCCTATTATTAATCTTCAACCGATTTCCTCTGACTTCCTGCCTGCCTTCCTCACCTGTTTTCCTGCCACCATGCTTGCAGGTAAGATTTAACCATTTATTTTTATCCCTTATATGGTTTATATCGTTAGTTACCCCTCTATAGTCATGGCCCATCCAGCCATTTTTGTTCTGGCTGTTTCGGCATGGAATGCTGATGGTGTGTTGATTGTCATTTTAAGCTATACTTATTAAAAGATATGTTTTATATTATTACTTCACTTTTTGGGAATTCTGTATTCTCATGGAGGAAAAATTCTTAATTATATTAAAAAAAATAACAATTTTGTAATTTGATGTTATAAAAATCAAGCATTTCACAGATATATATAGATTACCTGTCTCCATCCGTTCTTCACTGTTTCATTTGGTTGCCCGTGGAGCCGACCATAAACTGCTGACTATGGTCGCACAGGTCTTCCCTTCTGGTCGGATTCCATCACATGAACGTGCATCTCCTGTCTAGGTGTTCCATGTGCAATGTTCACTACCTGCATCCCAGTTGATCTACAATAGCATTTGTCACTGTGTTACTCTTCAAACAAGCCAGCAGAATGGTGAGGGACAGTGTAGTGACCAATGCTGATTTGCCGTTACATCAGCTGTGCTGTGTTTTCCTGCACTGTTCCTCTTCATCATCCTACTTGGCTTCCCTGCGGGGGTTGCCCCACCCTGCTTCTCACTCCCCCCGGTGTGTGTGATTGGTTATCTGACATAGTGGTGGAGTGTGTGAAATTGGTTAGGCGATATCTCCATTTATTTAACATATACAGTGGGTATGGAAAGTATTTGGACCCCTCTTTTCACTCTTTGTTTCACTGCAGCCAATTGGTAAGATCAAAAAAGATCTTTTTTTATGCTCATTAATGTACACTCTGTACCTCTGACGGAAAAAAAACGGAAATGTATATATTTTTGCTAATTTATTAAACCAGAAAAACTGATATATCACATAGTTATTCTGAGGGAAACTATTTTTAGCTAAAAGAAGAGTGTCATCTAGTTACTAGTGATTTATGGGAACCTGCCACCAGCTGTATTTGTGAAAAATGTGGTGTCATGTTCCCTTTAAGTTCAATCAGTTTATTTAAAAACAGCTGGACTCCAATGAATGAGTAGAACCATCTCAAGGAGGGTCAGATGGAAATGGACAGCACGTGAGGCAAAGGGTCTGAATTAGAGATGAGCGAGCACTAAAATGCTCGGGTACTCGTTATTCGAGACAAACTTTTCCCGATGCTCGAGTGCTCGTCTCGAATAACGAGCCCCATTGAAGTCAATGGGAGACTCGAGCATTTTTCAAGGGGACCAAGGCTCTGCACAGGGAAGCTCAGGTTCCCTTTACGTCAATCAGGTTATTTAAAACAGCTGGAATCCATGAAGGAGTAGAACCATCTCAAGGAGGATTTCAGATGGGAAATGGACAGACGTGAGGCAAAGGGTCTGAAACTTATGTCCATGTGAAATTTTCTGTTTCCTTGGTGTTACATTAATGAGTTTAAAAAAGAACTTTTTTGATATTACCAGTTGGCTGCAGTGAAACAAAGAGTAAAAATGAAAAGGGGTCTTTAATACTTTCCGTACTACTATTATTATGCAGATTCAGGCGGCCTCCCGTAAAATGCAGAGTTCAGAATGCCACAATAAATATTTTACCTTCTGCTGTGCCAGGGACTTGCGGCTTCATCGCTTATAGCGGGGTACTTCTTCATGAACATGACGTAGGTGGCCCCACCTCTATCATAGGTGGAGGAAATTCACACCGGTTCTCAGCCAATCGTAAAAAAAAAAATGGATGGTTCATCCCCTGTTTTTTTGCGAAACCATAGACTTTATATAGTGTCATTGTTTTCAGTGAAAAAAATGTTTCATAGTTTTTTCACGACAACGGATCAGTTGAAAATACAAGCCAATGTGAAAATACCATAGAATCAATGGCTTTGTGAGGCAGTAATGGATATTACGAACAACGCCATGTGGGGAGTCCCGGACACGTAGATTCTAGGAACAGATCGGTTCTCAATAAGTAAATTTGTATTTAAACTACGTGAAGTTTAATCGAGCAAATAAAATGTAGTTAAAATGAAGATCAATAATAACTAAACTCCATTAGGTATTGAATGTTCCTATTCCTTCTAATGTGGCTTAGTCTTAATAAATTAATGTTAAAATACTATGTTAAGGTTAAAGTCAGTGCGTCATCCACCAGTTATCTTCCAACACAAATAATCAGCAGCTCAAGGTATTTCGTAAACAGTTGTGCGATCGTCATTTTGAAAAACTAAGGTTGTGAGGAAGTGAGAAGAAATTAGATTGTGGCAATGTCTGTCATTCAAAAAGGAATTAACCATACCTTATGTACTATCTGTAGAGCTTTGATTACCTTACCACAATAAAAGTTTACATTTTCGAATAAATCAATGCATATTTAAATTCCATCTATAACTCATGGAGATAACAATCAATTATTTCAATCCTGCTGCTTCTTAGCAACACACACAAAGGTGTGTAGAGGGCTGTGTGTCATTCAAACATGCTAACAGAGTACTTTAAGGGGTTATTACATGTTATTATTTTGCTTAGTGATTTGCATCATAGACTATGGGGGTCATTTACCAAGGGCCCGATACGCTTTTCCTGACGTGTTACCCGGAATATTTCCGATTGCACCGATTTTCCATGATGGCCCCGGGTTTTGGGCATGCGATCGGATTGGGGGCGATGGCCGAACGAAACCCGACGGATTCGGAAAAAACGCGCATTAAAACAAAAACTTGTCGCACGTGCACGGGCCATACTCACATGCACCAGAAAGAGATCAGTGAACTCCGATGCAACTCGGCGGACCTCGGCGCAGCAGCGGCACCTGGTGGACATCGAGAGCAGGACCTTCATGAATCGCCGGAAGACCCGAAGGCTCGTCTGAGAAGCCGCCGCTGGAACGCGAATGGACCGGGTAAGTAAATGTGCCCCTATGTGCCAAAACTAGGAAAACCAAGATTGTGTTAAAAATCCAAAATGCACAATCACTGTTGTGCTGAAAAGGCCCAAGACTTGCAAACAATAATTAATATTTAATAATGTAGCATCATTATATTCTGTAGCTCAAGGGGGGAGGGGGGGAATTCAAATTTTTAACAACAGGCTCTCTATTTTGGCAGGGCGAAGTCCATCCCATTGTGTGGCGTGATAAATAAATGATACCAACTGTAATAAAAAATTCCAATATTAAAAATGCACATTATATTAATATACTATTTAAATCAACCTTTTTGTATATAACTCATGTATAGACATATACAGCCCCTTTACAAAACCATAAATATAAAAATCCAGCCCCCAATAGCCAGAAGTCCAGCCTTCAGCTAGTAGCCAGTAGTCACAACACCTACCCCCAGTAGCCAGTATTCACAGAACCTGCACCAAGTAGCCAGTAAACAAAGAGCAGCCATTAGTCACAAAGCCTTCCCCCAGTTGACACAGAGCCTGCCTTAGTGGCCAGTAGAAACAGTGGCTTCCACTAGTGGTCAGTAACCACAGTGATTCCTCCAGAAGTAACAGTAATGCTCCTAGTAGCCAGTAGTCACAGTGCCTGGTCCAGTAGACAGTAAACCCAGTGTCTGCCCTCAGTAGTTAGTAGTCACACTGGTTCCCCCCAGTAGACCATAGTGACAGAGCCTGCTCCCAGAAGCCCCAATGCCTGCCCAGTAGCTAAAAGTCAGAGTGCTTGCTCCTAGTAACCCCAATGTGTGCCCTCAATAGCCCGTAGTCACAGAGCCTGCCCCCAGTAGCCAACAGCCACACAAATAAACCATCAAAAGCCAGTTTTTACAGAGCATTCCCCCAATAGCCACAGCCAGAGCTTGCCCCTTTGTAGCCATAAGCAACAGTGCTTTCTCCCAGTTTCCAGTAGTCACAGCACCTGCCTCTTGCAGGCAGTAGTAACCATGCTTGCCCCCAGTGGTCCTAGTACCTTTCCCCAGTAGCCAATAAACACTGAGCCTGCCCCCAGTAGCCTGTAGTAACTAAGCCTGCCCACAGTAGTCACAGTGATGCGTCCAGAAGTAACAGTGATGCCCCAGTACCTAGTAGTCACAGTGTCTGCCCCTGTAACTAGTGGTAACAGTGCTTGTCCCCAGTAGTCCCTCTGCCTCAGCAGCCAGTAAACTCTGAGCATTTCCCAGTGGCCAGTAATCACAGACCTGGCCCACAGTAGCCCCAGTGCCTGCTAACAATAGCCACAGTAATGCTTCTAGTAGTCACAGTCCACGCCCCATGTTGCGAGTAATCACAGTGCCTGTCCTCAGTAGCCTTAGTGCCTGTCCCCAGTAGCCAGTAGTCACAGAGCCTGCCTCCGGTCTCCCTAGTGTCTGCCCCCAGTAGTCAGTAAACAGCGAACCTGCCCCCAGTAGTCAAAGTTACAGAGTCCAGTATCCACTAAACACAGTGTTTGCCCCACAGTAGCCGTTAGTCACAGTGCTTGCCCCGGTAGCCAGAATTTACAGAGCCAGCCCCAGTAGCCATTAATAATAGTGCTTGCACCAAAGCCTGCCTCCAGTCGCCAGTAGTGACAGTGATAGCCACACTGTAGCCACAAGTCAAATTGATGTTCCACAGTAGCCAATGGTATAATGGTATTAAAAAAACATACTTACCTTGTTATCTGAATATTCTTTACCTCTATCCCATCTCTGCCCACTGGCTGCTGCACACTTGACTTGGATCAGGCAGACTAGGTGAATGACCATTTTGCAGATGAAGACATATATAATGTACTGGTCCGATTTGACTGTTACATTTGTTCAATGTTAATTGGAACAGGGTAATGAATGAACAATCTTTCTAGATGGTTCTGGAAATATTCCTCCAATTAAGGAAAATATAGTTATATTCTTTCCAGATGATTGTTGACTAAAACAAATTTTCATTATTAAATTTCACACAGTTAATCATTATGGTTAAAAGTGTCCATTTCATTTACTTCAAAGAAGTTTGTCAATTAAACATATCGGAAATCCACGGTTGATTGAGGCGGTCTTTAATGGCAAAGTCTCCCCAAAGGAGTCTTCTTACTTCCCGGGGTCACACTCTCCCGGTCACACTTCCAGTGGCAACTTTAATTGCAACGTCATTGCACAACCGTCAGCTTGTATGATACCATTCTGTGCCACTGCAGTTATTCAAACAGCGGCTGCTGAAAGCTTGCAGGTTTATTCATGTTAAAAAATGTCATCTGCATCAGGCGTTGTCAAGCTATTGTTCAGTGCTATCTTCTATTATGGTGCTTGATTTTCCCACGCTACTAGCTACAGTTTTTCATAGTGCAGTATACATACTGTTTGTTCAGAAACGTTGACCACACATTGGAAGATGTTGAAGGAGGATATTTATATACTGATAGTAAGATGCAACTGATGAATGTCCATGCATGGAATGCTGATGGTGTGTTGATTGTCATTTTAAGCTATACTTATTAAAAGATATGTTTTATATTATTACTTCACTTTTTGGGAATTCTGTATTCTCATGGAGGAAAAATTCTTAATTATATTAAAAAAATAACATATTTTGTAATTTGATGTTATAAAAATCAAGCATTTCACAGATATATATATAGATTACCTGTCTCCATCCGTTCTTCACTGTTTAATTTGGTTGCCCGTGGATCCGACCATAAACTGCTGACTATGGTCGCACAGTTCTTCCATTCTGGTCGGATTCCATTACATGAACGTGCATCTCCTGTCTAGGTGTTCCATGTGCAATGTTCACTACCTGCATCCCAGTTGATCTACAATAGCATTTGTCACTGTGTTACCATTCAAACAAGCCAGCAGAATGGTGAGGGACAGTGTAGTGACCAACGCTGATTTGCCGTTACATCAGCTGTGCTGTGTTTTCCTGCACTGTTCCTCTTCATCATCCTACTTGGCTTCCCTGCGGGGGCTGCCCCACACTGCTTCTCCCTTCCCCCGGTGCGTGTGATTGGTTATCTGACATAGTGGTGGAGTGTGTGAAATTGGTTAGGCGATTTTTTTTATGCTCATTAATGTACACGCTGTACCTCTGACAGAAAAAAACGGAAATGTATATATTTTTGTTAATTTATTAAACCAGAAAAACTGATATATCACATGGTCATAGTTATTCTGAGGGAAACTATTTTTAGCTAAAAGAAGAGTGTCACCTAGTTACTAGTGATTTATGGGAATCTGCCACCAGCTGTATTTGTGAAAAATGTGGTGACAGGTTCCCTTTAAGTTCAATCAGTTTATTTAAAAACAGCTGGACTCCAATGAATGAGTAGAACCATCTCAAGGAGGATCAGATGGAAATGGACAGCACGTGAGGCAAAGGGTCTGAATACTTATGTCCATGTGAAATTTCTGTTTTTCTTGTGTGTACATTAATGAGTAAAAAAAGAACTTTTTTGATATTACCAGTTGGCTGCAGTGAAACAAAGAGTAAAAAATGAAAAGGGGTCTTAATACTTTCCGTACTACTATTATTATGCAGATTCAGGCGGCCTCCCGTAAAATGCAGAGTTCAGAATGCCACAATAAATATTTAATCCTGTCGTGCATGGCGCAGGGCTGCGGCTTCATTCTTATAGCAGGTGGTACGTTCTTCATGAACATGAAGTAGGTGACCCACCCTAATCTAGAGGTGGAGGAAACTTCACACGGGTTTCTCGCCTAATCGTGACAAAAAAAAAATGGATGTGTTCATCCCTTTTGTGTGTTGCAACCATAGACGTTCTTATAGCTGTCATTGATCTTTAGTGAAAAAAAATGATTCAAGTCTATTTTGTAAACGACAACGATCAGTTGAAAATACAAGCCCAATGTGTACCTAAATCAATGTGCTTTGGAGGAAGTAAGGCATCACTACGAACAACGCAGGAGGGTCGCCGGACACTAGATTAGGAACATATCGGTTTCAATAAGTAAATTCGTATTTAAACTAGTGAAGTTTAATCGAGCACGAAAAAATGTAGGTAAACTGAAGTCAAAATAACTAAACTTCCATTCAGGTATTGAAGTTCCTATCTTCTATTGGCTTAGTCTTAATAAATTAATGTTAAAATACTATGTTAAGGTTAAAGTCAGTGCGTCATCCACCAGTTATCTTCCAACACAAATAATCAGCAGCTCAAGGTATTTCGTAAACAGTTGTGCGATCGTCATTTTGAAAAACTAAGGTTGTGAGGAAGTGAGAAGAAATTAGATTGTGGCAATGTCTGTCATTCAAAAAGGAATTAACCATACCTTATGTACTATCTGTAGAGCTTTGATTACCTTACCACAATAAAAGTTTACATTTTCGAATAAATCAATGCATATTTAAATTCCATCTATAACTCATGGAGATAACAATCAATTATTTCAATCCTGCTGCTTCTTAGCAACACACACAAAGGTGTGTAGAGGGCTGTGTGTCATTCAAACATGCTAACAGAGTACTTTAAGGGGTTATTACATGTTATTATTTTGCTTAGTGATTTGCATCATAGACTATGGGGGTCATTTACCAAGGGCCCGATACGCTTTTCCTGACGTGTTACCCGGAATATTTCCGATTGCACCGATTTTCCATGATGGCCCCGGGTTTTGGGCATGCGATCGGATTGGGGGCGATGGCCGAACGAAACCCGACGGATTCGGAAAAAACGCGCATTAAAACAAAAACTTGTCGCACGTGCCATACTCACAGCACAGAAGAGATCGTGAACTCCGATGCAACTGGCGGACCCTCGGCGCAAGAAGCGGCCACCTGGTGGACATCGAGACAGGCCTCAGGAATCGCCGGAAGACCCGAAGTGATGTCTGAGAAGCGCCGCTTGAACGAATGGAAGGGTAACGTAAATGTGCCCCTATGTGCCAAAACTAGAAAACCAGATTGTGTTAAAAATCCAAAATGCACAATCACTGTTGTGCTGAAAAGGCCAAGACTTGCAAACAATAATAATATTTAAAATGTAGCCTCATATATTCTGTCGTCAAGGGGGGAGGGGGGAATTCAAATTTTTAACCAACAGGCTCTCGATTTTGGCAGGGCGAGTTCCTCCCATGTGTGGGCGTGATAAATAAATGATACCAATGTAATAAAAAATTCAATTTAAAATGCAACAGATATTAATATACTAGTTAACATCAACCTGTTTGTATAAACTCATGTTAGACATATACAGCCCTTTACAAAACTATAAATATAAAATCCAGCCCCAATAGCCAGAAGCCAGCCTTCAGCTAGTAGCCAGTAGTCACAACACCTACCCCCAGTAGCCAGTATTACAGAACTGCACAAAGTCGCAGTAAACAAGAGCAGCCATTAGTCACAACGCTTCCCAGTTGACACGAGCTGCCTTAGATGCCAGTAGAAACAGGGCTCCATAGTGGTCAGTAACACAGTGATTCCCCAGAAGTAACAGTAATGCCATGTAGCCAGTAGTCAAGTGCTAAGAAGTCACGTGACAGTAACCCCAGTGTGCCTCAGTAGTTAGTAGTCAACTGGTTCCCCAGGAGACCTAGTGACAGAGCCTGCCTCCCAGAAGCCCAATGCCTGCCAGTAGCTAAAAGTCCGAGTGACTTGCTCCTAGAAACACCAATGTGTGCCCCCAATAGCCCGTAGTCCAGAGCCTGCACCAGTAGCCAACCAGCACACAAATAAACCATCAAAAACCAGTTTTTACAGAGCATTTCCCCAATAGCCACAGCCAGAGTTGCCCTTTGTAGCAATAAGAAACAGCTGCTTTCTCCCAGGTTCCAGGAGTCACAGCACTGCGCTGCAGGCAGTAGTAACCATGCTTTGCCCCAGTGAGTCCTAGTACCTTTCCCAGTAGCCAATAAACACTGACCTGCCCCAGTAGCTGGAGAACTAAGCCTGCCCCACAGTAGTCACAGTGATGCGTCCAGAAGTAACAGTTGATGCCCCCAGTTACTAGTAGTACATGTCTTGCCACTGTACTAGGGGTAACAGGCTTGTCAGCCAGTAGTCCTCTGGCCTCAGCAGCCAGGTAAACTCTGGCATTTCCCAGTGGACGTATCAAGACCTGGCCAACAGAGCCCCAGGGCCTGTTAAACAATAGCAACAGTAATGCTTCTGTAGTCCACAGTCCACGCCCATGTTGCGAGTACTCCAGTGCCTGCCTCAGTAGCCTTAGTGCCTGTTCCCCAGTAGCCAGTAGTCACAGAGCCTCTCCGGTCTCCATAGTGTCTGCCCAGTAGTCAGTAAACAGGAACCGCCCCCAGTAGTCAACGGTACATAGTCCAGTATCCACTAAAACACAGTGTTGCCCACAGTAGCCGTAGTCACAGTGCTTGCCCGGTAGCCAGAATTTAAAGAGCCAGCCCCAGTAGCAATTAATAATGTGCTTGCACAAAGCCTGCCTCAGTCGCCAGTAGTGAAGTTGATGCCACACTGAGCCACAAGTCAAATTGATGTTCCAAACAGTAGCCAATGGTATAATTGATAAAAAAAACATACTTACCTGGTATCTGAATATTCGTACCTCTATTCCCATTCTGCCACGGGATGCCTGGCACACTGGACGTGGCTCTTTTTTGTTTCTTTTTTACTCTTTAGGCAGATAGGTGACTGGACCATTTGCAGATGAAGCAATATAATGTATGGTTCCGATTTGACTGTTACATTTGTTCAAGTTAATTGGAAAGGGTAATGCATGAACCATCTTTATGATGGTTCTGGAAATATTCCTCCAATTAAGGAAAATATACCAGAGAAATCACAATATATATAACGCTACTGTAGGCGTTTAAGTAAGCGGCAGCTTGGATTCTCTATGGCATTTTCTTAGCCAAGTATGAAAGCACACTATATGCAGATGAGGGATGACGCTGCGTTATTAAACAAAATAAACGTAAAATAACAAAAGGAAAATTGGCAGACTGCAGACTGTGGCCTAAATTGAATCCAACACTCCTAATAAATTTTCACACTTCGGTCTTTGCATGGAATATGTGCGTCAAAAGCGCAAAAAACACAGCGGTCGCAAGCTCACTACAAATTGACTCACAATTTGCAGATAGGCACATGCAGCAAGTACAGCCACCAGCAGTATAAACCAGAAATCAAAATATATAACGATACTGTAGGCGTAAGTAAAGCCGTTTGGATCTCTATGGCTATTTTCTAGCAAAGTTATGAAAGAACACTACTATGCCAGGATGAGATGACGCTGAGTTATTAAACAAATAAACGTAAATAAAAAACGGATAATGGCCAGGATGTGCATAATTGAAATCCAACCCTAATAAATTTTCCCACTTCGGTCTTTTGCAAGGGATAGGTGCGTAATAAGCGCAACAACACATGCGGTTGCAAGTCGCACTACAAATTGATCACAATTTGCTAGTAGATGACCTGACAGCAAGTACAGCCACCAGCGATCAACCAGAAAAGAAATCAAATATATATATAACGTACTGTAGGCGTAAGTAAGCCGTTTGGAGTCCTATGGCTATTTCTAGCAAGAATGAAAGCACACTACGAGCCAGATGAGATGACGCCTGAGTTATTAAACAAAATAAACGTAATAAAATAAAAAAGGAAATGGCAGATGATGCCTAATTGAAATCAAACCCAAAAATTTTCCCACTTCGGTTCTTTGCAATGGATATGTGCGTCACTAAGCGCAAAAACACAAGCGGTCGCAAGTATCACTACAAATTGCGCACAATTGCTCTAGTAGGATGCACTGCGAGCAAGTACAAGCACCAGCAGAACTCAACCAGAAATAAATATAGATAACGACGGTAGGCGTAAGTAAGCGCTTTGGGATTCTCCTATGGCTATGTTATAGCCAAGTATGAAAGCACACTAATATGCCAGATGAGGATGACGCTGTAGGTATTAAAAAAGAAAAGTAAAATAAAAAAGGAAATGGCGACGTGCCTAATTGAAATACAACCCTAAAAATTCACACTTAGGTTCTTTGCGATGGATATGTGCGTCACTAAGCGCAAACAAACACAGCGGTAGCAAGTCTCCCTACAAAATTGCTCACAATTTGGATAGTAGATGCAAGGACAGCAAGTACAGCCACCAGCAGATCAACAAGAAATCAAAGATTATATAACGTACTGTAGGCGTAGTAAGCCGTTTGGATTCTCATATGGCTATGTCTAGCCAAGTATGAAAGCACACGACGGATGCAGATGAGATGACCATGAGTATTTAAAAAAATAACACGTAAAATAAAAAGACAATGGCAGACTGGCTAATTAAATCAAACCCTAATAAATTTTACCATTTGGTGTTTGAGGGGGGATTATGTGTGTCACTAAGAGCTAAAAACACGGTAGCAAGTCCCCATGCAAATTCTCACAATATCGGTACTAGCTGCAAAGAAAAAAAAAAAAAAGTCTAACATTATTGTAGCCCTAAGAAGGGCGTTTGGTTCTTGGAGAATCACTCGGCCTAACAGTAAGCGAATAGAAAACCCTACCCGCTTTTCCCTGACCAGCAGCAGCTCTCTCACGAGCGGATCAGACACAGAAGATTCGAGAAGCTGCGGGCAAGCGGATCGTATATCAGAGGTCCACCTGATCTGGCCAAGCCAACCACGTGCTATCGATTGTATGGGTTAGCCACGTTAAGGCTGGGTGAGTGCAGAGTCCTCCTGGCTGTGATGGCTCTGTTTCTGGAGCCGCCAAAAAGCAAAAAAGGCAGGGAGAGCTGAAATTCTCGCGCAGCGGGAGGGGATTGGGGAGAGGTATTGTGACGAGGAACGAAGAGCAAGTTCGAGGCGCTAAATGAGACGACAGACTATCAAGATCGGTGACGAGCAAGTGTCGCTAACTAGAGTCGAATATTTGTCCATGTGAAATTTGTTTTTGGTTGTAATTCAGGAGTAAAGAAACTAACTTTTTTGATATTACCAGTTGGCTGCAGTGAAACAAAGAGTAAAAAATGAAAAGGGGTCTTAATACTTTCAGTACCTACTGTATTAATTAATGCAGATTTCAGGAGGCCTCCCTTTAATAATGCAGAGTTCAGACTGCACAATAAATTATTTACCTTCTGCTGTGCCAGGGAGCTTGCGGCTTCATCTTCTATCTGCAGGGTACTTCTTCATGAACATGACGTAGGTGCCACACCTATATCATAGAGTGAGAGAACTTCACACCTGGTTTCTCAGCCTAATCAGTGAAAAAAAAAAAATGGATGTTTATACCCTTTTGTGTGATTGGCACTCCATAACGTTCTTATAGCCTCAATTGATCGCATAGTGAAAAAAAAGTGGTTCATAGTTTATTTTGTAACACGAACAAAGATCAGTTGAAAATACAAGCCCATGTGAACAAATCAATGTCTTTGTGAGGAGTGAATGGCATCACTTAGAACAACGCAATGAGGGTCGCCTGGACCTTAGTTAGGAACATTCGGTTCTCAATAGTAAATTTTATTAAATACGTGAAGTTTAATGAGCAGAATAAATGTATGGTAACTGAAGTCATAATAACTAAACTCCATTGGTAGTGAAGTTCCTATTCCATTCATGGCTTAGTCTTAATAAATTAATGTTAAAATACTATGTTAAGGTTAAAGTCAGTGCGTCATCCACCAGTTATCTTCCAACACAAATAATCAGCAGCTCAAGGTATTTCGTAAACAGTTGTGCGATCGTCATTTTGAAAAACTAAGGTTGTGAGGAAGTGAGAAGAAATTAGATTGTGGCAATGTCTGTCATTCAAAAAGGAATTAACCATACCTTATGTACTATCTGTAGAGCTTTGATTACCTTACCACAATAAAAGTTTACATTTTCGAATAAATCAATGCATATTTAAATTCCATCTATAACTCATGGAGATAACAATCAATTATTTCAATCCTGCTGCTTCTTAGCAACACACACAAAGGTGTGTAGAGGGCTGTGTGTCATTCAAACATGCTAACAGAGTACTTTAAGGGGTTATTACATGTTATTATTTTGCTTAGTGATTTGCATCATAGACTATGGGGGTCATTTACCAAGGGCCCGATACGCTTTTCCTGACGTGTTACCCGGAATATTTCCGATTGCACCGATTTTCCATGATGGCCCCGGGTTTTGGGCATGCGATCGGATTGGGGGCGATGGCCGAACGAAACCCGACGGATTCGGAAAAAACGCGCATTAAAACAAAAACTTGTCGCACGTGCCATACTCACAGCACAGAAGAGATCGTGAACTCCGATGCAACTGGCGGACCCTCGGCGCAAGAAGCGGCCACCTGGTGGACATCGAGACAGGCCTCAGGAATCGCCGGAAGACCCGAAGTGATGTCTGAGAAGCGCCGCTTGAACGAATGGAAGGGTAACGTAAATGTGCCCCTATGTGCCAAAACTAGAAAACCAGATTGTGTTAAAAATCCAAAATGCACAATCACTGTTGTGCTGAAAAGGCCAAGACTTGCAAACAATAATAATATTTAAAATGTAGCCTCATATATTCTGTCGTCAAGGGGGGAGGGGGGAATTCAAATTTTTAACCAACAGGCTCTCGATTTTGGCAGGGCGAGTTCCTCCCATGTGTGGGCGTGATAAATAAATGATACCAATGTAATAAAAAATTCAATTTAAAATGCAACAGATATTAATATACTAGTTAACATCAACCTGTTTGTATAAACTCATGTTAGACATATACAGCCCTTTACAAAACTATAAATATAAAATCCAGCCCCAATAGCCAGAAGCCAGCCTTCAGCTAGTAGCCAGTAGTCACAACACCTACCCCCAGTAGCCAGTATTACAGAACTGCACAAAGTCGCAGTAAACAAGAGCAGCCATTAGTCACAACGCTTCCCAGTTGACACGAGCTGCCTTAGATGCCAGTAGAAACAGGGCTCCATAGTGGTCAGTAACACAGTGATTCCCCAGAAGTAACAGTAATGCCATGTAGCCAGTAGTCAAGTGCTAAGAAGTCACGTGACAGTAACCCCAGTGTGCCTCAGTAGTTAGTAGTCAACTGGTTCCCCAGGAGACCTAGTGACAGAGCCTGCCTCCCAGAAGCCCAATGCCTGCCAGTAGCTAAAAGTCCGAGTGACTTGCTCCTAGAAACACCAATGTGTGCCCCCAATAGCCCGTAGTCCAGAGCCTGCACCAGTAGCCAACCAGCACACAAATAAACCATCAAAAACCAGTTTTTACAGAGCATTTCCCCAATAGCCACAGCCAGAGTTGCCCTTTGTAGCAATAAGAAACAGCTGCTTTCTCCCAGGTTCCAGGAGTCACAGCACTGCGCTGCAGGCAGTAGTAACCATGCTTTGCCCCAGTGAGTCCTAGTACCTTTCCCAGTAGCCAATAAACACTGACCTGCCCCAGTAGCTGGAGAACTAAGCCTGCCCCACAGTAGTCACAGTGATGCGTCCAGAAGTAACAGTTGATGCCCCCAGTTACTAGTAGTACATGTCTTGCCACTGTACTAGGGGTAACAGGCTTGTCAGCCAGTAGTCCTCTGGCCTCAGCAGCCAGGTAAACTCTGGCATTTCCCAGTGGACGTATCAAGACCTGGCCAACAGAGCCCCAGGGCCTGTTAAACAATAGCAACAGTAATGCTTCTGTAGTCCACAGTCCACGCCCATGTTGCGAGTACTCCAGTGCCTGCCTCAGTAGCCTTAGTGCCTGTTCCCCAGTAGCCAGTAGTCACAGAGCCTCTCCGGTCTCCATAGTGTCTGCCCAGTAGTCAGTAAACAGGAACCGCCCCCAGTAGTCAACGGTACATAGTCCAGTATCCACTAAAACACAGTGTTGCCCACAGTAGCCGTAGTCACAGTGCTTGCCCGGTAGCCAGAATTTAAAGAGCCAGCCCCAGTAGCAATTAATAATGTGCTTGCACAAAGCCTGCCTCAGTCGCCAGTAGTGAAGTTGATGCCACACTGAGCCACAAGTCAAATTGATGTTCCAAACAGTAGCCAATGGTATAATTGATAAAAAAAACATACTTACCTGGTATCTGAATATTCGTACCTCTATTCCCATTCTGCCACGGGATGCCTGGCACACTGGACGTGGCTCTTTTTTGTTTCTTTTTTACTCTTTAGGCAGATAGGTGACTGGACCATTTGCAGATGAAGCAATATAATGTATGGTTCCGATTTGACTGTTACATTTGTTCAAGTTAATTGGAAAGGGTAATGCATGAACCATCTTTATGATGGTTCTGGAAATATTCCTCCAATTAAGGAAAATATAAATCAGTAAAAAAAAAATGGATGTTTCATCCCTTTTTTTTTGCGAATCCATAGACTTCTATAGATTTCATTGATTTTTCAGTGAAAAAAATTGGTTTCATAATTTTTTCCACGAACAACGGATCAGTGAAAATACAAGCCAATGTGAAAATACCCATAGAAATCAATGGCTTTGTGAGGTACAAGCCAATGTGAAAATACCCATAGAAATCAATGGCTTTGTGAGGCATTAATGGATATTACTGAACAACGCCAATGTGGAGTCCTTACACTTAGATTCTAGGAACATTATAGTTTCTCAATACAGGTTCCCTTTACGTCAATCAGGTTATTTAAAACAGCTGGAATCCATGAAGGAGTAGAACCATCTCAAGGAGGATTTCAGATGGGAAATGGACAGACGTGAGGCAAAGGGTCTGAAACTTATGTCCATGTGAAATTTTCTGTTTCCTTGGTGTTACATTAATGAGTTTAAAAAAGAACTTTTTTGATATTACCAGTTGGCTGCAGTGAAACAAAGAGTAAAAATGAAAAGGGGTCTTTAATACTTTCCGTACTACTATTATTATGCAGATTCAGGCGGCCTCCCGTAAAATGCAGAGTTCAGAATGCCACAATAAATATTTTACCTTCTGCTGTGCCAGGGACTTGCGGCTTCATCGCTTATAGCGGGGTACTTCTTCATGAACATGACGTAGGTGGCCCCACCTCTATCATAGGTGGAGGAAATTCACACCGGTTCTCAGCCAATCGTAAAAAAAAAAATGGATGGTTCATCCCCTGTTTTTTTGCGAAACCATAGACTTTATATAGTGTCATTGTTTTCAGTGAAAAAAATGTTTCATAGTTTTTTCACGACAACGGATCAGTTGAAAATACAAGCCAATGTGAAAATACCATAGAATCAATGGCTTTGTGAGGCAGTAATGGATATTACGAACAACGCCATGTGGGTGGAGTCCTTACACTTAGATTCTAGGAACATTATAGTTTCTCAATAAGTAAATTTGTATTTAAACTACTGAAGTTTAATCGAGCAAATAAAATGTATTTAAAATGAAGATCAATAATAACTAAACTCCATTAGTATTGAATGTTCCTATTCATTCTTAATATTGGCTTAGCTTCATAAATTAACATGTTCATAATAATATGTTAAGTTTACAAGTCAGTGCTGTCATCCACAGTTATCTTCCACACAAATACTCAGCAGCCTCAAGGTATTTTTCGTAAGAACATGTTGTGCGATCTTCATTTTGAAAAATAAGGTTGTGAGGAAGTGAGAAGAAATTAGATTGTTTGCAATGTCTGTCATTTCAAAAAGGAATTAACCATACCTTTATGTAATATCTGTAGAGCTTTGATTACCTTACCACAATAAAATGTCTTACAATTTTCGATAAATCAATTGCATATTTAAATTCCATCTATAATCATGGAATATAAATCAATTATTTCACATTCCTGCTGCTTCTAGCAACACACACAAAGGTGTGTCTGTAGTTGTGTGTGATCAAACATGCTAACAGATTACTTTTAAGGGTTTATTCACATGTTATTATTTTGCTTAGTGATTTGCATCACAGACTATGGGGGTCATTTACTAAGGGCCCGATTCGCGTTTTCCCGACGTGTTACCCGAATATTTCCGATTTGCCCCGATTTTCCATGAATTGCCCCGGTTTTTTGGCGCATGCGATCGGATTGTGGCGCATCGGCTGGCATGCACGCGACGGAAATCAGGGGGCGTGGCCGAACGAAAACCCGACGGATTCGGAAAAACCGCCGCATTTAAAACAAAAAATTGGTCGCACGGGCCATACTCACATGCACCAGGAAGAGATCAGTGAACTCCGATGCAACTCGGCGGACCTCGGCGCAGCAGCGACACCTGGTGGACATCAGGCGCAGGACCTTCATGAATCGCCGGAAGACCCGAACGCTCGTCCGAGAAGCCGCCGCTGGAACGCGAATGGACCGGGTAATTAAATGTGCCCCGTCAGACCCAAAAACTAAGGACATACATTTTTCAAAATCTCTCCATAATACCTGCCACAGCCCTTTACCCCGACCCCAGCGGGTGGGGTGCAACTTAAAAATCTAAAATACGAACCCCCATTTTTATTGCAGATTCCCGTGTTCCCCCACTGGGATATATCACCACACTTACGCTAAAACCCGTAAGCTAGCCGCAAAATGACGTGTCCCAGAAAAGGTGTCCTATGCCTACCCTAGTGTTGCACTGCCCTCACTTCCTCGGTTTATGGCTCACGGCACATGTCTGCTCATTTGGATGTGTATGGAGCCTACCGAGAATATGACTATCCCAACTATTCCCTTCTAACAGTAGATCTAACATTTATATAGCTAAATTGTTTTTCTACTTGTTTTCAGTTACTGCAACTTCCCTATGTATTGTGATGAGCTGGCTCGTGTCCTATGTCCTATCTGCTGGATTGTAGCAGCACCACTTCCTATGGAGAGGAGTGCAGAAAAACTAGAAAAACTAAGACTGGCAAATTGGTGTTACATTTGCAAAACTTTTCACATTTAGAGAAAAGAGTCTTGCCACACATCCTCACATTATACAAAGATCTATTGTCGCTAAATATCAACTTGATGTACATTCTTATCAAATTGCATAAGGCCCACTACCCCTTCAAAATTAGTAGGTCCCTACACTAGTGAGTGCAGCATCACATGGAATCATCCGACACAGCCCCGCAAGAACAAGACCCGCAACTAGCACACCAAGTGAACAGGGGCCGGAGGTCTTCAGTAGAGCTGTAGTCATTCTGCTAAGACTCAGCATACCAAGTACAGGGCCCAGGAGTCTTCGGTAGAGCTGTAGTCGTCTGCTAAGACCCTGCCGTACCAAGTGACGGGCCAGGTTCTTCATTAGAGCTGTTGTCGTCTGCTAAACCCTGCAGTACCAAGACGAACAGGGGCCAGGAGTCTCGTTAGAGCTGTAGTCGGTCTGCTAAGACCCAGCAGTACCAAGTGAACAGGGGCCAGGAGTCTTCGGTAGAGCTGTAGTCGGTCTGCTAAGACCCACAGTACCAAGGAACAGGGGCCGAGTCTTCGGTAGAGCTGTAGTCGGTCCTAAGCCCAGCATTACCAAGTGACAGGGGCCAGTGTCTTCAGTAGAGCTCTAGTCGGTCTGCCTAAGACCGAGCAGTTCCAAGTGAACAGGGGCCAGAGTCTTCGGTAGAGCTGTAGTTGGTCTGCAAGATCCAGCATACCAAGTGAACAGGGCCAGGAGTCTTTTCGGTAGAGCTGTATCGGTCTGCTAAGACTCAGCAGTACCAAGTGAACAGGGCCAGGGGTCAGCATACCAGTGAACAGGGGCCAGGGGGCCAGCTGTAGTCAGTCTGCTAGACCCTGCAGTACCAATAAACAGGGGCCAGTGTCTTCAGTAGAGCTGTTAGTCCGGTCTGCTAAGATCCAGCAGTACCATTGAACAGGGGCCGGAGTCTCGGTAGAGCTGTGTCGGTCTGCTAAGACTCAGCAGTACCAGTGAACAGGGGCCGGGGTCAGCAGGTACCAAGTGAACGGGGCCAGGGGGCCAGCTGTCAGGGAGGAACAAAATGTTGGGACGGTCAATATCTAGCAAAATACATGTCAGACCCAAAAACTAAGGACATACATTTTTTCAAAATCTCTCCAATAATACCTGGCCACAGCCCTTTACCCCGACCCCAGCGGGTGGGGTGCAACTTAAAAATCTAAAATACGAACCCCCATTTTTTATTGCAGATTCCCGTGTTACCCACTGGGATATATCATCCACACTTACGCTAAAAGCAGCCGTAAGCTAGCCGCAAAAATGACTTGGCACCAGAAAAGGTGGTCCTATGCCTACCCTGATTAGTGGCACTGCCTCTCAGCTTCCTCGGTTTATGGCTCACGGCACATGTCTGCTCATTTGGATGTGTATGGAGCCTAACCGAGAATATGACTATCCCAACTATTCCCTTCTAACAGTAGATCTAACAGTTATATCAGCTAAATTGTTTTTCTACTTGTTTTCAGTACTGCAACTTCCCTATGTATGTGTATGAGCTGGCTCGTGTCCTATGTCCTATCTGCTGGATTGTAGCAGCACCACTTCCTATTGAGAGAGGAGTGCAGAAAAGAACTAGAAAAACATAAGACTGGCAAAATTGTGTTACATTTGCAAAACTTTTCACATTTAGAGAAAAAGAGTTCTGCACCACACATCCTCACATTATACAAAGATCTATTGTCGCTAAATATCAACTTGATGTTACATTCTTATCAAATTGCATAGGCCCACTAACCACTTCAAAATTAGTAGGTCCCTACACTAGTGAGTGCAGCATCACATGGAATCAGTCGCGACACAGCCCCGCAGAGAACAAGACCCAGCAGACTAGCAGCACCAAGTGAACAGGGGCCAGGTGTCTTCAGTAGAGCTGTAGTCAGTCTGCTAAGACTCAGCAGTACCAAGTGAACAGGGGCCAGGAGTCTTCGGTAGAGCTGTAGTCAGTCTGCTAAGACCCTGCAGTACCAAGTGAACAGGGGCCAGGTGTCTTCAGTAGAGCTGTAGTCGGTCTGCTAAGACCCTGCAGTACCAAGAGAACAGGGGCCAGGAGTCTTCGGTAGAGCTGTAGTCGGTCTGCTAAGACCCAGCAGTACCAAGTGAACAGGGGCCAGGAGTCTTCGGTAGAGCTGTAGTCGGTCTGCTAAGACCCAGCAGTACCAAGTGAACAGGGGCCAGGAGTCTTCGGTAGAGCTGTAGTCGGTCTGCTAAGACCAGTCAGTACCAAGTAGACAGGCCTGATTCGAGAGCTAGTCGTCTCTTACGTTACGTGAGGCAGTTCTTACAGCTCAGTGTCGCCTAAGACCAGCAGTTCCAGTGAACAGGGGCCCTAGAGTCTTTCGGTAGAGCTGTAGTTGGTCCTGCTAGATCCAGCATACCAAGTGAACAGGGGCCAGGAGTCTTCGGTAGAGCTGTAGTCGGTCTGCTAAGACTCAGCAGTACCAAGTGAACAGGGGCCAGGGGTCAGCAGTACCAAGTGAACAGGGGCCAGGGGGCCAGCTGTAGTCAGTCTGCTAAGACCCTGCAGTACCAAGTAAACAGGGGCCAGGTGTCTTCAGTAGAGCTGTAGTCGGTCTGCTAAGACCAGCAGTAACCAGTGAACCAGGGGCCGGATGTCTGGTAGAGCTGTGTCGGTCTGCTAAGACTCAGCAGTACCAGTGACGGGCAGGGTCAGCAGGTACCAAGTGAACAGGGGCCAGAGCTTCGGGAGGCTGTAGCTCAGTCCGCTAGAACCCGCAGTACCAACGGACACAGGGCCAGGTGTCTTCACGTAGACGTAGTCGGTCTGCTAAGACCCGCACAGTCAGTGAACAGGGGCCAGGAGTCTTCGGTAGAGCTGTAGTCGGTCTGCTAACCCAGCAGTACCAAGTGAACAGGGCCAGTGTGTACTCGTAGAGCTCTAGTCGTTCTGCTAGAGCCCAGCAGTCCTAAGTGAACAGGGGCACGGGTCTTTCGGGAGGCGTAGTCGGTTGCTAAGCCAGCCCGCATACCAAGAACCAGGGGCCAGGGAGTCTTCGGTTAGAGCTGTAGTCGGTCTGCTAAGACACCACAGTACAAGTCGTGAACAGGGGCCCGTGAGTTATTCGTAGAGCTCTAGTCGTCTGTAGATCCCGAGCCGTACCAAGTTGAACAGGGCCAGAGTTTACGTTAGAGCTGTAGTTCCGGTCTGTAATCCCGAACCAAGGCAACAGGGTGGCCGGTTCGAGAGTTTCTAGTCTTAGTGAGTTACAAGACGGGGCCGGGTCTATTCAAGAACTAGGCAGGGGCTCTGAGTCGTTGCTAAGACCCTTCGCCAGTACCAGTAGAACAGGGGACCATTCCTCCAGTAGAGCTGTAGTCGTTGTCTGCTAAGATCGCAGCAGCTACAAGTGAACCAGGTGGCAGGAGTCGGCGGTTAGAGCTGTAGACTTCCGGTCTGCTAAGACCAGCAGTACCAGTGAAAGCAGGGAGGAAAGTCGGGGCAGGGGTCTTCAGGGCTGTAGTCAGTACTGCTAAGACCCTGCAGTACCAAGTGAACGGGCAAGGGTTGTCTGGATAGAGCTGTTAGTCGTCTGCTAATAGACCACAGTAAGCCAAGTGAACAGGGCAGGGAGCTCGGTAGAGCTGTAGTCGGTCTGCAAGACCAGCAGTACCAATGAACAGGGCCATGGTCTTCATAGAGCGTTAGTGGTCTGCTAAGTACCCAGCAGTAACCAAGTAACAGGGGCCAGGAGTCTACGGTCTAGAGCTGTAGTCGGTCTGCTAAACCCAGCGTACCAGTGACATGGGCCAGGATTCTTCGGTAAGCTGTAGTCAGTCTGCTAAGACCCAGCCATTACCAAGTGAAAACAGGGGCCGGATGTTCTTCGTAAGCTGTAGTCGCGTCTGCTAACGACCCAGCAGTACCAAGTGAACAGGGGCCAGGAGGTCTCAGTAGAGCTGTAGTCAGTCTGCTAAGATCACCATACCAGTGAACAGGGGCCAGAGTCTTCGGCGAGCTAGTCAGTCATCTGCTAAGACCCGCGTACCAAGTGAACGGGCCAGGATTCTCGTAGAGTAGTTAGTCGCTGCTAAGACCTAGCAGTACCAGTGAACAGGGGCCAGTCTTCGGAGAGCTGTAGTCGTCTGCTAAGACCGGCAGTACCAAGTGAACAGGGGCCAGGAGTCTTCGGTAGAGCTGTAGTCGGTCTGCTAAGACCCAGCAAGTACCAAGGTGACGGCCCAGGAGTCTTCGGTAGAGCTGTAGTCGGTCTGGCTAAGACCCGCAGTACCAAGTGAAAACAGGCCAGGTGTCTTCGGTAGAGCTTAGTCGTTCTGCTAAGACCGTGCAGTACCAAGTGAACAGGGCCAGGGGTCTTCGTAGAGCTGTAGTTGGTCTGCTAAGATCGCCAGCGTACCAAGTTGAACAGGGCCAGGAGTCTTCGGTAGAGCTGTAGTCGGATCGCTAAAGGACCCAGCAGTACCAAGTGAACAAGGGCCAGGTGTCTCATAGGCTTAGTCGTCTGCTAAGACCAGCAGTACCAGTGAACAGGGCCAGGATCTTCAGTAGAGCTGTAGTCGGTCTGCTAAGATCCAGCAGTACCAAGTGAAACAGGGCCAGGGTCTTCGGTAGAGCTGTAGTCGGTCTGCTAAGACCGCCATCAGTACCAAGTGAACAGGGGCCATAGGATTCTTCGTAGAGCTTAGTCCGGTCTGCGAAGACCCGCGTACCAAGTGAACAGGGCCAGGAGTCTTCGTAAGCTGTGTGGTCTGCTAGAATCCGCAGTACCAAGTGAACAGGGGGCCAGGAGTCTCGGTAGAGCTGTAGTCCCAGTCCTGCTTAAGACCCAGCATGTAACCAAGTAAACCAGGGGCCAGGGTGTCTTCAGTAAGCTGTAGTCGTCTGCTAAGGAGCCAGCGTACCAGTGAAAGGGCCAGGAGTCTGTCGGTAGAGGCTGTTGTCGGTGTCTGTAAACCGCTGCAGTACCAAGTGAACAAGGGGCCACTAGTCTTCGTAGAGCTGTAGACGGTCTGCTCAAGACACCGCAGTACCAATAAAGAAACAGGGGGCCCGGGTCTACAGTAGAGCTGTGCGGTCTGCTAAGACCCAGCAGTTACCCAAGTGAACAGGGCAGGAGAGTCTTCTAGAGCTGGCGTATGTCGACCGCGACGTACTAAGTGACGGCCAGGAGTATCAGTGAGACTTGTAGTGGCTCAGCAGCTGTACTGAAAAGGCAGGAATCATCGTAGAGCTGTAGTCAGCGTCTGCTTAAGATCCCAGCTAGTACCAAGGGAACAGGGGCAGGAGTCTTACATAGAGCTGTACGGTCGGTTCTATATCCGCAGCCTACCAAGTGAACAGGGGCCAGGAGTTCTTCGGGTGAGAAGCTGTCAGTCTTGCTAAGGCCCAGCAAATACCACAAGGGAACAGGGGCCAGAGTCTCGGTAGAGCTTAGTCGGGTTGCAAGACTCCAGAGTAACAAGTGACAGGGGCCCATTGATCGTATCGTAAGCTGTACGGTCATCGCTAAGCTCGACGGGTACCAAGTAAACAGGGTCAAGGAGTCTTCGTGTAAGCTGTCGTCGGTCTGCTAAGACCCTCAGACATACCAAGGTGCAACAGGGGCCAGGAGTCTTCGGTAGAACTGTAGTCGCGTCTGCTAAGACCACAGAACCAAGTGAACAGGGCCAAGGTAGTCTTCGTAGAGCGTAGTCGGTCCTGTAATAACCCGCAATTACCAATGAACCGTGGCCAGATCTTCGTTAGAACTGTACGGTCTGCTAAGACCCAGCAGAAGTAAATTCCAGCATGGGTAGAGCCTAGTGTCGCCAGTAGAAGAGTTCCAATTCAGGGCAAGTCTTGTAGAGCTGCGGTCTGCTAAGACCACGCAGTACCAAGTGACAGGGCCAGGAGTCTTCGGTCAGAGCTGTGAGTCGGCTGCTAAACCCGCAGTACCAATGCAAGGGGCCAGGAGTCTTCGATAGAGGCTGTAGTCGGTCTACTAAGACCACAGCAGTACAAGTGACAGGGCCAGGAGTCTTCGGTAGAGCTGTCGGTCTGCTAGACCCATGCAGAAGTACCCAAGTAGATAGGTGCCAGGAGTCCTTTGGTAGAGCTCTATTTTGTCTGGGCTAAGACCCAGCAGTACCAAGTGAACAGGGGCCAGGAGTCTTCGGTAGAGCTGAAGTCGGTCTGCTAAGACCAGCAGTACCAAGTGAACAAGGGCCAGGAGTCTTCGGTAGAGCTGTCGGTCTGCTAAGACCCAGCAGTACCAAGTGAACAGGGGCCAGGAGTCTTCGGTAGAGCTGAAGTCGGTCTGCTAAGACCCAGCAGTACCAAGTGAACAGGGGCCAGGAGTCTTCGGTAGAGCTATAGTCAGTCTGCTAAGACCCAGCAGCTCTGCTTAATGCTATAAACACAGCTTACCAAGTGAGCGCCTAATTCAATAGTCCCTACTATTTAAGCACTTTATTGTAAGGAGAGTAGGGGAGAAAAGACCTCTTCTTTCTTCTCCCCAGGGTCTCCAGTACAGTACTTAGTTTTCTCCTGGTTGGTCTATAGCAGTTACTCGGAGGAGAGGGGCTGTGGAGCAGTCTAAAGCAGAGTTCTGACAGCACAGCAGTGTGAGGACACCCCTCCAGTCCACTTACAATCCAGGATGTCCGCGCTGCTCCCCCGATGTCCGCGCTGCTCCTCTTCTGTCTTCCCGGGCGGCAGGCGCATAGTATGAGGCGGCCAGTGCTGACGTTATACTATGCGACGACCGGAGAAGAACATGGCGGCGCCCTGCGGAAGACAGAAGACAGAGGAAGATAAAAGACAGAAGAGGATCTGCGCGGACATCAGGGGAGCAGCGCGGACATCGGGGCCACCGGAGGGTGAGTATATAAGTTTATTATTTTTTTTTAAGTGCTGGGCTGCCTATTGACTCGTTTATAAGCCGAGTTGAGGATTTTCAGCACATTTTTTGTTCTGAAAAACTCGGCTTATACACGGGTATATACGGTATTTAAGATTACCATTATTATTTATATTTACCAAATGCCAGAATAACGAGAGAAATTTTTAAGGCATTTTTATGAGGTCAAAAGTTTACATATATTTCATTATTGTCCTTTAACTGTATGACTTGGGTCAAATGTTTTGGATATCCTTCCACAAGCTTCTCACAATACTTGATAGGAATTTGGCCCATTCCTGCTGACAGAACTGGTGTAACTGAGCCATTTTTGTAGTCGTCCTTATTTTCAAAGGTATTGAGATACAAACTTAAAAGCTTCTTCCTTTTTCCTTTTAACGATGGTCATTATGGCCAAACAGTTCAAATTAAGTTTGTCAGACCAAGGGACATGTCTCCAAAATTAAAGGGGTTTGCCCATGAAAAAGAAGTTCTCAAATCTGAATCCCCTAGTGACATAATAAAGATAATTTTAACTCCATACTTTGTTATTATACTCAGTATTATTGCTGTTTTCAGTGTAATATTCAGTTCACTGGTCTATCATGCTGGATTTTGATGGTAGATAATAATAAATCTTTTATTTATTTATTTATATAGGACCATCATATTCCACAACACTTTACAAGTCATGGGGTACATATAAAATTAAAGAGTAATTACATGGTCATATGAGGGCCTTGATTACAAGAGTTAACAATCTATGAATTTAATGAATATTATGGGGTGAGCTTGGTTATTAATAATGCATCACATGAATACTTGACCCCTTTCACATTCTATTTGACTTCATTGGGCAACAAAAAACACTTTTTTGCCGTCTGATCATAATGATGTAACACGCCATATATAATGGGGCAGATTTACTTACCCGGCCCATTCGCGATCCAGCGGCGCGTTCTCTGCGCTGGATTCGGGTCCGGCCGGGATTTATTAAGGTAGTACCTCCGCTGTCCACCTGGTGGCACTGCTGCGCTGAAAAGCATCGGAACGCACTGGAGTTCACCGAGCCGGGCCGCGTGAAGGTAAGTGCAAGCTCCGTGACAGATTTTTTTTTAAATGCGGAGGTTTTTACGAATCCGTCAGGTTTTCGTTCGGCCACGCCCCACGATTTCCGTCGCGTGCATGCCAGCGCCGATGCGCCACAATCCGATCGCATGCGCCAAAATCCCGAGGCAATTCAGGGGAAATCGGCGCAAATCGGAAATATTCAGGTAACACATCAGGAAAATGCGAATCGGGCCCTTAGTAAATGACCCCCAATGTATTGTGCATCATCTCCTAGATGTTGTACTCCCCTGTCACTCATTCATTGGTAAACCAGTCTGTGAGGTATTCATTTTTATAGACAGTTATGGTACAGTGAGTACTTTACTATATGTTTTGGGATTATACAAGGCAGATGATAATATTCTAGCATAGCAGATTTTCCATAGTAGTATTTCACCACTAGGTGGCATTGAACCCAAAGGGAAAGAATATTACAACCAATGGAATGTGTTACAATTCAACATCTTTATTGAATCAGTTGAATAATTTATCAGTATTTTCTGGAGATCACACTACTATTGTGTCTTTATAATATTTTTTTTTTTAGCAGAAATTATATTTATTTTAATTGATGATCATATTGATGATCATATTGAGCATCACATAGAAAGATATATGGTCATAAAAGAAGTGCTGCTTTTATTGTATGCAATATGATACAATCCCAGCTGCATCATTTTTTGCCTTTGGGTTCAGATGTAGCAGGCTCTTTGGGTCAGCTGAGCATGACTGTTACCTGACTGTCACCCGACGGTTACCTATTTGCATGGAAATATTATTTTATTGATATGTCTGTGTTTACAGATGTCAGGTTTCTTGTGTAACATTCTACAAGAGGAGTGATGGATGGTTAAAAAGATTTTGTTATTTGTGCAGATTTTCATAGTAGTTTTTGTTAATGCATTTCTATCTACAAAATTTTAAATAAAAAGTATGCTAAATATTAAGAATGTATGTTAATGAATAAGAATTACATATTACTTACTTACAAAGGTTATAACATTTTAGAATGTATAATGTATTTTATGTTTGTATGACCATGGTGGATCTCAGCTGTTGGACCCCTGATCCACCTTGTGCAGAGTTTTAGAAGTTCCATAGAAGTCCTGTGCGCCATGGCCTTCTCTGGTTCTTGCAGACCATGCAATTGCTATCCCCAGTTCTTCTGATTGCAGGGGGTCCTACAGCTGAGACCCAGATTTATTTCCTAACCTGTGCATGGGATAGATTTTAATTAATTATACAGCCCCATTTAAGTTTACAGGCATCTAGTTTATACTACAGCAAAGGTTGAGGCATCATTGTATATACCATAAAAACATTGGGGGAGATTTATTTAATCTGTCCACAATAAAACTGTCTGCTCCACACTTATAAAAGGTTTTAGGCAGTTTTCTGGCTTTCCTACAACTAGCGCGACATGTGGCCTTGCGCTAAAGATGTCTTTGTGTCAAAATTACTGCTGACCTGACAGAATTGTGTCCTAGTATTCTGGCCTAAAATAAACCAACTAATAGGAGGTGCAGAGTATGACTAGACAGTTTTCTACTACACCAGATTTATCATCCAGCATCTTATATGAATCTTGTGCAGAGTATGACTGTCTAGTCTAACTCTGCACTGTCTTACCTTACCACCATTTTCATAAATCTGCTCCATTATGCTATGCTACTCATATAACATGATCAGAGATGATGTCATCAGCACAGTACTGTTCTGTCTATGACTCTCAAGTGGATCTCTCCCTACAAGGGTACATTCACACGTGGTATGCCCGCCGTGTGCTGGAGGTGAGGAGGAGTGCGGTGTGCGGCATGGATCGGTGCTGGGCCGCTATTGCCGTCTATGGGGACGTACATGCGGCCGCAAATTTGTCCCCGCAGACGGCCGTGTGAATAAGCCCTAAGTTGGCAGATGTGATCTGTGCAAAAACCCTGCCAAAACTAATCTCACAATAGATGTAATAGGAATCTTTGAGCTTGATCCCCTCAGTGAGACCCCAAGTGTCTATTAATGGCAATGCAGCTGTATAAAATCTGCCTTGGAATTAATGTTATTATTGGCCAAAAGAAGGTATTGTTGATAACCTCTGTTACAAAGGTGCTGGTTGGATAATAAACCTGGGCTGACCATTCCCAAAGGAGAACCCAGAGAGTGCTGAGGCACAGCACACATCACCACATGACCTGCAGCCATCAGGCCCTTGCAGGACTCAGCTATCAACCATAGCCTGCCTTGGAGTACTGCATAGCACTCCTCACCTCTAGCCTGAAGCTACCTATACCAGGCTGTGAGCAACCTTTGCTGACCACTATCCAACCAGCAAACTTGCACCAGTTGAACTCTTATCTGCTGTTGTGACCGTTCCATGTTCTGGAATAAATGACCTGTGAGTTTTATGGTTGTGATCCCAGCCTAAAGCTGCATAACAGCAACGGCACCCCATTTACCAACACCCAGGGACCCTCACCTACATCAGGGTTGCTCCAGAGAGAACTATCGTTCACCAGCAGCTTTTTACTTCTTTCTTGTAAATCTAGGCTAGACCGTGCTCAGCCAGCCACTCAGGTACCAAAAGCAATTCAGTTGCCCCCAGGCCTAAAAAAGCTAGGCCCCGGTGGGGGATGTTGCAGCTATAGTTCATCAGAGTGATACACAGTGCTGAGTTCCTTGTAGCATGTTGTCATAGAGTTCTTCCAACTTAAAGGATATTAGTGATCTTCCAGATTGCTGTGTAGTGGCAGAGCTTGGTTTTAGCTGCTCAACTGCTACTCAATTATATGGGGTCCATCAGGAGTATCTGTTTGGGTCTATTATATGATGTATTTGTCCCTTTGAGGACTTCTGTTTCTTTTTTCTATAACAAAAGAGAAAAAAATACCAATGTGCATAATGAATTTATGTATGATAATGAGTTGACTCCAACCATAGCTGATGGTAGGTTGTTACAAGGATCTCTATTAGTAAAATCTTTAGAAAAATTTGTTTTTAAGAAAAATATTATTTTATGACATTGCTTTATGACTTTGCTTCACACTAACTTCTGTAATATCAGATTGTGCAATCATGCTCCTGTCTGTAATTCTGTATTAAAATCTACTCCCACTAAATTGTATTTGTCAAAGCAAAGGTTCGATTCCTGTCCTTCATTTCCCTTCCATCTTGCACTGTTGGTAGAGGCTGCTGAAAATATCAGTATCAATACTGATCACTACTTCTTTATAATATCCTGAATAACACTGTTTTTGCTTCTAAGTACAATAAAAGAGTTTGGCTTCTTGCCCACAAGCGAGTTTAATGAGTCAAACTCTCATCTAACTCGCATTGTGTGCCTGCTGCAAGTTCCTGCCCGAACACTCAGAAACTAGAACTGAACTCAGTTGAGTTCAATTCCAATGTAGCAGGCCATCCCAGATTATTCCTGGGTATAGTTTGACCTAGGCCTATAAGTAATTCTTGTGTATATTACTGATATGGGTATAAAAAAGCTTAGGGGGTATAAAATGGCCTAGACCACTTTGTATCCCGGGTAAAAACTGGCCTAGGTCACTATAACCATGGTATAGTCTGGGCGGAGGGTATACTCTGGCCTGTTACACCGGTTTTTGAGCATTCAGTCAGGGCATTGCAGCAAGCTCACAAAAAAAGTTTTATTGTGAGTTTGACCCTTAGCCTTAAGCCTCATGCTCCTGACCATGTGAAATTTCCAGGGCACAAGCAATGGGCCATGTACACTTGTAGCCTGTAAGACACCCGCATGTGAGCGCTACTCATCTCGCTAATGTCCTTTGAAAGTCACAAATCCGTTTAGGAATAGGACCTGTCTCATAATTTGTGGCTGCTTGCCAAGTTCATTGGGTGGTAATACACAGTGCATGCGCCGCAATGTGACCGCATACACTACATGGCAAAAACTATGACCATGTGCATGAGGCCTTAGGGAGCAGAATCTTATGTTTTTTTCCCCATACGCTGTCTGTAGGAGACATCATATCTATCTATCTACTTATCAGCTATGTGACAACCCGAGAATTAGAGATGTAGCCTGTATAAGGGAAAATCAATAAGATGGAGGATATAATGGGCAGAAGTAATTTCCATCTCATGTGCCAGCATATCCTGAGAAGTTGTCCAAATGGACAATTCTTTCAGTGTAAGGAAGCACATTAAATGCTCTTTTCATACACCATTTTACAACCACTGTAAACACGAGTAATAGTCCGATTTTGCATGAACCATATATAGAAATAAGATGAAGACAATAAAGTTGTAAATGAGGCTGGATACATTGTGTTTTAGCTAAAAGCATAAAAACTACTTCAGGAAGGCAAGAGGAAAATAGGAAAATATCAAATACAAATAGTTATTTTAGAAAATGCATTTCTTCTGAACAAGCTATAATACAGAAATTCTGCACTGTGGAGCATCCCCCTCTAGGCCAGCTCTGTTAAATTTTATAGTTTTTCATAAATAGCAGATTGTGAGGGACTTCAAATCACATCATAAAAGAAAGAACCCAAGGGCTTTCTAATGAATGCATATAAGTGTGATGAATAATTCCTGCCTCTACAGGCTAGGTGCACATCGCAATAACATTTTAAAGAGGCAAACAAAATGAAGATACATGTATAGCAGAAACATTGGATTTTATGTATGCAAAAAGTCCAAGGTTTTGGATATAATCATCGAAAACCACAATAAACACTGGATACCAGGACAAACAATAAGGTTACAATAACAATTGTTGTTTTTGTGTTATGTGTTATGTTCACACAGATAACACAGAAAGCTTTCTAAAATTAGCATGGTAAACGCCTCTGACTACAAAAGGAGACCATATGTGTGGTTCAACTCCCGTGGATGGTAGCTGCATACACACTGGCTCCATTGAAGTGGCTTTATGGACCTATGGCCTTTCTGCTTTCTGCTGCGATTTCTCCTATAGTTAACTACTGTTTACCATTCATGTTATCATGATATCTATTATGGGATGGAAAATAGTATGCTGCAAACGACCAGTTCTTGACATTGATGTTGTGGAAGCCGCAAAAAAAGGGCTAGTTAACAGAGAAACATGTGTGAAACTTAAATAGCGTGTCTATTAGTATGCAAATATTACAAACTTTCAGAAGTCCCCTTAAAGTGCATGTAGTTGCATATTCTTTTGCAGTATAACTATAGACTTGCAGAGTGCCAATGCTGCCCCCTGTCTACCATTTAAAGAACCTCGATTGGGCAGAGTGGCATCGGAAAAGGACCAATCAAACAAGGAAAAGATATCCTGTATATATTTCCCTCTTGCAGATGCATGGAATGGTATGCAGAACATGACTTAAGGCTCAAGCCATCGCGTTGGTCCCAAACTATTATTGATCATAAACCGATCAATAATGTTCTGGCAGACATGTATGATATTCCTCACAACTCACACAACTTGAAAAATCTGCTGCTAATAATATACCGTATATACTCGAGTATAAGCCAACCCAAGTGTGAGCCGAGACCCCTAATTTTACCACCAAAAAACTGGGAAAACCTATTGACTCGAGTATAAGCCGAGGGTGGGAAATGCATTGGTCACAGACCCCCCCAGTATATAGCCAGCCAGCCCCCAGTAGTATACAGCTGCCCCCTGTAGTATACAGCCAGCCCAGCTTGCCCCCAGTAGTATAAAGACAGCCTAGCTGGCCCCCAGTAGTATACAGCCTGCCCAGCCTGCCCCCAGTAGTATAAAGACAGCCTAGCTGGCCCCCAGTAGTATACAGCCAGCCCAGCTTGCCCCCAGTAGTATACAGCCACCCCAGCCTGCCCCCAGTAGTATACAGCCACCCCAGCCTGCCCTTAGTAGTATACAGCCACCCCAGCCTGCCCCCAGTAGCATACAGCCAGCCCAGTTTTCCCCCAGTAGTATACAGCCTGCCCCCAATAGTATACAGCCACCCCAGCCTGCCCCCAGTAGTATACAGCCTCCCCAACCTGCCCTCAGTAGTATACAGCCACCATAGTCTGCCTCCAGTAGTATAGAGCCACCCTAGCATGCCCCCAGTAGTATACAGCCACCTCAGCCTGCCCCCAGTAGTATACAGCTAGCCCAGCCTGCCCCCAGAAGTATACAGCCACCTCAGCCTGCCCCCAGTAGTATACAGCCAGCCCAGCATAAAAAAAAGACTTAAATAATAAACTTATATACCCTCCGGTGGCCCCGATTTGCAGCACTGCTCCCCCAATGTCTGCGCGGGTCCTCTTCTGGCTTCCTCGCCTGTCTTAGGCGCATAGTAGGGAGAAAAACATGGCGGCGCCCAGCACGATGTTACAGAAGAAAGAAGACAGGAACGGAAGCCAGAAGAGGAGCCGGGCTGACATGGGGGGAGCAGCGCTGCACATCGGGGCCACCGGAGGGTATATAAGTTTATTATTTTTTAAGTGCATTGACTCGTGCATTGACGTGTATAAGCTGAGGGGACGTTTTTCAGCACATTTTTTGTGCTGAAAAACTCGGCTTATACACGAGTATATATGGTATGCTGATGGGTCAACATTGTTTTAACCACGCAAAGGGTCAACTTCACAATATTAGAAAGGTAGTGTTAGCACCTCATGGTCCCAGTTAGTTTCGGCCTTTAGCAGTGGCATAGATATTGGGGGTTTGCAGTGCTTGTGCACTTACCACTTTGGTTGTGACCAAGGCCCCGCCAAGACAGAATTTGTTTTGTACTTAAAGTGTAAATGTAAAAATAGTTTTAGCCCAGCTGGAAAAAAGCCTTTGATAACAATTCCAACAATACCTGTATCATGCGTCTGGCTTCTTCCTAGCCTGAGATATATCTGGTTAATTTAACATTGAAATTAGATGCAGGTATTCCTGTTGTGGGTGGGCACTTCCAGGTTGGGACATTAGCTTAGGGCAATGAAGCCAGAACAGGACTACCTGAAGCATGTGATGAGTCACATGCTTGTGACATCACTACAGGTCCTACAGACCCACTCAACAAGCCTCCTGTTGTCCCTAGCTATAGTATATGGTTTCCCATGGCAACCAGAAAGCATCACAAATGGAGATTAGCCAGGGGAGCGAGGTAAAACCTCTGCTAGTTGCTCACCAGTTAATTAGAGTAAATTAGAAAATTGCTTATTTTTGCTTAGTGCAGAGTTAGGCAAAAGTTTTATACAGTTGTACTTTAAAGTTTTTCTATTTTTCAAATAAGATTTGCAAAAAGTAGTTGTTTGTGGATTTTTCAGCAACTAATGCCACAGATCATTGATGTCCTATGAAGGAGTTAGTGTTCGTAGAACAAGCTATTCTGTATCATGTCCTTACTAGCCAGTGAATACAAGTCAGCACAAAGCTGTATTAATCAATTGACATTGCTCCCCGCTCTGTTACCACAGAGAATTATGTCCTAGCAGATGTAACACAGACAATGCAGACAATGAACCCATGATGTCAGAAATACTTCTGAAATGTGACCCAGTATTCTGAACTAAGGTTAGAGAACATAAGCTTTATGTGAACAGAGCTGGAATATGTTTTTTCATGTAGCCCATAAGAGCATACAATCTAAATGATATGAGTGGAACGGACATAAAGGTTGGTGAGGGCCGATATATGGTAATTGGATAACCCTCCAATTAACAAACTCTATTTTATTTCATGACAGGCTGGCAAAGGGCTTTATTCTTTTGTTCAAGGGCCCGGGAAAAGAGGACTGGGTGTCTGCCGTGCATCAAGTTTGTTCTCTCTGACCAGTTTGGTTGTTAACTGTATTTTTTAATCTATTTTTGCATTTTTTATGCCGCCATAATTATTTACAGAGGGGCAAATCAGATTGGCCGCCATGCTCTGTATGTATTGCATGGAAATACACATAATTCATAATGTTATATAATATGATTTATGTACAGTAAATCATCCCTTTGAGGCAACGAAGCCCTAGATATACTACCCATAGGCATTACTTGAGGGGTGCAGACACACTTTCATTAACATGCGATGGGTGGGGGTGTGGTGACGGCACCACAACCGATCAAAGGGAGAGCAGGGATGCAGCACCTTTGCTGTGCACATGACTGAGAGGGGGTAGACAGCTCTTCCTATTGTATGGTGGTGGTTTCTGGCTACTATAGGATGGCTTGAAATGAATGGGTCCCATGAAATGAATGGGACCTGAGGCTGTAATGGTTTTGGACCACCACTGCACTGTGGGTGATGCTGTCTGCTTCTGTCCTGTGGACGGTGGTTCCAGGTGTTGCATCCCACCCATCTCATGACAATTACCTATCCTACAGAAAAGCCTCTCATTTTCTCTAGCTGGAAACCCCGTCTTTCTGCAGCTATAATTGCTTGGCAGTACATCACTAAACATGGTAAGGATCTGTCTCCTTATACAGTGTCTCAATGTTTAAGAACATTTGGACTGAATGCCCACTGCAGTGACCAAATTTCTCATTAGCAGAAAGAATGAAAAGGCCAGACTCATCTATGTTGAAGAGCATGTTGTGGGGACAGAGGAGAAATGGTCCACAATACATTTTAATGATGAAAGCAAGTTTATTTTATATGGATCCTTGGACCAAGTTGGGGAAGGACTGAACCCAAAGTGTTTAAAGAAGTCAGTGAAAGTTGGTGAACGAACTGTCATGATTTTGGGAATATTTTCTGCAGCAGGTTTGGACCTTTCATACAGCTGCATGGCAAAGTGAATCAGTGAGCATATCAGAACCTTCTTCAATAACACATGTGTATGAGAAACTTCTTTAATAACACGTTACAAAGGTACACCAATCAGTGGGTCGATCTGTTTGGTGATTGGCCAGGAAGCATGTCCGCTACTGCCTATGATTATATAATATAAACCAAGATTATATAAACCAAGATGTTTTAGTCACAGTGCTGGGATTCACTTCTACATTTGCACTGAACATCAATGAGTAAAACAAAATTGATGAATTGAGGGCATTGTGGCAAATAAGGGGTTACAGATTGATGTGCAGCTGAAAAGAAAATGTGGCACGGTTATGGGCTACTCACATCATGAGAAGGGTGGAGTGGATCTTGTGTATCTCCTGGGGATTCAAACGTTGCAGTGTTTGTGGACTGTCAGGACTGTGAAAGGTAGAATATTTCTAGTTGCTATTCATGAGCTCTGGTAAAATGAGAGCTGAGCTGTGATTGGTTGCCATGGGCAACTAGAAATATTCTGACTTTCAGACAGCTTGATAAATCTTTGGAGCTTCAGCCCCAGTGCTCCCCCACAATTCCTCTCCCATTGACGCCAGCAGACACATCTACTGTGTAGTGACACAGGCCGGTATGCATGATGACGCTGTGCTGCACCGCTCTGCCTTTCAATTACTGTAATTGACTTTTCAGGCGATATTCCGCCTTTAAAAGGGGTCCATAATCTGCCTCTCCAACATAGGAGAGGGAGGTGCAAGAGGAGGGAATAATTAGCAGCCCATAGCACCGGACATCTTGTCCTTGCACTCCAGCTGCTTTTTATAACAGTTTTTTTTCAAGGGATCCCAGTGTGTCAAGATTAGAGAAGACAAGGGCTGAAGAAGAGGACAGGTGAGTATGGGTAGATTTTTTTTACTTCTAGGGAGTGGTAGATTTCCTTTAACTTATGTTAAGACACAGTTACAACTTTGGATGTTTAGATTTATGGTTAAAGACATGGCTAAAGTATGTTTTGAGGCATTTGAGAATGTAGGTGCAGCACAGGGAAAAAAACTTAGAAATGGGAGTGAGAGACTTCAGGAATTCCCACACACATAACATAAGGCATGCTGTGGTTCAGTATACACCTAGTACTAATAATAAAAAGTACTTTTTTATACAGTATACAACCTTCACATGAGCAAGACTTTTATTTTGTTCCCAGCAATATTTTACATGATCTCTCTAAATATTTCAACTCGTTAAATTAGAAAAATATGCAGCGTTCAATAGGATCTACTGAATTCTTCTGCCATTCATTTCCTCCAGCTACAACTCTCACGAGTGTCTGCCCGAGAGTGTGTACACATGGATCAGCTAAAAATAGAAAGGGCAGCCTGACAACCAGCAGATGATTGGCTAAAAGTACAGAGCTCTTGTCCAATCCTGGCTAAGCAAACAAAACCAATACATTGTGTGTGAAATTGTATCCTGCGTCATAACAGCCTGAGGCTGAGGCAATGGTGCGGGGAGAGATTTAAGCAGAGCTTTGAGTGTCACAGACATGTACTTTAAAGAACAAAAGCTGCTTGTAAAATGAAGGGGCTCCCCTGTGCAGACAGGGGTTAATGTGCTCCGGAACAGCGGCCGAGGGGGGAAGGGCAGCAGCTGTCTCTTCCTCATTCATAAGTTTATTAGGAAGCCGCTGGACGCCATTGCATGATATTAACCTTTCATTTGACGGCAGACGTGTAAAAGGGCAAAGGGAACCTAGACCCTTTCTCCATCATATTTCTGACAATAAAGCAAAAACATTTGACGATGTAAAGTTCTGTGAATCTATAATATCTTTTGTAACTTTTTTTCTCACAACTTTTAGATCTCTTTTTTATTACTGCACAGAAGATTATTTCTGAGCATAAAAATGTATTGAGGGTTCATTTACACTTTGAGAATGTGTCATTTCCCTATTTCTAAGTGTAAAAGTCATGGTGAAAGTGTCCAGTCACTTGTAGCAGATTCCAAATCCTTCCTGCATGTCAAATTCTTTGGAAAAAGTCCCCTGAGCGAACATTGACTGTTCAGTACAGACAGTCCCTGGATTAAATACAAGTTCTGTAGGTTTGTTCTTAAGTTGAATTTATATGTAAGTTGGAATTATATATTTTATAATTGTAACCCCAGACAAAATTTTTTTGGTCTCTGTGACAACTGGATTTTAAAAATGTTGGATTGTCATTAGAACCAGGATTAACAATAAAACTAATTTGTAGCTTTATATTAAGCCTAGCTTAATATTGTAGCCTAGGGCTAAAGTACAGTAAACTACCAACATCCAGAAGTCCGTTTGTAACTAGGGGTTGTCTGTAAGTCCGGTAAGGGGACCGCCTGTACTACCTCTTCACTCACAGGGACATGTCCAGACCAGATACAACTGTAGTAAACTCAATCCTGGGACAAGTAGGACACATTTTTAGAAACATAGTTTGCAGTCTATTAAACTATATATTTACCATACAAAAATGTTTAACTTTTTTGGACACTTCTGCTCTACTTTAGGTAGAAATATTAGAATTTGTATTAAGGGGATGTATGTTCAAAACATAAATTAACATTGCTGATGTATTAGCTGATGCACACTATCCTTGTATAGGTTGTGGAGACATCAATTTATTTTATGCTTTTAGAAAAATAGTAAGTAAACAAAATAGTAATCAAGATGCATGGCTTACATGATATAGGAAACCTTTAATCTTTATTGCCCCCTCAGCCCCAGCACTATTTTAAATAACCTTTCACCTCGTGCACCAAATCCAGCACTTCAGTAGGTGTTATTCAGCTGATTCTGGCATCGTTGGAATCCTTTCTATATCCCACCCCATTGTTGACTACCATTCAGCTTTCTGCTGTGGGTGAGAGGTCTGCTCCAATCCAGGGCTTCCCACTTATTTTGTCTATAATATATATATATATATATATATATATATTAATTTTACCCAAGCAGCCACATCGCTCTGTCCTCCTTCATATTAAGGTCCACATGATCTCCAAGTAAACTCATTACATGAATCTTGCTCTTAAATCAATACACTGCTTCAGTTGTTTCATATATTCCCACATTTAACAACAACATCATTAATGCCAAATAGTATTACATTTTCATATAATAAAATATATATTATAAAATATAATAAAAAATTCCCATGGAAACCTGTACATACAAAAGGTAGCAGATACCTTAATTTTACTGTAGATAATGGTTAACTACATTAGAGACTATCACTAGCACTGCAGCATATCCTTCAGCTATTCTGAAATTCCACTAGGTGGCGCTCACTTCTGCTGGACAACACAGTTTCTGTAATCTGTAAGCATATATGTAACATTATAAGTAAGTGGTCTATCCTACAGCTATAAAAACAGTCCTGTGTCTAGACGACAAAAGTACAAGCCTACTGACTACAGGAAGTTTCAGCACATTCACAGATAGCAATTACCTTTCATTTGGTCACAAAAGCTGTGGCCAGATTTAGTTTCTATAGAATATTTTTGAAAAGTGTTTTGTAGGCAAGGTCCACATGGGTCAATACTGCAGCAGAATTTTGTAAGAAATATCCTACAGTCTTCTGGCCCATGTTAACATGGTGGAATTTTTTTTATTCCTGAAAACTATGCGATACTAGTGGAATAGTGTTATTTACCCATATTTACACCAATATAAAAAAAATGTTACAAATTTAGCAACATAAATAAAACAAGCAAAAACTTGGAATTAAAACTATTTTCCTAGCATTTATTATACAGTCAAAAGACATAGGGGCACATTTACTAAGAACAGTGCAGTGCGCACTAAATGCAGTTTTCCTGTGTAGTGTGCAGGGGGCGCCAGATCCACGATTTCTGGCGCCTGTCCTTCATGAATCTGGCGTCCTCTGCACTGGCCCAACAGAGTGCACCACTTTTTTTGGTGCACCTTTACTATAGGGCATGCAACACAATTCTGTCGGACTTTGCATGATAAATTTGGTGCATGGTCCTACCGGAATGCCCCTAATTTGTGTTGCATGAAGCCTAGTGCGGTTGCGCCCCAAACGGTCGCATTCAACACAAATGTGGTGCAGACACTTCTTAAATACCTGTGCAAGCAGTTTGCACCTTAAAAAACATGTAAAGTCCCACAGAAAACTGGCACAATTTGTCTTCATAACCCCTTTCAATTTTGTAAACTGAATACATAGTTATATATACTGAACTAATCTGTAACATATAAAGTTATAGAGGAATGGTAATAGCATGTGATGTGATAACAGGGTTAAAAGGGGGTAGATGCTGACATTTTACAACACATTGAGGTGTAACCAATATATTTGCAGGAAAAGGAGGAGGAGAAGAACTATTTGTATCTTTTTATAAAACAATTCCTAGAATGTAGACTACATAGACTAGAATTGCAAAATAGCTTTACACTGGAGGGATGCCAGCTCTTTCCAGAAAGGATTGTGCACTTTGTTATGAAAACCTTTCCCGCAGAACAGAACGCTTGGTACATGTACATCTATGAGAACTGTAGGGATCTGGATCTCTTCATGGGGAAAACATTACATGTAGCTGCACCTGTGCTGAAAGGCTTTGGACAACTTTGTTCAAGAAAAAAAATCAATAAACACATATGATGCTAGGTGGTTCCTGTAGTAACTTAAGATGTTTTTTGTCCTGCTTTCATTAATCATCCGGTGAGGACTGTGAATGAAAAAATTCTGTTTGCTGTAGCATTTGTCTCTCTTTTGACATGTCATCATTTAGGAGGTATGGCATAGTTATTATGTCCATAGATAATGTTACCACTGTCTCTGGCCTTTGTTTGACCCAGAATGCGTCCCCGCCATCATTGCTTAGGCGAGGGCGCCTTGGTCATAGAGTGGATGCCGATGACCACTCCTCTCTATGAGCCAAGCGCTGCCGCACCTGGGTCACAAAGGAAAGTGGACGAAGATGACCACTTGTTTCTATGACCTAAGAGGTGTTGCGCCTGGGTCATAGAGGAGAGTAGACGGCGGTACTCACCAGCACCTGGAAGAATGTGACTATCTACCTACTGGAGGGCATGTGCTTCAGCTACCTATCTACTGGGAGTCATGTGCTGTGACTACCTTTCTACTGGGGGGGGGCGTGTGCTGTGGCTGCCTATCTACAGGGGGGAATGTGCTATGGCTGCCTATCTACAGGGGGGCATGTGCTGAGGCTGCCTATCTACTGGGGGGCATATGCTGTAACTACCTATCTACTGGGGGCCATGTGCTGTAACTACCTGTCTACTGGAGGCATGTGCAGCGGTGGCTACTTTTCTACTGGGGGACATGTGCTGCAGTGGCTAGCTATCTACTGATGGAAATGTGCTGTGCTGACTACCTATCTACTGGGGGCATGTGCTGTGGTGGCTACCTATCAACTGGCGGGCATGTGTATATTGTATATATGGTATATACAATATAAACTGTATGTGTATTGTTAATGCATTTTGAGCTTTATGTTATATGAACACAGCCTTTATAAATTAGGAGGTATAGTAGATATAATAAATTGGGGGTGCTATCTACTGGGAGGCATATGCTGTGACTACCTTTCTACTGTGTCCTCACATGCTGTGACTACCATGTGCTGTGTCCTCCATCCTCTTTATATTGTTGCCCCTGTCCTCCATCCCCTTTATATTGTATCCCCCTTTCCTCCAGCCCCCTCATATTGTGACCTCTGTCCAGCAACCCCCTTAAATTGTTGCCTCTGTCCTCCACCCCCTCATATTGTGGCCCTCCTGGCCTCCATCCCTTTTACATTGTGGCCCCTGTCCTCCATACTCTTAATATTGTGGATCCTGCCCTCCATACTGTGGCCCCTGTCCTCCATCTGCATCATATTATGGCCTCTGACACTCAGGGGAGGTGCCATCTTCACACGGGTCTGCTGAAGAGGAGAAGCAGACCTTTATTTAGGAAGCTGATCCCACCTCCTGGTCTCGAAGCCTTGACTGCTCTGCAACCATAGTGTGTCAGGACTAGGATGAAGCAGGACCCAGTGGGCCAACCACCCAGGACGGCGGGATAGTTGTGAAAAACGAAGACTGTCCTGATGAATCCAGGATGGTTGCCACAAAAAGTTTACTAAGATACGTTATCTACAAGTTATCGAGTATCTTGGTAAATGCTTAAAGTTACAAATTCAACTATAAGGCAGGGAAATTTCCATGTTTGGAGTCCATAATGCAATTGGACATTTCTTGAACTGCAGAAAAGTCATATGACTGGATCAAAAATAATCCCAGCACTGTATAAAAACTGTTATTCTTTATTTCTTCACTTTCCCTTATTCATAGCAAGAAGTAAAGATAATAACTATACCAAATTTCTCAAAACGCTGCTAGTTTTATGAAAAAGTATGGGGCAGTTCTCCCCTACATGTAATATGTCACCATTAAATAAGACTGACATCACAATTTTGCATTATTCTTAAGCCTCATACTCACGACCATGTGCTCAACCGGAAACTGGGCACAGCACACGGCTGGGTGCAGAACGGAGAAGGGTTAGCGCTCCTCAACGCTCCTTCCCTCTCTATAAAAAAGCCGAGCTCCAGGCTCCAGGGCATAATAAATGCCCCATGTTCTTCAGATGTTACTCTCCTTTTTCTCTTCCGATGCTTACCTATGGCACCCTCAATGCAACTCTCCTGATGCCAGAGTGGTAGGTGGATAGTGCGGGGGTACTGAAGAAGAGAAGTGATGTCGGAAGAACAGGTAGGCTGTAGGAACTGATCTGTGGTTCTGAAGTGCTTTGGGGGGGGGGGGGGGTTGACAACGCCGTGTATATGGAGCTGGAGGGGGTCTGTTAACAATTCCAAAGCATTTAAGATTACCATACTTTGCATATTTTTTAAATAGTTTTTGTCCCGGAAAAAAACAACAGGAATATTGACAGAATATTGATTATGCATGCCTGCAATAGTTTATGGTGCAAGAAAAAGTAATATGAGTTTTCTCAGGTGTTTGTTAATGATTTAATTTAACCTTTTCCATGTTCTCCTACAGAAAAACTAATTTTTAGACATTTATTTAGTTATTTGTGTAGGGGATGATAGATAGTTACCTATGCAATGTTTTGGTATCTCAAATGATAAAATATGTCTACCACTAAGGGCTTATAGAAAATCATAATTAGAAAATGGACTGTTGTTGTAACTTCTTGGAAAACCCCCAATAAACTCAAGAAAAAATATATAGATATATAAAAAACTATGTAGTATCTCATGGTCCTTTAAATGGCTTATATTACTGTGCTGCAGGGACACTTACAATGTAACATTGCATCATGTTATATGGTTGTTTCTTCCTCTGTGTGTATGACAAATGGCTGCCAGGGCGCAGTGGACCTTGGCAGTAAATATGAGTGCAAACAATTATTTCCTAAAATAGGAGAATGCTAGTGATTCAGTGTCTGGGTTTCTCTGGTGTCTCTTAATAGTTAATCCTTTTGCACATGGGCAGCGGTATTGAGAATTAAACCTCAGTGATCTCTTGTGTCCATAGTACCACAGCAGCTGCTTGATTTGCAATTCAAAATTCTCTTCCCGCAGAAGCATTGATTGTTATAAAGACAATGAGGGTGCATGTGATAAACATCAGTGTTACTCGGTGGAGTCTGGCCATTCTGAAGGAAGGGAGAATAGGGAGAATTTGTTTTTTCTTTCTTAGTTCTTAGCTTAAAGTTATTTGTGAATCCTTTGATTCTCGTTCGATCATGTGCCAGCTCTGATTAGTCGGTGTACAAATCCCGTACCAAACAAGCTTTAATATAATACACAAGCCAGAATTCGGTCATTTACTGTTGATGAGAATACGTCATGCTCTTGGGAGTTGCGAGCCAAGAATTATCAAACCTGATAGCTTTGTCTTGGTTTTAAAGAAGGCTCTCACACACATTAATGGCTCTCTATAGCAACACTAAAACCTAGCAAATGAGCCTGCACAAGATCAATCTCTTGAAAGCTAACTCCATTATATTATCATACTGCTAAAAGTGACGCCGCTTTGTTTCTTTTGACCTTGAGTAAAAATAGCCTATGCTGAATTATCACTGATGGCATAATGCATACTGAATTCCCAGTATACTGATGCTGAATGATAACTCTAATATACAGTTTATTAGTCTATAATATCTTAAACTGGAACATGTATATAGCCATAAGAGATGACCTCATGCAGGCAAACAGGATGAATTATTAAGTGGTATTGAGGCTTTGATTAAGGAATGCTAATGTTTTCCAGTTTCTACAGTACATGGGTAGAATATTTTATATATATATATGTGTGTGTGTGTGTGTGTGTGTGTGTGTATTACATATATATTTATTTATATATTTCAAATATATGAAAACAGCCATCACTCAGTTTAGCGACGCCCCCTGGTCCCTTATAGCCACTCCCACGGGCCGAATACCTAGTCACAGAGCACATGCCATTAAAAGGTACTATATAACTTCTATTTTTTTCTGTAAAACCTTTTTTTTTGTACAAAACTCTTTGGCAGTGTATGTACAATGTTCTGTGGAGACTGGGGGTGCTAACAATGGGTTTACTGGTGACCGGTTCCCTTTAAGGGAGAGCAAACTGTGCCCTAGACTCATAGATGTCTCCAGGACCAGTACATGTTCTTGTCAGCCTTAGCTCCTTCATCACCGTAGAATAAAATTAAGCTATAAAAACTACAATCTATGGAGCATTTTGACACTGTGACAGATAAAGGGGTGGAATATAATAAGCTGCACCAGTAATTTAGGTTAATGTGTTGGTATAATGGCAGGTCGTGTGGGCTGTTCTCAATATGCACTGGATAATACCTTCATAAAGAGATCTAGAGATGGAACAAATGTACATAGGGAACAGCGTCTTAGGTGCCCAGTGATAATTGATACTCATCAAGGGTAAAGTATAGCTAGCCTGTTCTAATCCCATAGACAGCTACTGCAGCACAATTTACTGAAGAGATAACCACAAAATACAGATATTTTCTAATGTATTTATTCTTTCTGTATTATAGCCATATACAGTAGTCACTTTCAAGTCAGGCGATTTTAGATACAGTACAAATGTGAAGGAATATGAGGCTCTTTACATTAAGGAGTACTTGCATTCTGTATTAGAAATACAGAATTATAAAATATTGATGTGATAATTATTGGGTTAACCCATCTGTTATATATCCGGGGGTCTTCCAAACTCAGGACAAACATTGACGATAATGACATATGAGCACAGGATTTCTTCTATTCTTTCTAAAGTTGCTATGTCTGTAGTTACAGAAAAGCTGTTACTAAATGAGAATGAATTTTATATACAGTATAATACAAGGGCACTTATGTATAATATAATGAGACAAAGCCTATTTTGAATTGCTTTGTTATCACTGATTTATGTAGCGCTGTGTAATTTGTGTGCACTATACAAATAAAGGAATTATTATTATTTATCATAAATTTTAATTTATAGAGCACCATTAATTCCATTGTTCTGTACATTCAGTAAGGGGTTCACATACACAACATCAAGATGACAACAAATGGAAGTACCAAAGATAAAATACCACATTGAACTAGAATAAGTGTTGCATTGCTCTCAGTAGGTGATGTTAGCAGATTGTGCTTGCAGGTTTTACTGGTGATACTTCATTCACAAGTGGTCAGCTATTTTAGTCTAAGCAACTGGGATAGACTAGAACTGTTAAACTGACAGGTATTGAAGTGGCAACTCAGTTAAGTATTGTGCCATTTTCCCTGAATGACCTTATGACATTTAGCCTCCTGAAATGTGTAAATAATTTTATACTCTGGCACATTTTCCTGTTATTCAGTGTGATGGAGAAATGTGTCTACTTCACAGTTGCATATATGTGTTTGTGGTTTGCACAGTTGGGGATGAGAAGTGACTAGAGCATGGAAGCAGGTAGTTAGCACTGTGTGTATTTTTAGTGATAAGGATGTTTTGATCTGCTCTCCACACTGAATATGCTCTGCATACTGAAGATATTCATTCCAAAATCTTTCCAGTTGTGGAGCTGTGTATCAATTATAGTTTACACTTATATGTTGTATGCATATTATTATAGCTGTCTTCTGCCAGTCAAGAAACTGAATGGATAAAAACCATTGGAGGTAAAGGCAGCTTTGCTGGCTTCCAGGATGTGGCCTAATAAAAAGCTTTTCAGAATGTTTCCTGGGGTGTAACGACTGGACCCACAGGGGGAGAGGGGCCAGCAGCAGCTCATTGTCATGCAGATTCAGGGCACAGCGCTAAGAAAAGTTCTTGGCCCCCTCTCCTTAGCATTGTTATCTCTCACAGGCTACATTGAGTACTAAATTAGACAATGGTATAGCTGATAATGAGCGCAATGTGGTAGGGCTTTCACCTTCATGGCTTGCATCATGACGTCATCGCGCCAGGAAAGAAAGGAAAGAAAAACTGTCTGGGGCTGATGGAAGGTATATGGTCTTGTTTAGAGATGAGCGAACATGCTCGTCCGAGCTTGATGCTCGGTCGAGCATTAGGGTACTCGAAACTGCTCGTTGCTCGGACGAATACTTCGCCCGCTCGAGAAAATGGCAGCTCCCGCCGTTTTGCTTTTTGGCGGCCAGAAACAGAGCCAATCACAAGCCAGGAGACTCTGCACTCCACCCAGCATGACGTGGTACCCTTACACGTCGATAGCAGTGGTTGGCTGGCCAGATCAGGTGACCCTGGGATAGACTAGCCGCTGCCCGCGCTGCTCGGATCATTCTCTGTCTGGATGCCGCTAGGGAGAGAGCTGCTGCTGCTCAGGGAAAGCGTTAGGGTGTTCTATTAGCTTACTGTTAGGCAGGAGTGATTCTCAAAGAACCCAACAGCCCTTCTTAGGGCTACAATAACGTTCTACTTTTTTTATTTTAATTTGCATCTTTTACCATTTTGTGAGGAATTAGCAGGGGGACTTGCTACCGTTGTGTTTAGCTCTTAGTGGCACACATATCCATAGCAAAGACCGAAGTGGGAAAATTAAAAAAACAAAAAACACAAAAAAAAACAAAAAACACAAAAAAAAACACAAAAAAGTTAAAAAAAAAATAAAGTTATAACTCTCATTTTAAAAATGTTTAACCCGAGGGCTAGGGGTAGAGGACGAGGGCGGGGACGTGGGCGTCCAACTACTATTTTAATCTACTACTAGTTCACTGCCTCCATACATGGTCCCCTTATCAAACGAGCTGTGTCAGGCAGAATTTTGGGTTGTTTTCATGGCTTCCATGTTAACTTTGTCGCCACCCTGCTGTGTAATCCACAAAATATACTGGCAAACTTTTATCATGTACCGATATTATTTGAGCGCTTCTTGCTCACCTCCTTTGGTTCCTCTCTGCCACCCATTGGTTTGAAGCCTGAGTCCATTTAGGGTATGTCGCCATGCCACTCTCTAGCCTGCTGCCGCTGCCTCTGCATGCCGTCCCCTATAGTGTCAGGGTCAATTATTGGATGTTTTAGATGCTATCTAGCTTCATTCTGTCACTCTGTCATGGCCATGCTGTTGCCCATAATTTTGGCATAATGGTGCGATTAAGCAGCCTCAGAGGCATCCATGCATGCTGCCCCTGCTGTTTCCTGTCCATTTCCGTGGTGTTTCCATCCTTTTCTGAGGTTCCCAGGTGTTTGGCCAAGCTTCCCTGTGCAGAGCCTTGGTCCCCTTGAAAAATGCTCGAGTCTCCCATTGACTTCAATGGGGTTCGTTATTCGAGACGAGCACTCGAGCATCGGGAAAAGTTCGTCTCGAATAACGAGTACCCGAGCATTTTAGTGTTCGCTCATCTCTAGTCTTGTTATTTTATTTTGGGACCAATTGATTCAAAAAATAAAATTATATAATGGTGATAGATATTTTGTGATATCTGCACTTGAAGACCCACTTATACGTTATAGTGGCATATCTAACAAGGACAATGCCCTAACAATATATGAACACGCCCCCTGTAATAAACAAAATTATACTGCAGTATATATATACACAGTGCCTACATGTAGTATTCAACCCCCTGCAGATTTAGCAGGTTTGATAAGCAGCAAATAAGTTAGAGCCTTCAAACTTCAAACAAGAGCAGGATTTATTAACAGATGCATACATCTTACAAACTAACAGTGTCCTGAGCATGTGTTTTCTTCATTATTCACTTCTAAACATATAAATGAGGCTGGCAGACAGCATTTTTTTGTCTATTTTACCAAAAAAAAAACCCCATTGTGAGCAGGTGGCACTAATGCAAGTGTCACAGCAATTTCATGTTTCTTAATCCAAAGATTAAGTGCTGTCTTTGGATTTCAGTTCCTTACTACTGTACTTTGTAACAACATATCTATGCTAAGAGTAACATACAAAAAGGTTTTGTCTTTATTTCCATATAGTAAATTCAGAGCTGGTGAAGGAATTTCTGAGTCCCATACTGGAAAATGTTGTGCCCTTCCTGTCCTCGGCATATATTACAGTTTCCAATCCTATAACATCTTTAGGCAGATCTGTGACAGAAGCTCCAAAAGGTATTCCCCAAATCAGTTGAGAACCTCTCAGGTTGGGGGTACATACGTTCCAAAAAACAGCAAGTGTAATCTGTATGCACTGTGTAATCACAGGCGGCTATCCTGGAGCACAGCACTATGGCACTGTGACCACGTGCCACAGGTCTAATACAGGTCAACGGGTGCATTACTCGTCAGTGGTTTAATATTCGGAGGTGGGCTTAATTTTCCGGGGTGTGGTCGCCCCTGGTGGGCGTAGTTTTGGTGTGTCTGAAGGTCCGAGGGTGGAGCCGAGACAAGAGACTTCGATGTGTGGAAGTGTGACCGGTAGGTGGCGGAATGTGATGCAGGAGAGGGTGCGCCTCTGGCAGCATGCTCCGATCGCTCGCCTGGTGACGTGCTGTGGAGGAACAAAGGGATAGAGTGTGTGTATGCGTCAGTCAATCAATCAATCACTCCCATCCATTCAGGCAGGCAGTGCAAGTAGAGAGCAAGGCTCAGGCATTTATGCAGTGATGTACAGCAGTTGTGTAAAATGTAGAGTCCCACGACCAGGTCAAGGCGCTGGTGCAAAGCAGGCTGAGAAAGCGGGGAAGAGAGCTTCACCCAAGTGACGCAACACAGGACTTTCATGTGTGGAGGAAGTCAGAAAGTCTAGCCGGCGAACGTGCGCCTCTGCCGGCATGCTCCGCTTGCTTGCCCCACTGACGTGCCGTAGAAACGCCACATGCATAATTAATTACAATTTCCCTGAAAATCTTATGTCTTTACAAAAAAAGAACTGCAAAGGTGGCAGCAGCAGCAGCATGAGGTCAAAGAGTGGCATGATGACAAATTCTTTAGGTGGCAGCAACATGGTAGGCCACAGTGAGGCACAATAACAGTGTGTGGAGGTGGCAGCAGCAGGAGGTCAGGTGGCAGCAGCAGGAGGTCAGCAAATTCTGGAGGTGGCAGCAACATGGTAGGCCAAAATTTGAAATGAATTCGAAGTTTGAATTTTAATTTAAATTTGAAGATTAGAGACGCTACATGCATCATTCATTATAATTTCCCTGAAATTATTATGTCTTTGCCAAAAAAGAACTGAAATTTGGCTCCACCAAAATGAACACCCTGGAGTTGGAGGAAGAATCACTCTAGCAACTATGTGGATTTACACTGATTTCTTGCTATTTAATTCAGCAACAAAAAAGAGCTGCAATTTGGAGTATACAGATTCCCCAAAATGGACACCCTGGGATAGGAGCAGAAATCACTACAGAAACTTAGTGGATTTTACACAGATTTCTTCCTATTCACTTCAGCAACAAAAAATAACTGCTATTTGGGGTATACAGATCCCCCAAAATGGACTGCCGGGATTGGAGCAAAAATCACTACAGCACAGTACTATGTGGATTCTACACTGATTTCTTCCTATTCACTTCAGCAACAAAACAGAAGTGCTATTTGGGTATCCAAATCCCAAAAATGGACACCCTTTGATTGGAGCAAAAATCACTACAGAAACTGTGGATTTTACACAGATTCCTTCCTATTAACTTCAGCAACAAAAAAACCCTGCAAATTAGGGTATACAAACCCCCCAAAACGGACACCCTGGGATTGGAGCAAAAATCACTACAGAAACTAAGTGGATTTTACACAGATTTCTTCCTATTCACTTCAGCAACAAAAAAGAACTGCTATTTGGGGTATACAGATCCTCCAAAACGGACACCCGGGATTGGAGCAAAAATCACTACAGCACAGTACTGTACAAACAGCTAGACGCTGGAGACAGCACATGCAATGTGAAATGGCTGCCTGTTTTTATAGGGCTGTGACATCACATAAGACTGACGGTCGCTGATTGGCTTACAGGTCTGCACATGTGATCAAGGGTGTTCCTTTCTTCTTCCCAGAGTTCTCTGCCCCATGTAACACGTTGTGCTCGTGCCCATTTTGGTAATAAAGGAGAAAAAAAAAACTTTGTTCCCATGAATCATCGTAAACTTCGGATTCATGACAAATTGAATTTTCCCTGAAATTCAGATCAAATTCCACTTCGAATCGATTCGCCCATCTCTACTTGGCATACTTGGGGCAGGGGCTTCTGGCTATATACTAGTGAACATGGGCTGGCAGGCTATATACTAGGGGGCATTGGCTGGCTGATTATATATTGGGGGGCATGGGCTGCCAGGCAATATACTGGGGAAAGGGGGCTCACTAGCTACATACTGGGGGCATGGGTCCAATGGCTATATACTAAGGGGCATTGGCTGGCAGGCTATATACTAGGGACATGGGCTGGCTGGCTATGTACTAGGGAGCATGAGCTGGCTAGTTATAAACTGGGGGTATGGGCTGGCTAGCTATATACTAGAGGGCATGGGCTGGCTGGCTATATCCTAGGGGGCAAGGGGCTAGCTAGTTATATACTGGGTGGAGGCTGTGACCAATGCATTTCCCACCCTAGGCTAATACTTAAGGCTCTTTTACCTTTTATGGGCTGGGAGTCAGATACCAGTGAATATACGGAGCAGACAACTGCTTTTGTGAATGTTGGGGAAGGCAGTGGTCAACTGCAAGTAATCAGACATTAGTGGATAACTGTTGGCAAATCTCTTTCATAAAATAATTAATTTTTTATTTACTTTTGTCTAGGTATGTTATATTTTGGTGATCTCAGGATGATTAATATACACAGTCTTACTACAAATATACACAAGGCCGCCATCAGGGCGATTGGAAAAGTGGGCCCAGAGGCGTCTTTAACAAGCAGATACAATTGTGAGAATACACACAGTGCCACAGTGCTGTGCTCCAGGATAGCCGCCTGTGATTACACAGTGCATACAGATTACACTTGCTGTTTTTTGGAACGTACGTACCCCCAACCTGAGAGGTTCTCAACTGATTAGGGGAATACCTTTTGGAGCTTCTGTCACAGATCTGCCTGAAGATGTTATAGGATTGGAAACTGTAATATATGCCGAGGACAGGAAGGGCACAACATTTTCCTGTATGGGACTCTCAGAAATTCCTTCACCAGCTCTGAATTTACTATATGGAAATAAAGACAAAACCTTCCTGTATGTTACTTTTAGCATAGATATGTTGTTACAAAGTACAGTAGTAAGGAACTGAAATCCAAAGACAGCACTTAATCTTTGGATTAAGAAACATGAAATTGCTGTGACACTTGCATTAGTGCCACCTGCTCACAATGTTTTTTTTTTTGGTAAAATAGACAAAAAAAAATGCTGTCTGCCAGCCTCATTTATATGTTTAGAAGTGAATAATGAAGAAAACACATGCTCAGGACAAGACTGTAAAGCATGAAAGCAATGCAGACATTTCTGCAAATGTAGCCCAGCAAATAAAAGTTACTGGGCATGAACTTAGAAACAAAATCGGAGGCTCAGCTGTCATATACTCAAGATGGGCTATGAATGCTAATAAATGTATCACGACCAACAGCTGACTTTCCTACTTCAGTGTGTCTCTGTAGGATCTAAATGGAGTTACTTTAGATTACTTAAAGCATTTGTCTGGGAAAAGGATTTTTTAAAATTATGCTTTAAAGGCTTTAAAAATAAAAAAGCACTGCCCATCACTGTCAGCTTCTGTTCGTCTATAGTTGCTTTCCTGCACTGAAACTCATGCAGGAGTACAAGCTCAAACAAATGCTTTCAGTGATGGGCTCTATAGAAAAAAAAATTCACCAGTTAAATTGGACAAGGGGAGTGGTGTTTTTCTATTTTTAAAGCCCTCCCCAGACATTTGTTACAATTCCAATTCCTAATGCCAGCTGATGGGAGGAGCTACCTCCTTACATGACTGCTTAAGAGAAGCAGATATGTGTGGAGGTCGCTGGGAACTGATCCTGCCTCTTTCTGGCCCTGATGTCTCCGCTGCTATGTAGCTGTAATGCATTGGACCAGGTGGAGGCGGGACAAAGCCAGGCAGTGATTGGCAGTCCGGGACAATCTTCCAACTGCCTGGTACGGCAGGACAGCGGTTGGGAGCTATACTAAATAAATTGTGCCAATTGAACCAGAACATGCTGCTTTCTTGGCCTCATGTCTACCGCTGCATCCTCAACCTTATATGTTGTCAGATGGACCCTCTGTCTGTGGCATAAAGACATATTGCAGGTTTCCGGTAGGTGGCTTGCCGCACAGCAAAACAATAACCGGCTGTTGGAACCAAAATACTTCCTCAAACTTTCAGCCCAAATTTCCAATTAATCCATGCATGCATCATCCTATTTGTGGCCAATGAACAACATCATTCTCTCCGAACTTCAATTATCCACATCATAATCTCACCTCACTTAGCCATAATTGTAATGTGTTCACTTATTGAAAGGGTTATATAAAGATACATTTAAACAATTCATATATATGAAGGGATAGATTGCACACTCAGTATGAGGTATCATGAGTATGAAGATATCTAGTATCATAAAAGCACAAAGACTAGCTACACTCAAGTAAATAGATGGTTTTCTGAAATCTTGAAAATAGTAAACCAAGATGATCCACAGAGCAAGAGCCCACATCTTATGGTCACTTTAAGTATAATGTTCTTTTATGGTTTCCTTGTGGATGCAGATATTTTTTGCTACTGAAAAATCACTATTATTATCCTCGCTTAGCTTTTAGCTATTGTAGCATTTCCCACAGAAACAGACTAGTTATGCAATATATTACAGGGAATTCTGACAGAGAAAAGCTCTAGATGCCTCTGGACAGCCTTTGAGCCATGTGCCTGAGGGCTGAATTTATTTTCATCCATTTTGTGATAGAATATATATTGGTTTACAGGACACAATAGTGGAGATATAATAGCAAAATGCAAGACAATTAAGGTCTAATTTGTGCTAAAAAACCTAACTCTTATATATCATAGATATTACCATTAGTTTTTCTCTTCAAATCAGCAGCTTAGCTTTGATTGAGTTTTCACCATTAGTTGTGCTGATGTGGAGGTTAAAAAACTTCAGACACTTTTTATTGCTTGTTCACATCCAGGGAGGAACAAAATGTTGGGACGGTCAATATCTAGCAAAATACATGTCAGACCCAAAAACTAAGGACATACATTTTTTCAAAATCTCTCCAATAATACCTGCCCACAGCCCTCTACCCCGACCCCAGCGGGTGGGGTGCAACTTAAAAATCTAAAATACGAACCCCCATTTTTTATTGCAGATTCCCGTGTTACCCACTGGGATATATCATCCACACTTCCGCTAAAAGCAGCCGTAAGCTAGCCGCAAAAATGACTTGGCACCAGAAAAGGTGGTCCTATGCCTACCCTGATTAGTGGCACTGCCTCTCAGCTTCCTCGGTTTATGGCTCACGGCACATGTCTGCTCATTTGGACGTGTATGGAGCCTAACGGAGAATATGACTATCCCAACTATTCCCTTCTAACAGTAGATCTAACAGTTATATCTAGAGATGAGCGAGCACTAAAATGCTCGGGTGCTCGTTATTCGAGACGAACTTTTCCAGATGCTCGAGTGCTCGTCTCGAATAACGAGCCCCATTGAAGTCAATGGGAGACCAGGCACTCAATCTTTCATTTTACTGCAGGGCCACCTACCTGTCCTCTGGTTTGAAACATTTTGGGACTGCCACATACAGGCACTCAATCTATTCCATTTTTACTGGATGCGGCCACTACCTGCTCCTCTGGTTTGAAAAATTTTTGGGACCTGCCAAATACAGGCACTCAATATATTCCATTAATGCAGGGCCACTACCTGCTCCTCTGGTTGAAACACTTTTGGGACTGCCACATACAGGCACACAATCTATCCATTTTACGGGAGGGCCACCTACCTGCTCCTCTGGTTTGATGAAATTTTTGGGACTGCCACATACAGGCACTCAATCTATTCCATTTTACTGCAGGGGCCACCTACCTGCTCCTCATGTTGAAACATTTGGTGACTTGCCACATACAGGCACTCAATCTCTTCCATTTACTGAGAGGGCCACCACCTGATCCTCTGGTTTGAAAAATCTTCTGGGGACTGCCACACTTAAGGCACTCAATATATTCCATTTTACTGCAGGGCCACCTACATGAATCTCTGGTTTGAAAACATTTTTGGGACTGCCACATACAGGCTCAATCTATTCCATTTTACTGGAGGGCCACCTACCGGCGCCTATGGTTGAAAAAATTTTGGGGATGCCACATACAGGCACAATCAATTTCCATTTAATGACAGGGCCACCTACCTGCTCTCTGGTTTGAAAAATTGTTGGGACTGCCACATACAGAGCCACGCAATCTTATTCCATTTTTTTACTGCAGGGCCACCTACCTGTCTCCTCTGGTTTGAAAAATGTTGGGGGGGGGGGGGACTGCCAATACAGGCACTATCCCAATTTGAATTGTCTCCATAGCAGCCTCCACAGATTGTCTCCATTGATACCTCCAAAAGTTCGTCAATATAGCTGCCTCCATACATCGTCCCTTACAAACGAGGGTGCTGTAAGGCAGAAATGGTGTTGTCAGGGATTTCCACATCAAAGTTGTTAACTTGTCGCACCTGCTGGGTTATCCACAAATATACGGCAAACTGTACACCATTTAGGGATTATTCAGTCGCTTCTGCGCATCTGTTTACATCCCCTTCACCCAGCATTTCTAAACTTATAAGAACGGGGCTACTACACTTGATCTGAACAAAGGATTCTTAGAAGTGCTGTTTGGGGAGTAGCATAGAGACAGGGGCTTGAAAGTGGCAAAGATCGCCTGGCAGCGGAGCCAGCGCAAGCAGCCAGCCAATGCGCATCATTGCGCTTCTTGCGAATCTGTTACATTCCTCCACCCGGCCAAGCCCAAACTTATAAGACGCTCTAAGACTTAAATTGGTGCAGGCTGGGACCGAGTCTCTGACCATGGGGCTGGTCAGATAATTGCCGACGCAGCAGAGAATTGCGGGGTGGGGCCTACCGCGGTAGGTATCAAAGGCCTACTAGGACCCTCCCACCCTCCTCACCTCATCTCCTCCGGAATTACCACCGTGGGCCATGGCCGCCATCAGTCGGTAGCTCTAGCACAGCAGCAGTGCCGTCGCTAAGCGACAGCGGCGTGCTTGAAAACTGCTGAACCTAGGCGATAAAAATTAAAGGAACAAACGACCAAGAGCTATAAAGGGCATTCAACATCAACGTTGTAAACTTTGTCGCCACCCTGCTGTGTTAATCCACAAAATATACTTGCAAACTTTAACATTTAGGGATATTATTTCAGCGCTTCTGCGCATCTGTTTACATTCCCTCACCCGCCATTTATCCTAAATTATAAAGACGCTAATACATTGATTCTATACAAAGGTTCTAGAAGTGCTGTTTGGGGAGTTTCAGACTAGAGACAGGGGCTTGGATTGGACAAAAGCTCGCCTGGCTGCAGAGCGCACAGCCATCCCAAGATCCAACTAACCTTAGGCAGCACCTTTAATCACTACTAGTTCACTGCCTCCATAATAATAATAATATATCTTTATATATAGCGTCATCATATTTGTAGCGCTTGTACAAATCATAGGAAACAAATACAAAGTAATGTAACAGAGCAAACACATGTGTATGGAACAACAGGAGTTGAGTCCCTGCTCGCCGAGCTACGTTATGAAGATGATGGGGTAACACGAGGCTAACAAGAATATTTAATGGTCAGCATTCTCTTAGGGAATAGAAAAAAATATACTAAATGGAATGCTGTCGCTTTCTTGAACCACTCAGACCGTCATCTTATATACCAGGTCAGGGTGAATGGGAGGACAGAGAAGTCTGGTGCATGTGGTGCTGGATAACAGATGAGAGGAGACACAGGACGGGTTAGTAGAAGAGTTAAAACTTCATGCAGTTAATGAGTGTATTAGGTTGCCTAAAGAATGGGTTTTAAGACACGTATTGAAACTTTGGAGAGTTAGGATAGTAGTCTGTGTAGTAGGGCAGAGAATTCATAGAATGGGCAGCTCTAGAGAAGTCTTGGAGACGCGCAGAGTGGGAGTCCGACTAGGGTAGAGGTTCATCTAAGATCACTGGCGGATCGAAGAGACGGTGTGTGGGCGATGACTGAAGATAGACTGAGTAAGAGAGGAGAGGTAGGGGGGGGGGCCGCATATACAGCGCTTTATGGATGAGGGTTATTAGATTTTAAACTGTATCCGAAAGGAGCACGCCGCCAGTGCAGCGCTGGCATGAACTGTAGCATGACATGGTCCCCTTACAAACGAGAGTGTCAGGCAGATTTTGGGTTTGGGTGTTTTTCATGGCTCCATTGTTAACTTTGTCGCCACCCTGCTGTGTAATCCACCAAAATATATGGCAAACTTTCTCATGTACGATATATTGAGCGCTTCTTGCTCACATCCTTTGGGTCCTCTATGACACACCCATGTTTGAAAGCTGAGTCAATTAGGGATGTCGCATGCACCTATGCATGCTGCCGCTTGCCTCTGCATGCCGTCCCTATAGTGCAGGTCAATTCTTGGATGTTTAAGATGATATCTAGCTTCATTCTGTCACTATGTCATGGCCATGCTGATGCCCAAATTTTGGCATATGTGCGGATTGGTTTATAGGAGAAGGACCTAGGGCATCCATGCATGATGCCCCTGCTGTTCCTGTCCTTTCCGTGGTTGTTTCCATCCTTTTTTGAGGGCCCAGGTGTGGCAAGATTACCTGTGCAGGAGCCTTGCCCCTTGAAAACCCAGCTCGAGTCTCCATTGACTTCAATGGGGTTCGTTTATTCGAGAGAGCACTCGAGCATCGGAAAAGTTCGCCTCGAAAACGAGTACCGAGCATGTTAGTAGTTCGTCATCTTAGTCTTGTTATTTTATTTTGGGGACCCAATGATTCAAAAATAAAATTATTACTAATGGTGATAGATATTTGTGTCATATCTGACACTTAGCGAAGACTACACCCCCTTATACGTTATAGTCATACTAAAAGGACAATGCCCTAACAATAATAACACGCCCCCTGTTCAATAAACAAATTATAATGCAGGTTATAAAAATACATTATATATACTTAACCATTGAGGCCGTACATCGCTAATGGTTCTGCGAGACTTCTAGTATCATTAAAATTATGTAATTAAACATCCACTGTTCACCCGAATTTAGCAGGTTTGATAAGTAGCAAATAAGGTTAGAGCCTTCAAACTTCAACCAGAGCAGGAGTTATTAAGAACTGATACAACTCTTACACTCAACGTTCGTCTGAGCAGTGTTTCTTAATTATTCATCTTCTCAAACATATAATGGGCTGGACAGTACATGATTTTTTTGTCGTATATCTACGAAAAAAAAAACCTTGTGACAGGTGGTCACTAGATGCAAGTGTCGCATTATTTCTAACTCCAAAGATAAGTCTTGTTCTTTGATTCGTACATTACTAACTGTATTTGTAACAACTATCTATCTAAGCACGTAACCATAACAAAAGGTGTTTGTTCTTATTTACATATAGTAATTCGAGCTGGTGAAGATTTCTAGACCCACCCCCTACTGGAAAATGTTGGCCCTTTCCTGTCTCGAGCATATATACAAGTTTCCAATCCCTAACATCTTTAGAGCATCGTGACAGGAAAGCTCTCCAAAGGTACTTCCCCAAATCAGGTTGAGAACCTTCGGTTGGGGCGGTATCAGTACGTTCCAAAAAACAGCAAGTGTAATACTGTATGCACTGTGTAATCACAGCGGCTATCCTGAGACAGTACTGATGGACTGTGACACCTCGTCCACAGGTACATGCAGGTCGAACATGCGTTGCATGTACTCGTCATTGTTTACATATTCGGAGAGGTGGCTTTAATTGTTACAGGGCTGTGGTCTGCAACCCTGGTGGGCGATCTAGTGGGTGGTCGGAAGGGAGGGTGGAGCCAAACAAGAGACTTCGATAACAATGTGGAAGTGTGACCGGTAAGGCTGGCGGAAGTGTGATGCGGGAGGGTGACGCCTCTGCGATGCCTGCATCAATTCATCACTGCCGCTCCATCAGATGCTGTGGGAACAAGTGGGTAGAAGCTCGTGCATTTAGGCGTCAGTAGATCAAGTACCCCATCATTCGGTAAGCAAGTAGACCTAGAAGCCATGTTGCAGATGAAAGCTGTTAAAGAGTCACGACGGTGGCGAGCAAAGCAGGCTCAGAAAGCGGGAAAGAGAGACTTCACCAAGTGACGCAACACACGGACTTTCATGTGTGGAGACGTGCAGAAAGTTAGACGCCAAGAAAGAGCGTTGGCGCCTCTGCCGTGCATGCTCACTACTTGCCCACCGACTGTGCCGTGAAGAACGCCACATGACTAATTAATTACAATTTCCCTGAAAATCTTATGTCTAAAAAAAGAAGAACTTGGCCGCAGCAGGATGAGTGGCATCAAGTGAGTTGCAAGCAGCAGCAGATGGGTCAAAGAGTGGCCCAATGATGCGAAATTCTTTATGTGGCAGCAACATGGTAGGCCCAGTGAGGACATAACAGTGGTGGTGAGGTGGTGCGCAGCAGGAGGTCAGTGGCAGCATCATGGAGTGTCACAATTCTGGAGGTGGCTGCAAGCACATGGTTAGGCCAAAGTTTGAAATGAATTCGAAGTTTTGAATTTTAATTAAATTTGAAGTTTGAGACGCTCACATCATATTCATTATATTTTTCCCTGAAACTATTAGTCTTATGCCAGCTAAGAAGAACTGAAATTTTGGCTCAACCGAAACTGACACCCTGGGGTTAGGAGGAATCACTCTAGCAACTATTGAGATTTTACAACGTGATTCTTGCTATGGTAATTCAGCAACAAAAAGAGCTGCAATGTAGGAGTATACAATTCCCACAAAATGGACACCCTTCGGATAGGAGCAGAAATCCTACAGAAACTAAGGTGGATTTTCACAGTATCTATCTTCCTATTCCACTTCACACAAAAAAATAACTGCTATTTGGGGTATACAGATCCCCAAAAGACCGGGATTGGAGCAAAAATCACTAACAGCACAGTACTATGTGGATTCTCCTGATTTTTTCCCTATTCACTTCAGCAACAACAGAAGGGCTATTTGGGTATCCACTCCCAAAAATGGACAACTTGAGTGGCGCAAAAATCACTACAGAACTGTGGATTACACAGATTCCTCCATTAACTTCAGCAACAAAAAACCCTGCAAATTAAGGGTATACAAACCCCCCAAAAGGACACCCTGGGACTTGGGCAGAATCACTACAGAACTAAGTGGATTTTACACAGATTTCTTCCTATTCACTTCAGCACACAAAAGAACTGCTATTTGGGGTTATAACGATTCCCAAAACGGACACCCGGATTGGACGCAAATAAATCATACAGCACAGTACTGTACAAACAGTAGACGCGGAGACAGCACATGCAATGTGTGAATGGCTGCTGTTTATATAGGCTGTGACATCACAAAGATTGCGGTCGTGATTGGCTTACAGGTCATGCACATGTGTCAAGGGTGTCCTTCTTCCTCCCAGAGTTCTCTGCCCATGTAAAACGTTGTGCTCGTGCCATTGGTTAAAGAGAAAAAAAAAACTTTGTTCCCATGAATCATCGTAAACTTCGGATTCATGACAAATGAATTTCCATGAAATTCAGATCAAATCCACTTCGATATCGATTCCCACTCTACTGGCATATTGGGGCAGGGGCAGTTGGTATATAACTAGTGAACTGGGCTGGAGGCTATATATAGGGGGATTGCTGGCTGATTTATATCAGTGGGGGGGCCATGGGCTGGCCAGGCAATATACTGGGGAAGAAGGGGGGCTCACTAGCTACATACGGGGGATGGGTCCAATGGCTTATTTACTAGGGGCATGGCGGGGCAGGCTATATACTAGGGACCAGGGGCTGCTGGCTATTAGGGAGCATGAGGGCTAGTTACTAAAACTGGGGGTAGGCTGGCAGCTATATACCAGAGGGCATGGTGGCGGCTATATCCTAGGGGGGCAAGGTGGAGCTAGTTAATTACGGGTGGAGGCTGTGACCATGCATTCCCACCCTAGGCTAAACTTAAGGCTCTGTACTCTTATGGGCGGGAGTCCGATACCAGTGAATATACGGAGCAGACAAGCTTTTGTGAATGTGGGGAAGGCAGTGGTCAACTGCAAGTAATCAGAACATGGGATAAATGTTGGCAATCTTTTCATAAAATATTAATTTTTAATTACTTTGTTAGGTATGTTATATTTTGGTGATCTCAGGATGTTAATAACACAGTCTTACTACAAATACACAAGGCCGCCATCAGGGCGATTGGAAAAGTGGGCCAGAGGCGTCTTTAACAAGCAGATACAATTGTGAGATACACACAGTGCCACAGTGCTTTTGTCCAGGATAGCCGCCTGTGATTACACCGTGCATACAGTACACTGCTTGTGTTTTTTGGAACGTTACGTACCCCACCTGAGAGTTCTTCAACTGGATTAGGGGGAATACCTTTTGGAGCTTCTGTCACGATTGCATGAGAGTTTAAGGATGGAAACTGTAATATAGGACGAGGACAGAGGCACAACATTTCCTGTATGGGCTCTAGAAATTCTTCACAGCTCTGAATTACTATATGGAAATACAAGACAAAACCTTGTATGTTACTTTAGCATAGATATGTTGTTACAAAAGTACAGTAGTTAAGAAACTGAAATCCAAGACAGAACTTAATCTTTGGATAAGAAACATGAAATTGGTGTGACACTTGCATAGTCCAACTGCCTACAATGGTTTTTTTTTTTTTTGGTAAATAGATAAAAAAAATGCTGTCTGCCAGCCCTCATTTATATGGTTAGAAGTGAATAATGAAGAAAACACAATGCTAGGACAGACTGTAGCATGAAAGCATGCAGACATTTGCAAATGTAGTAGCCCAGCAAATAAAAAGTATGGGCATGAACTTAGAAACAAAATCGGAGGCTCAGCTGTCATTACTCAACGAGGGGCTATGAATGCTAATAAATGTACACGACCAACAGCGACTTTCCTACTTCAGTGTGTCTCTGTAGGATCTAAATGGAGTACTTTAGATACTAAAGCTTTGTCTGGGGAAAGGATTTTTTAAATTATGCTTTAAAGGCTTTAAAAATAAAAAGCACTGCCCATCACTGTCAGCTTCTGTTGTCTTAGTTGCTTCCTGCACTGAAACTCATCAGGGTACAAGCTCAACCAAATGCTTTCAGTGATGGGCTCTATAGAAAAGAAACTCACATAAATTGGACAAGGGGAGTGTGTTTTTCATTTTTAAAGCCTCCCCAGACATTTGTATCATTCCAATTCCTAATGCCAGCTGCATGGGAGGAGCTACCTCCTTACATGGACTGCAAGAGAAAGAGATATGTGTGGAGGTCGCTGGGAACTGATCCTGCCTCTTTCTGGCCCTGATGTCTCCGCGCTATTTAGCTGTAATGCATTGGACAGGTGGAGGGGGGGACAAAGCCAGGCAGTGATGGCAGTACGGGACATTTCACAATGCTGTACGGCAGGACAGCGGTTGGAGCTATACTTAAATAATGGTGCCAATGAACCAGAACATCTGCTGCTTTCTTGGGCCTCAAGTTACCGTTGCATCTCAACTTTATGTTCAGAAGGAACCATGTCGTGGCATAAAAGACATATTGCAGGTTTACGGTAGGTGGCTTGCGCACAGCAAAACAATAACCTGCTGTTGGAACCAAAATAGTTCTCAAACTCAGCCCAAATTTCCAATTAATCCTGCATGCTCATCCTATTTGTGGCAATGACACAAATCATTCTCTCCAAATTCAATTCCACATCATAATCTCACCTACTTAGCCATTTTAATTGTAAGGTCACTTATTGAAAGGGTTATATAAGATACATTTAAACATTCATTATATAAGGGCATAGATTGCACACTCAGTATGAGGTATCATTGAGTATGAAGATCTAGTTCATAAAAGCACAAAGACGCTACACTCAAGTAATAGATGGTTTTCTGAAATCTTGAAATAGTAAACCAAGATGATCCAGAGCAAAGAGCCCACATTTATGGTCACTTTAAGTATAATGTTCTTTATGGTTTCCTGTGGACAGATATTTTTGCTACTGAAAAATCACTATATTATCCGCGTTAGCTTTAGCTATGTTAGCATTTCCCACAGAAAAGACTAGTTAGCAATATATTACAGGGAATTCTGACAGCGAAAAAGCTCTAGATGCCTCTGGACAGCCTGAGCCATGTGCTGAGGGCTGAATTTATTTCATCCATTTGTGATAGAATATATATGTTTACAGGACACCAATAGTGGAGATATATACTAGCAAAATGCAAGACAATTAGGTCTAATTTGTGCTAAAAAACCTAACTCTTATAAATCATAGATATTACCATTAGTTTCTTTCTCAAATCAGCAGCTTAGCTTGATTGGTTTTACCATAGGTGTGAGTGTGGAGGTTAAATAACTTCAGACCACTTTTTATTGCTTGTTCACATCCAGGGAGGAACAAAATGTGGGACGTCAATATCTAGCAAAATACATTCAGACGCAAAAAACAGGACATACAATTTTTCAAAATCATCTCCAATAAACCTGGCCCACAGCCCTCTACCCGACCCCAGGGGTGGGGTGCAAATTAAAAATCTAAAATACGAACCCCCTTTTTTATTGCAGATTCCCGTGTTACCCACTGGATATATCATCCACACTCGTCTAAAAGCAGCCGATAAGCTAGCCGCAAAATGACTTGGCACCAGAAAAGGTGGTCCTATGGCTACCTGATTAGTGGCAATGCCTCTCCGCTTCCTCGGTTTATGGCTCACGGACAATGTGCCTCATTTGGATGTGTATGGAGCCTACGAGAATTGACATCCCAACTATTCCCTTCTAACAGTAGATGTAACAGTTATATCAGCTCAAATTTTTTTCTACTTGGTTTTCAGTACTGCATCCCTATCGTCTATGGGTATAGCTGGTGTGTTCCTAGTACGATCTGCTGGATTGTAGCAGCAGCGCACCACTTCCTATGAAGGAGAGGAGTGCAGAAAAAGAACTAGAAAAACCATAAGATGGCAAAATTGTGTTACATTTGCAAAAACTCTTCACATTTAGAGAAAAGAGTTCTCACCCACATCCTTCACATTATAACAAAGATCTATTGATCGCTAAAAAACTTATCAACTTGATGTTACATTCTTCAAATTGCATAGCCCACTAACCACTTCAAATTAGTAGGTCGTCCTACCCTAGTGAGTGCCAGCAGTCACATGGAATCAGTCGCGACACAGCCCCCGCGAGAACAAGACAAAGCAGACTAGCCAGCACAAGTGAACAGGGGCAAGGTGTATTCAGTAGAGCGTTAGTCGTCTGCAAGAGCTCAGCCAGTACAGTGAACAGGGGCCAGGAGTCTTTCGGTAGCGCTGTAGTCAGTTGCTAAGACCATCGCAGTACCAAGTGAACAGGGGCCAGGGTCGTCAGTAGAGCTGGTTCGGTTGCTAAGAACATGCAGTACAGAGAAAACAGGGGCAGGAGTCTTCGGTTAGGAGCGTGTATTCGGTTGCAAGACCCAGCAGTACCAGTGACAGGGCCAGAGTCTTCGGTTAGAGCTGTAGTCGGTCTGGCTAAGACCAGCCGTGTACCAAGTGAACAGGGCAAGGGGTTACGGTTAGAGCGTAGTCGGCGCTAAGGACCAGCAGTCAGTACCAAGTGAAACAGGCCAGGTGTCTCAGATAGAGCTTAGTCGGTTGCTAAGAGAGCAGTTCCGTGAACAGGGGCCAGGAGTTCTCGGTAGAGCTGTAGTTGGTCTGCTAAGATCAGAAGTACAAGTAACAGGGGCCAGGAGTTTCGGTAGAGCTTTTGTAGTCGTCTGCTAAAGCTCAGCAGCTTACCAAGTTGAACAGGTCGGGGTCGGCAGTACCAGTGAACAGGGCAGGGGGCAGCTTAGTCAGTCTGCTAAGACCCTGCAGTTACCACGTAAACAGGGCAGGGTCTTAGTAGAGCTGTAGTCGGTCTGCTAGATCCCGCTAAGTACAGTGAACAGGGGCAGGAGTATCGGCGTAGAGCTGTATCGGTCCGCTAAGACTCAGCGTACCCCAAGTGAACAGGGGCCAGGGGTCAGCAGTACCAAGGAAGGGGCAGTGGGGGGCCGCTGTAGTCAGTCTGCTAAGACCCTGCAGTACCAGAAAACAGGGGCCCGGTCTTCAGTTAGAGGGCTGTAGTCGGTTGGACTAACGACCCAAGAAGTACCAAGGGAACAGGGCCAGGAGTCTTCGGTGAGAGCTGTAGTCGTTGCTAAGACCCAGCAGTTACCAACGGAACAAGGGCCAGGTGTCTTCAGTAGAGCGTCGTCGGTTGCTAAGACCCAGCACAAGTACAGTGAACAGGGGCAGGAGTCTTCGGATAGAGCTGTAGTCGGTCTGCTACGACCCTTGCAGTACCAAGAGAACAGGGGCCAGGAGTATCGGTAGAGCTGTAGTCGGTCTGCTAGACCCAGCAAGTACAAGTGAAACTAGGGGCAAGGGTCTTCGGGAGCGTAGCTCGGTTGCTAAGACCAGCCCCGTACAAGTGAACAGGGGCCAGGAGTCTTCGGTTAGAGCTGTAGTCGGTCTGCTAAGACAGACAGTACAAGTGTGTGAACAGGGCCAGGTGGTTATTCAGTAGAGCTCTAGTCGTCTGTAGATCCCGAGCCGTACCAAGTGAACAGGGCCAGGAGTATACAGTAGAGCTTTAGTTGGTCTGATAAGATCGCCGTAACCAAGGCAACAGGGGGCCAGGAGTTTCGGTAGAGATGTTGCTAGTCGGTGGCTAAGAACTCGAAAGTTACCAATGACACGGGGCCAGGGGTCAGCAGTACAAGGAAAACAGGGGCCAGGGGGCCATGCTGTAGTCAGTTGCTAAGACCCTTTCGCAATCGTACCAGTAAACAGGGGACAGGTGTCCTTCCAGTAGAGCTGTAGTCGGTATGTGCTAGACAGCAGCACCAGTGAACCAGGCGGCAGGAGTCGGCGGTTAGAGCTGTAGTCCGGTCTGCTAAGACCCAGCAGTACCAGTGAAACAAGGGCCAGGTGTCTTCAGTTTAGAGCTGTAGTCGTATGCTAAGACCCCGCAGTACCAAGTGAACAGGGCAAGGAGTTTCGGATAGAGCTGTATCGGTCTGCTAAAGACCAACAGTAACCAAAGTGAACAGGGGCAGGGGGCTTCGGTAGAGCGTAGTCGGTCTGCAAGACCAGCGTACAAGTGAACAGGGGCAGGGTCTTCAGTAGAAGCTCTAGTCGGTTGCTAAGACCCAGCAGTACTAAGTAACAGGGGCAGGAGTCTACAGTCTAGAGCTGTAGTTGGTCTGCTAAGATCCAGCAGTACGCAAGTGACAGGGGCCAGAGAGTCTTCGGTAGAGCTGTAGATCAGTCTGCTAAGACCAGGCCGAGTTACCAAGTGAAAAAGGGGCCGGAGTCTTCGGTAGAGCTGTAGTCGGTCTGCTAAAACTCAGCAGTTACCAGGGAACGGGGCCAGGAGGTTCTTCGGTAAGAGCGTAGTCCGTCTGCTAAGGAGCCCGCAGTACAAGTGAACAGGGGCAGAGCTCCTGTAGCGATGTAGTCGGTCGCTAAGACCTGCCGACCAAGTGAACAGGGGCAGATAGATGTCTTAGGTAAGTAGAGATGTAGCGGTCTTCTCTAAGACCCTGCATACAGTAAACAGGGGGCCAGGGTCCTTCAGTCGAGATGTAGCGGTCTGCTTAAGACCCTGCAAGAGTACCAGTTAAACAGGGGCAGGTGGTCTTCATAGAGCAGTAGTCGGTCGCTAAGACCAGCAGTGACAGGGAACGAGGGGGCAAGGAGGGTCTTCGTGGTAGAGCGTTAGCGGTCTGCTAAGCACAGCCAGTACCAAGTGAACAAGCGGCCAGGTGTCTTAAGTAGAGCTGGAGTCGTGTCTGCAAGGACCATCAGCTCGTACCAAGTGAACAGGGGCCAGGAGTCTTCGTTAGAGCTGTAGTCGGTCTGCTAAGGATGCCCATGGCAGTCCCAACTGTGAACAGGGCCAGGGTCTTCGGTAGAGCTGTAGTCGGGATGCTAAAGGACCCAGCAGTACCAAGTTGAACAGGGCGCAGGTGTAGTCAGTAGAGCGCTAGTCGGTCTGCTAAGCCAGCAGTAAGTACCAGTGAACAGGCGCAGGAGTCTACAGTAGAGATGTAGTTGGTCTGCTAAGATCCAGCAGTACCAAGTGAAACAGGGCCAGGAAGCTATCAGGTAGAGCTGTGTCTAGCTCTGGCTAAGACCAGCAGTCACCAAAAAAACAAAAAGTGAACAGGGGTATAAGGAAGATTCGGCTTTAGGCTTGTAGTAGTCTGCTAAGAGAGCAGTACCAAGTGAACAGGGGCCAGGAGTCTTCGGTAGAGCTGCTAGTCGGTCTGCAAGAACTGCAGTACCAAGGAACAGGGCCAGATGTCTTCGGTAGAGCTGTAGTCGGTCGGCGAAGGGACCCTGCAGTACCAAGTAAAACAGGGCCAGGTGTGTCTTCAGTAGAGCTGTAGTCGGTCTGCTAAGACCCAGCGTACCAGTGAAAGGGCCAGGAGTCTTTCAGTAGAGGCTGTTGTCGGTTCTGCTAAGACCAGCCGTACCAGTGAACAAGGGCCACGGGTGTCTTCAGTAGAGCTGTAGGCGGTCTGCTAAGACCCAGCAGTACCAAGTGAACAGGGGGACCAGGAGTCTACAGTAGAGCTGTCGGTATGCTAAGACCCAGCAGTTACCCAAGTGAACAGGGGCAGGAGGTCTTCGGTAGAGCTGGCGGGTATGCTCGACCAGCGAACGAGTACAAGTGAACAGGTGCCAGGAGAGTATTCGGTTAGAGCTTGTTAGTCGGTCTGCAAAGACTCAGCAGTACAAGTGAAAAGGGCCAGGAAGTCATTCGGGTAGAGCTGTAGTCAGTCGTTGCTAAGATCCAGCTAGTACCAAGGGAACGGGGCAGGATCTGTTAGAGCTGTAGTGTCGGTCTGATAATTCCGAAGTACCAAGTGAACAGGGGCCCAGGAGTTCTTCGGGTGAGAACTTAGTCAGTATGCTAAGAGCAAGCAAATACCACCAAGGTGAACAGGGCCAGAGTCTCGGGTAGAGCTGTAGTCGGGTTGCTAAGGGACCCAGAAGTAACAAGTGGACAGGGGCCCCGATTGTATTCGGTAGACGTAGAGCTGTAGTCGGTATGCTAAGACCGGCGGGTACCAAGTAAACAGGGGCAAGGTGTCTTCAGTGCGAGCTGTCGTCGGCTGCTAGACCCGGCAGAAGTACCAAGTACCAAACAGGGGCCAGGAGTCTTCGGTAGAGCTGTAGTCGGTCTGCTAAGACCCAGCAGTACCCAAGTGCACAAGGGCCAAGGTGTCTTCAGTAGAGCGTAGTCGGTCTAATAAGACCCAGCAAGTACCAAGTGAACCGGGGCCTAGGAGTCTTCGTTAGAGCTGTCGGTCTGCTAAGACCCAGCAGCAAAAGTGAAAAGTTGCCAGGGCTGGGTAGAGCTCTAGTTGTTCGCTCTGTAAGACCCAGGCAGTTACCAATGTGAACAGGGGCAAGGAGTCTTCGTAGAGCTGAGTCGGTCTGCTAAGACCAGCAGTCCCAAGTGACCAAGGGCCAGGAGTATTCGGTAGAGCTGTCGTCTGCTAAGACCCCGCAGTACCACGGTGAACGGGGCCCAGGAGTTTCGGTAGATAGGAGAGCTGAAGTCGGTCTGCTAAGACCAGCAGTTAGTACAAGTGACAGGGGCAGGAGTCTTCGGTAGAGCTAGAGGTCAGGTCTGCTAAGACCCAGCAAGCTTGCTTAATGCTATAAAACACCGTCTTACCAAGTGAGCGCCTAATTCAATAGTCCCTTACTATTAAGCCTTTATTGTAGGAGAGTAGTGGGAGAAAAGACCTTTTTCTTCTGTCCCCAGGGTCTCCAGTACAGTATTAGTTTCTCCTGGTTTGGCTATAGCAGTTAATCGGAGGAGAGGGGATTGTGGCGCCGTATAACTACAAGAGAGTTCTGGACAGAAGCACAGCAGTGTGAGGACACCCCTCCAGTCCACTTACAATCCAGGAATATAAATCCATATTCACAGTCCTGTTTCTATCAACAATATACACAAAACTGTTTGTATGGTCAAACCTCCTTTAAGATTCCATTTGACAACGTATACATCATGTACATAAAACCAGAAAACCATCACACAAACCAAATGGTAGCAGAACATATGTAATTAATGCTTCCACCCTTTTTTAGTGTTATTGTAAATTAGCTCTTCTCCAAAAGTAAAAAAGAATTTCTCTATTGCTGTTGAACACAGGTACTCTGTCAGTGTATAACCCAAAGAATATGACTACAAGAGATGCCTATGATGCAGCTTAGAGGTGTACTGGATTCTTAATACAAACCAGTACTCATAGTGATGTTGTTCTTACAGGAATTTGCATTGTAAAAAAATACTTATTGATTTTATATATCATTATTGTTAATCTGGAAATCTATGTATGGAAAAGCAGCACACCAGACCCCATATAGATGATAGATTTGGACACTTTCACAGATGCATTGATTAAAGTACATAGAATAGAGCATAGTAAGCACCTGTGTATACTCCAACATTGTATATATATACATTTATATTTACTTCAGTTACAGCGGATGTAGTTTCTTGTTTCCTTTTCTCCTCTAAAATATGTAATAAAAAATGTAAGAAAACTTTGTGTCTACAAACTCAAAGTATGGGCTAATTTAATAACTAGAGCGTGCTATATTAAATTATTTTAATTTGATATTTTCTAGTATATTATGCAATGTCCTGTTCGTTAATTAGAAAGTACAGTGGGCACGTTTCAATTTTAACCTGCATTTGGATGGAACACTTAACATCCTTTCTCTAACAAGGAAATTTTTAATTCCTATTATGTCTGATTCTTCCATCCTTTTTTGTTGTCTGTGGTCCCAGCGGAATCCTTTGCATATCCTAGTAGTCGCTCTGACTGTGCTGTGAATTAAAGGTGTTAAGCTTTTAAATATTCTGCATTTACATTTCAATGATAATCCTTTTATTTTGATACTGTATGACTTTAAGCGTTTTTGTATTTTCGTTTTTTTTTCCTAGTGTGTTAATAACATAAGTCAGTTGACATAAAAAGGATTTGTTAAATATTGAAATGCTGTTTTTAAAAACCTGAATCTGGTGTATACCTGATAAGAGAATAAGTCTAATCTATTCTAAGTTTGTCATTAAAATATGACAGGTAGTGTCACCCTTCCTTAAATACCAGATGGTGTCCCAATAAGAAATCTCAGTTTAAATACCGTTGTAAAGAAAAGAATGTGATCCACAAATTTAGCACATTGGGGATGCTTGTAATGACATAAGGCCATAAGGCCTCACTCACACATTGTTTTTGCCCCACTTAAATAAGAGCCCATTTTGTGTCAAGATGCCCCATATTCAATGTCAAATCTGAAGAACATCCCTCAGAATATAGAGCCCGTCGATCAACATTACACATACACATTAGATAGTTCAACAGCACATTTGACAAGATCAAATTCCATAGTTTGAACAGTCCATAAAGGTGTTTTCTGTACTAAAATATTACCCCCAAAGATCAGCAACTGATACACTTGTACTGCCCACTAAACATAGAATGACTGATCAGATATTTGGGATAAATACTAAATGTTGGTGCACCATATAATACAATGGAAAGCATGTATCCGCTGTGAACAGGACCTGCCTAAGTCATAGTATATCATCATACTTTATATACTTTGGAAAAAGACACATCCATCAAGTCCAACCTTTCCCCTTTACCTGTGATATTTTTGCTATCCAGGCCTCTCTTGAACATGTACATAGAGTCCGCCATAACAACCTCCTGCAGCAGAGAGTTCCATAGTCTCACTGCTCGTACAGTAAAGAATCTCCATCTATGGCGGTGGTAGAACCTCCACAGGCCTAGGTGGAAATAAATCTTTGGAGAGATCCTTGTACTGTCCGTTCAGGTATTTGTACATTGTAATGAGGTCTCCCCTCAGTCGTCTTTTTTCTAAACTGAATAATCCCAAATTTTGTAATATGTCATTGTATTCCACCCCCACCTCCCCCATTCCCCTAATAATTTTGGTTGCTCTCCTCTGCACCCGTTCCAGTTCTACTACTTTTTATACACTGGTGCCCAGACCTGTACACAATATTCCATGTGTGGTCTGACCAGTGATTTGTATAAAGGAACAAATATGTCCTCATCATGAGAATCTATTTCTTTCTTGAAACATCCCATAATTGTATTTGCTTTATTAGCAGATGCCTGGCTCTGGTCAATAAAATTAAGTTTACCATTCACCACTTTATTACAGTTTCAGGATCCATTTAAATCTCACCTTTCCTAAAATAACCTTACAGTTTGAATATAAAATATCTATCCTTATATACAGATTAAAAAATAGGAAACATATTCTTTGTCTTTCACAAAGAAAGATTTTGTAAGCTTAATATTGGTTTGCCAAACCACTGAGCTTATCAAAGGTTTATAATAACCAAGGTAAAGTCATGTAAATAGAAGCAAGTTCTTGATGGATGAATGCTTATATGACGTCAGCAGTGGCCTACTTTCCTAAACTGCCAAGGGTGAACTGACTTAGAAAAAATCATCTTACATAACAGCCTTGATAACCGCTCAGCCTCGTTTTCCAATAATAGAAAGGCCAAAAAGATTTAACTCACATAAAATAAGGAACTGCTGTATCACAGCACTAGAATCTTACTAGATGTACAGCTTATTCAATTCGCCCTGTTCTTAGCAATTTATCTTTAGCTACGAGTTGCATCACACGTAGTTGTCTATAGAATTAGTTAGTAAGTAAAGCTATACAATACAAAATTGTGTAACCAGAGGATTTGAGGATCAGGTTGCCAAACCGTCTCTAATTGGTAATATTATCAAATAAATTCCTCTGTCTAGTGATGTTGACCTTACAATCAAAACACCTCAAAGAGGAGCTAGTAAGTATGTAAGGGCTCATTGAAGTCTAGGAGCTCGTATTCAGATAGCCCTGCCTTGTCTAGAGATACTCAATATCAGTTAAAGGGGCACAGTACACAGTAATCAATGGGGGTTTTCACCAGCTGGATACCCACCACTCAAAACTTCTGGAATGTTGGCAGCCATTAGGAATGAAGAGTGTTCTGCGCATGTGCGGCATCTCTTCATTCAACTCTCTGGCAACACTGAGCATATAGGTCCAGATTTATTAAAACCTGTGTGCCAGTTTTCTCTATGGCTTTTAGTGCAAACTACCTGCACATGTATTTATAAAGTGTCTGAGACACATTTGTGGCGCAAGCGACACACTTGTCACAGCTGACCTATACCATACGCAACACACAATTCTGCACATAAAGTGGCATTCCTATGCAATCAGTCAGGCAGACCATGTGACACATTAATCAAGCAGAGTCCGACAAAATTGTGTTGCACGCCCTATATTAAAGGTGCTCCTAAACAAGTTGGTGCATTTTGATGCAGCAGAAGGCGCCAGATTCATGAAGAACATACGACACAATTCATGAATCTGTCGCACACTAAACATGCAAATTGCAACCCTACAGGCAAGCGGCACATAGTGCCGTTTGTAATGTTTTTGTAAATCTGGGACATCGTTTTACGACACTCCCATAGAGTTGAATGGCCACTCTCCAATGAACCTAGCAGCCGGAAGGGGGTCATGGGAACCCTGTTCCTGATATAGTGTGTGTCTCAGAGGTATCCTCTCAAGTGGATATGTCATAAATAGTGTAGATGGGATAAATGTATAATTTATACATATGCGTAGATAGTTTTAGCATATTTAGTATGAACTATACTTTGATTATAGAATGTTTTTAGTGTCCTAAACTCCCAAATTTATAGTAACTGTAGGTACAAAATAAAAAACAAAATCATGAGCATAGTGATTCATATTGCTTTATACTGTACATTGGGCTCTTAAACAGACTATGGACTTGGCGTTACTGTTCAATAAATAAATTAAAAGCTTCAAGTCAACACAACATTTTGTTTGACATAACTAAAGTGATTAAACTAAGGTGATTGCCCTACAGCTTTTGGGCTTGTGTCTTGCGTTGTCACCTTGTTCTTTCAATAAAATCTATTGAGACACCTAATTGTTTCATGTTCATCCCTAAACCCAGAGGCAGCGCCCCTGGGAACACCCAGCTTTCCCAGACAAATAGTCTAATATGTGGCAAAGTATACTTTGGAGCCCAACAGGAACAAGAAGGGGCAACTGTTACATCTTCACCCCCTTGTTCCCCAGTCAGCAATCTAATAGTATCACACACAATTCATATGTTTTCCAGGCTCTCAAGAAGCAAAATGCTAAGATTCTTGTTAGAAACATCTGGTTTAATTAGGACAAAAAAAAGTGAAATACAAAAAAATGAAACCTAAAGGCTTGACATCTACTTAAGGTTTGTAAATTTGTATAGACTCATTTTGCTGATCCCTTTTAGCTACTATAGCTCAATATAAAATGAAATGAATTATTAAAGCTGTGCAAATGCCGGCTTCATATGACAGCATTATGTGGGGCGCCTAGTTTATTGTCTATTTAGAGGGCTGTAGGCAAAAGAAAATAATGTTTTGATATGAACTTTAAATGAGAAAAGTCACCACATCAATATACTTACTGACCTGGAAATGTGACAGCACATTAGCAGATTGCCTCAGTACATGTAATTGTTTCATTTACTGTCATGTATGAGGAGCAGACTTAAAGCAGCAGTTGGCCACAGGCTCTGAGAAAAGAAATGAGAACAGAGAATCTCATTCTGTTGGCATTAAAGTATCTGGGCTGATTTGTATCCATTGGAAAAACAGAGCGTGCGTATGTGTATTAAATGGTCAAGGAAGCTTGTCTCATCCCCCTGAGCTAAACACATGCATTATTTCGGATTTTATTGAAGTACCTTGTGTGGGCTGCACAGAAAATTGCATTAGAGTTTCTCTGAGTTTTACAAACTCATGAATTAGTTGTTGAAATAAGGTAATGAAAGGTTTGTGGTAAGTATCTGTTCTGAGAATTGGAGGCATCGATAGGCGTTATTCTTCGAATGGACAAATTTAGACAAATGTAAGATTCGAATATCCATTTTCATTTCCTGGATAAATTTTATTTATACAGTAAATAAATGTATACATTTAGCTGATCTGCCTCTGTGTATACTGTGGTGTGTTCCTTACTAACATTTGAATAGCACTTCAGCTTCAATGGGAATCTGTCACCAAGAAAATGCTATGTAATCTGCATGTATTATGTTATAGAGGAAAAGTAGCTAATGTATAGATTTTGGGGGAGAATATTCAATACTACCTGTTTTATAGACCTAATTCTGTTTTTTCCCATGCTGTGTAGTATGGGGTGGTGGCCCTGTCAGTGATCTCTGTACATGGAGGGCTGATAGGACCACCTCCAGGATTTCCCAGCATAGAAAAAGTAAGAATCTTTTTAATGTTATGTTATTATTTCAGGTACTTTTCCTAGCCAATTGTTGCTGCCCTGATATTCTTACCTTTTTCATCCCTCTAGCCCTTACCAGACCCATTTTACATCCATTTTTGGGTGCTAAAATTCAGGTCCCCATTGACTTCAATGGGGTTCATGTTCTGGTCAGAGTTTGGCCCGAAGTCCAAGCTTCAAACAGAATTTTGTAGCAAGATTCAGACGAACCTGTCGTACCCAAATTTTGACCGACTTGCTTCTCTCTACACTAATGCATTTGTGTACATGGGTGTATATATGTATGTAGTTATAAGCATGTATGTGCTTATATGTCTATGTATAAAGTAGGAATGTGTCTGTATTTATGCATGTACAGCTTTAATGATAGCAAAAACATGTCCTATCCCCATCCCAATCATGCCTTGTTATCTACCATCAAAATAAAACATAATAAACCAGAGCACTTACTCATATATATACACAATAGAGCGGGGGCTAAATGATATTCATATGTATATGTTTCTTCCACACATCTGGGAAAATTTAATCCAGAATTTAGAAAGAAAAACACTTGAGTATAAATAGAAAATGCTTTATTTGTTACAACATCATGAAAGAAAAACATTTTAAAACAATTCAGAACCAATTACTCATACCCATCCAGTGTAAAATTACCTACATTTATGGCATAACATCAACTTCTAAAATCAGCTTTAAAATTATGCAAATGAGCCCAAAGGAGTCTGGGGGGCATTACCAGAGCCCCTCCGTGCTGCAGCTTTACAGGCTGTTACACTGTGCAGGAGCACTTCACCCATCCCATTGTGTGAGGTTAAACAGGCAGAAGGAGGAACTGTAGAGGGATCAGGGAGGATGAGACATGCTTATGCCCATGGTAATAGCCTGTGAAAACATAATTGTTGATTTTAGAAGGAAGAAGGCCATGAATAACAAATAAAGGAGATTACCACAGTCATGCTACGTGGATCTATAATAAGTGTCCCATGTTCATCATGCTTCATTTTGATAGTAGATTTCCTTTAAAAAAATGTATATTATAATAATGTGTAAATCTAAAGAAGGTTGAAGACAATCCAACACTGTGTTAAAAAATTCTTCAAGCTTTATTTCTCCAACATGAATTAATGCTTAACACGCAGCACGAATGACTGAAGCGTTTCGAGACCTTAACCCCTTACGTTCCTGAACGCCCTGTAGCAGAAGGGGGGTATGAAGGGGGCTCACAGGTTGAGCCCTCTTCATACTCACCGGGTGTTTGCTGCACAATGCAAGCTGGCGCACTTGGGTGCCGCTATCTTAGCTCGGATCGCCACTCCCCGTGACGTCATCTGTTTCCAAAGTCTCAAGGCTGTCATGTTTTAGGCTATCTATTGCAATGTGCGATTTGTACATTGTAATAGATATTGTGCAAAATCTGTAGTATGGCAGTATGTCGTAGGATCAATCAGACGACCTAGGAGTTGTGAAAAATAGTAAATAAATAAATTTAAAACAAAGTAATACAAATTAAATTGAATTTAAAAAAAAACTAAAAATTCAAATCACCCCCTTTGCCTAGAACTGATATAAATGAACTGTAAAAATCATAAACATGTTAGCTATCGCTGCATCCAAAAATGTCCGATCTGTTAAATGCTCAACGCTTATTCCCAGCGCTTAACCCTGTAACGGAAAATAGCACCCAAAGTCTAAAATGCCCCTTTTTTGCCATTTTGCTGAATAAAACCCAAAATAGAAGACCAACCCAAAGAATAAAGTAGACTTGTCATTTATGATGCACAGTGAAAGCCATAAAATCCAAGCCCACAACAAAATGGTGCAAATGCATTTTTTCATCATTTTCACTGCATTTGGAATTTTTTCCTGCTTCCCAGTACATGGCATGGAATATTAAACACCATCACTATAAATTGCAATTTGTTACGCAGAAAACAAGCCCTCATACTGCTCTTCACATGGAAAAATAAAAAAGTTATAGATTTTTGAAGGTGGGTAGTGAAAATAAAAACGAAAAAGGGCCTGGTCATTAAGGAGTTAAACATTTAACACGTCAGTCTTGCGTGCTACATGTTAAGCATTTCTTATACAAAGGGTTGTGTTCACACACTACAGAGTACACTCAAGATGTACACCACCTATAGGAATTAGTCACTTGTTTGGAAAAAAGATAAGGGAAGGGAAAAGTTTTGAGTGTATAAACCAAAATGTAACTTTTATTAATTCATAGAAAATAGTCTCATATTTATTCGTGAGATATGAATGTTGGACAAATAAAACTTTAAGATTTGTTTAACACAGTGCTGGATTGTCTTTGCCCTTCTTTGGATTTACATGTGAATACCCTGGAGTGTTTTATCCCTGCACTGTGTAGTGTTATCTCCTACAAGCACGTGGATTGTAACAATGGGGGAGAGGGGTAAGCTATAGCGTTTTTTTTGTTTTTGAATGGATTACAAATTATAATAATGTCCGTGCTGTAATAGTGACAGCAACTGGAGTGTCCATTTGTTACATATGTCCAATGACTGTTGCCCTGAGTGGCTGTTTTGACATTATAGTCATACATGCAGTAGGCTCAGAACAAGCAGAGCCCACAGTTGTTCCAGAAACTAAAGTGCAGTTGGTCATGGAAATGTTAGAAATGACACCACCCTTTAATAGACATTTCAGTCGAGGGTCACGTGTGCTGGAATTGGCACAGAGCGTTGTGCAGTGATTCTAACCATGGGAGAAGATAGCTTAATATCAGGGTGGACTTTTAACGGACACGGGTTTAACTGCATCATAAAGCAGAAAATGTCTATTCACATTAAAGCCCCATTTAGATGGCTGCATTTCAAATGTTAAAGCCTGTGCAACAAGCATATTCAGATGCAGAACAGATGCTTGTATACTGGTATTATGGATCGGGTTCCACCCAAAATAATTCAGAAAAGCAAATCCATGCACATAAGTTGATTCTGGTTGCATGTGCTGTGTGATATTTTATTGGTGGCTTTAGCAGTGTGATGTTTCTGCCACCTATTGCCTTTTGCAAACACCAATTCCACCAGAAGAGAGGATATGTCAATTTGCAAGTCAAGACTGGATAGATACCTAAGTACTCCAGGAAGTGGAGCCCGTCCACCAAAACAAAGTAATAATTGACTTGCTGACTAAAAACCCCAATACCAGGCACACTGTAGTTGTGGGTGTTTTGTGCAACATGCAGAATTTCAATGGTTGGATTTCATGTACCAACCACAGTACAGAGGACCAAACTCTGCATCATAAGATGCAAGGATGTGGGGAATAGCAACACCAAAATGTTATCATGATTACAGTTCTGTGCTGCTGTTAAAGGGGTTGTCCACTTTCAGCAAAAAATTGATATGGTTTGTGTAAGGAAAAGTTATACAATTTTCCAATCTACTTTCTGTATCAATTCTTCACTGTTTTCTAGATCTCTGCTGGCTGTCATTCTTTAGAAAGCTTCTATGTTTACTTCCAGTGGATAGAAATCTGTCCATGTGATGTGATGGACACGGAAGTGCACAAGTGTGTTGTGTAATAGGAGTGTGATAATAAAGGCTTGTGCGCCTGTTCCTCCATCACATCACATGGACAGATTTCTAACCACTGGAAGTAAAAATAGAAACTTTTATAGCAGGACAGCAAGCAGAGATGTAGAAAACATTGAGGAATTGATACAAAAAGTATAAAGGAAAAGTGTAAGCTTTTATCCAGGTATTTTACTCCAGATTCTGCCTAATATCAACATTTTTAGAAATCACAAACATTTCCATACATGGCCTACGTGGACATGGACATTGACCTTTTATGGGCTCATACACACAGCCGTGGACTCAGTGACCTCGTGTGTGAGCCAACCGCCTGGGCAGGTCCTATTACTGCCGGTATTGAAGCTTTCTGTTGTCATCGGCATGTGACCACTGCTCACCCACTGATGACACACACAGTCACAGGACTTTTGTTGCTTCCCACATAACTGCATGGGACATGTGCATATAGCTTAAACTGTGACCTACTTACAGAGTGAATTGGTAAAATTGGGTTTGTACAAACAATTTGGGTGTCTGCCTAACTGTGCAGTGATAAAGTAAGCAGGACTTGTAGATAATCATCCCCCTTATATGATTACAGTAGCTTTTTTTTTTTTTACATCTGATCTGTTTAATATATTGAAGCGTTTTTTCCACTTGACTCAGACTTATCTGTCTCAACAGACTCATTCCAGAACAAATGCTCAATTGCAAACACATGCTTGAAACTGTGACTTTTTTCACTTACTTTGTCTCACTTTTTCTTTTTCATCTCTTACTCAGGTCCCCTGGAGACTGCACTGAGCTCAGATCATTCCATTGCTTAATTCACACTTCCTGTTACTTATTTACGCTCCCATATAAAGTGTCATAGAAACAGCTGGATTTCTCTGTGTTTTCAAAACTGCAAAACAAAACTTGACATGTCCAGCTAGAACAGGCCTTTTATTATGGTACAAATATTATTATTGCACATAATCTGTTTTATCACTCGGTAAATATACTGCACCTGGCATAACTCAGAGGCAGAAACACCCGCTCATAGTGAAGTCCCTGTTTTACGCAATCAATGGACTATGCAGACCTTTAAAATAAACTACTATGCCAGCTCCAGGACATAAAGGCAGCTCTTGTCTCGCTTTCCCTTAAGTCAACTTTACATTAAAGAGTAAGCTTCACCACAGATGTGAATTATCCTTCAAGTTTCCTCCAAAACATACAAACTCACAAATAGATTTTGAAATACTTAAGGTTGCCAGGAAATAAGACCCAACATAAAGAAATGACACACTGCCTATGAAGCAAGTTAATAACGTGGGTGCAGCTTCCTGTCAGGGTTTCTCTAGGAAGGAACTGAAGCGATATAAAACAGCTTGACTTCAGCAAACGTATATGGAAGCTGCAGTGATACACTGAATTTAAGGTGTTACAGTCTTGATCAAAGGGCCCGTCTTCTCATAGCTTACAATATTGTTCTTTCAGGCTTCATTCTTCAGCCTTCTGTCATCTTACAGGTTAATTTTACTGGCCTGATCATGAAATAATTTCCTCCTTTAGTGTGACAGTCTGGATGCTTTCCTTTGCTCCATGCAGCTTTATGGGATTTGATTTGGAAACTTAATGAAAGGAAAACGGAATGGAAACTCCAGCATCATCGTTACAGCAGATGCCTAGATCACTGTATATCTCTTGTTCTCCAAAAACTGTACATTGGTGTAGTTAGTAAATAAATACTTATATATGCAACAGGCTTACAAATATCCAAACTTACAGTCTGTACCTGTACTTTTATAAAGTCTACCAGCTCCCAAATAATCTCACTTATAAAACTTTGTGTGGGGAACTTTATAAGATTCCAACATACATTTTCTGTTACCTAATAATCTGTGGTTTTAGAGAAAATGAATACATGCCAGGTAAGTATACAAGCCAGAGTATCATAAGGGCAACAAGGAAGGTACCTGGAACCTTATGACATACTGAGATTATGCCTTGTAAATCTTATTTCTATTTGCCCTGTTACATGGTTTCGAAGAATATAGACCAATTAAATATTTAACAGTGTGTTTATTATTGTAAATGGCTCGTCTTCTTACAGTAATTGTAGTGAACAGATGGGTATTGCAACTAATTATCTGGACTATCTATCTTTATTCTTCATTGCTTTGGCATTGTGAACTATAAGAACGTTTAGTAAGAATTGGAGTTTTGGAAGTTCAGGTCCCATCTCATGTATTAAGTACTAAGAAAAATAACAGTCTGCATATATTTACAACGTAGTATTTGTTTTCTTCTACATTTTTTATGTGTATTAGACCTATCCTGCACTATAAGCATTGACTCAAAAGCACCGAACAGTAAGATCCATGTATACAGAATGCACATTTGGTGTAAGAGAGGTAAGTATACGTTGTTTGTTATTTGCACAACACATGGTTGTGCCCATAAAAATGTTTTCCTCTTCTCCAACGACCTTTTTTAGAATACAAATTCTCTAAGTAAATGTGCATTCCTGTTTACATCTATATCGGTGGGATGTTTCATTAGGTAGATATCTTGCAACCGCTTGTAGACTATCCTAGGAGCTCATTGCATGACACGTTTATCATAGTAGCTTAAACAGCTTGATTATTCTGGCATATAAGGAGTTAATGTTTGCAGTGGAATTGCAACTTTTTAAGTGTGAAGTCGCAAAAATGTTGGCACCACTAAGGGATCAGGGGGGAGGATGAGACAGTGTAAGAGTCTGTAAAGCCATATCACAGAGGGGCTAGGGTAGCCCCTCAGGCTCATTAGTATTGTTTTAAAAGTTGATTTTAGAAGCAGGCCATGGATAACAAATATAAGTGACTGCGTATGGAGTAAACCAGTGTCCCTGGTTTACCGTACTTGTTTTTGATGGTAGATTTCCTTTTAGGCATTACATAAATACACATAAAATGTGTTATGTTCTATTTATCACCAGTAGAGACTCAGCGTGTTTGTTTCTCAAATCCATCTGGAGCAGGTTAGCTGTACGCCAATAGATCCAATGGGCATGAGTATTATTAGCCTTGCCTTTGGCTTCACTCTGATCATTTTAATTCTATGTTTCACAACCTGTGAATGTGCTGTAAACGGAGAATCCTTAATATATTCCAATTGTAAAAAGAGGCTCAAATTTAACCTTAAGAGCATTCATCACATCTCTGGAACCGTGTCCCTTTCCAAACGGTGGTGCATTGAAAGAACTGTGCATAAAAAGGGAATCGTAGAATAATATTTCCATTGTATAGAATAAAGCATCTCTCTAAAATGTGATAAGCAGCTGTTGGTTTCATATGCAAAAATCTAAGCATTACTCATAGCAAAATGAGATTTATGTTAAACAGACATGTTTATGTCCCAAAGATTCCTAATATTAGTGCTATTAGTGTCAATTTATTCTCTAATTGTTCCAGTAGACATTATCAGATGTTGTGAAAAATCCCCTCTTCAGTCCACTGGAAAATTAATGGAGCGAGTGATATATTCCCCAGACCTCCTGGGCATTAACATTCTGCTTCATAGTGAGCAGAAATGCCACCAGCATATGCAATATAGAATCCAAATCAGACATTTTACATGCTGAATGTAGAAAGTAAAGTATCTATGAAAACAGCAGTGCAAGTTGCACAATATTTTTATTGGAACAGTGTGACCAAGGAACAAAAAATATTGCCTAGTGTAGAAGTGCATGTAGAATTTGGTAGTTAGCAGTTGCTTGATGATTGCCCCATCATAGACATACAGGAAGCCTGTCCAGATGATAGGTGGATCTTTGCTATGGTTAATATATTCTGCACATGCATCCCTTTCTCCACAATCAGTACAGAATTCTGCTATTCTGAAAAAATACATAAAATGCATAAGTTTTTCACAGTTGTCAGAACTACACAATCAGTTCTTCCTCAAAAGTGTTTTCTAGCCTTCTTTAATACAAATGACTTATCCATAGAGAGGTCAATAGTAGTTTATTGGGGGAGTAAGACACCTAGTACTCCTGCTGCTCAGCTGCCAGAAGTGATGCCTCTGCACTTCAATCAGGACAGGAAGCAGAAAGCTCTGTCACTGGGATGTGGCCAGATAGTCAACAAGTTACAGGCAGATCTGTCTACTTGTGGCTTTGGCATCACTGCACATCGCTGTTCCTAGTGTTGCCCCCTCATGATCTCTATAGGTCAACCCAGAAACCCCATAGGTATTATAATACAGTATGTACTTTACTTATTTCACAAGGATTAACCAAGGGTAGGCACCTGCCTGGGGAGCTACTTTGCCCCTAAAGGTAGGGGAAGAGACAGACTTTTTTTGCCACATATCACTGCAAAAATGCAATGTCATCTGCTAGAAGGAACCGTTATGACACTATTTATTTAATCACTGGTCCTTCAACCCAAGATAATATATTATCTTAATATAGAAACAATTTATTCGTTAATCTACATAACCTGAGATTATGTCAGGACCAGAGGAAAACATTGAGATGCAGCCTGCTAAAGAGAGGGTTAAAGGGGTATTCTCGTCTGGGCATTCACATTCTGTTTCATTTATCTGCCATATATAAACATTTCTTCAATTAGATGCTATTAATAAAAAATTACCTGTTAAGACAATTTCTCATAAATGTAGTCATATGGTCCCTAAGAAACAAGGCTCTGTCCCTGGATACGGCCACCTCTGCTGGAGGGATTGCACAAAGACACAAAAGGTTTTTGTATATGAAATGTCCGGGAGTTACTGCATGTCATACAGACGTCCTGTGCTAATGATTGCAGAATCCTGGTGCTCAGGCAGGGCTCAAAAGCGCATGTCTGGCCACTGCTGCCAAAATGTGAGGTGGTCGTATCCGAGGAAGATATCTTGTTTCTAAGGGACAACATGGCTACATTTATAAGAAATTATCTTTACACAGGAACATTTTTTTAATAACATCCAATTGAATAAATGTTTACATATGGCAAATGAATTCAAATAAATGTAAATGCCCAGATGGGAATACCCCTTTAAGGAAGTGAAGACTGGTTAAAAAATGAAACTTGTAAGTGCAGCCTTGACCCAGGAATAAAGGGTGTAGTGTTTGTACTCCCTCCACATCTTTTGTATGACCCACCTACCTGTTTGCTATAAGGTAGTTCCTGCGTAATGGAAAACCTGAACTAATTCTCACTATCCTGTAGTAAACAGGATTCTACTAAGCAGAGCTGGGCTTTAATTTTTTTTTTTAATCTTTTTTATTTTCAAGTTATGATACATATAGTCAAGAGAAAATAAAATAAGATACAAAAAATAGCTTGTATTTCAATATTCCTTAATCATCTAATTAGACCTATTTACTTCCATACTGTTTACTAGTCTACATTTCTTACATTTATCAGTGGAGCCTTTGTAGATGAGGTTCGGTTCCACCATATTTGCCATCGGAATATACTAATTGGCTTTATCATCTGTAATGACCATTCCTATTTCCATTGCTATTATTTTCCTCATCTTTTTTAAACATCCAATAAAGATAACATATTCACCTATGAATAAACTCTTAATTATTCAGCTATGATAATAATTAGCATTTTGATAAGAAATCATCTGTGGGCAACATCACAGATTGAGTCTGTTTTAAATATGTTCTATCTATCTACAGTATTTACATATAGAAAAAACGTCAGCACTCCAACCAACTCAAAGTGAAAAACTAAAGGTGCCCTTTATTGCTACATGTCAACCCCCGAGCCGGCTCCTAAGGACTGAAGCCTTTCTCCAGTGCAATTGCTACATTTCATATACAGTATGTGTATATAAAACAATACAGGAAAGCAGCACTCTGTATCTTTCACATATTTATTCACATATGGATATAACGCAACGTTTCAGCTAACTCCATGAAGCCATTCTCAATCAAGCATTGCTTTATTCCAGAACAAGAACACAGAAAAGACAACAGAACGAGGTAGAAGTCCAATCTGTCCAGGGCCAAGGTAGCTGGTTGGAAAATGTCTGGCAAAGGACGCTTACAGCTCAGTTTCAGTAGCTTTAGGCTGGAGAGGTTTGGAGCTGCTTTAGCAGTAATCGTAGACAGGCCCGGTATATGCAGGCCACGTCCTGTAGCAAGGACTCATCTACTTCTTATCTCTGGAAGATCTCATCTTAATCTGGAAGCTTTCAGTCAAATCTGGAACTTTCCAACCACAGGGAATGTCCATACTGAGGAATTAATATATCATTAAAGGCAATGGATATATTATTAAAGGTAATTTCATATAGTAACCACTTACTATTAGGCCATTCTTCACCTACATCTAATAGATGTGTATAGAAGTGTATAAGGTTCATAAGGGAACCGTCCATTACACATCATTAAAATTCATATACAGGATGAATAAAATACATAAGTGGTAACAAATATTATGAAAATACATTAGAATCTCAATGATAATTAGTAGAAGTGAAATGTACATATACACTCACTGGCCACTTTATTAGGTACACCATGCTAGTAACGGGTTGGACCCCTTTTGCCTTCAGAACTGCCTCAATTCTTTGTGGCATAGATTCAACAAGGTGCTGGAAGCATTCCTCAGAGATTTTGGTCCATATTGACATGATGGCATCACACAGTTGCCGCAGATTTGTCGGCTGCACATCCATGATGCGAATCTCCCGTTCCACCACATCCCAAAGATGCTCTATTGGATTGAGATCTGGTGACTGTGGAGGCCATTTGAGTACAGTGAACTCATTGTCATGTTCAAGAAACCAGTCTGAGATGATTCCAGCTTTATGACATGGCGCATTATCCTGCTGAAAGTAGCCATCAGATGTTGGGTACATTGTGGTCATAAAGGGATGGACATGGTCAGCAACAATACTCAGGTAGGCTGTGGCGTTGCAACGATGCTCAATTGATACCATGGGGCCCAAAGAGTGCCAAGAAAATATTCCCCACACCATGACACCACCACCACCAGCCTGAACCGTTGATACAAGGCAGGATGGATCCATGCTTTCATGTTGTTGGCGCCAAATTCTGACCCTACCATCCGAATGTCGCAGCAGAAATCGAGACTCATCAGACCAGGTCACCCTCATACATCTGCCTTTTGCTTCTTTGTACATAATTACTTTTCTCAGATGTGGGTCCCATATGTATTGTGTAACTGCACACCACCCCCACCCAATAGATACCGAATATGTATATACACTCACCGGCCACTTTATTAGGTACACCTGTCCAACTGCTCGTTAACACTTAATTTCTAATCAGCCAATCACATGGCGGCAACTCAGTGCATTTAGGCATGTAGACATGGTCAAGACAATCTCCTGCAGTTCAAACCGAGCATCAGTATGGGGAAGAAAGGTGATTTGAGTGCCTTTGAACGTGGCATGGTTGTTGGTGCCAGAAGGGCTGGTCTGAGTATTTCAGAAACTGCTGATCTACTGGGATTTTCACGCACAACAGAATAAGAGTATACAGAATATGATATTACCGTGTAATGAATGCAGTGAATCCAGATGGATCTACCTGTTACATACCATGGCCCCTAGGGGCCTAAATGAAGAACTTCTATTTACTGGCCATTATAAAACTTAATTTTTTACGGGCACCCCCCTTCCCTCTCTATTGTTTTCCTGTCTCACTTTTACTTCAACATGATATTTCTCCACATTTGTTGCACTTATATATTCACTCCTCTGTGTCACAACTGGCCTACTATATTAGAATAAGTCTGTTCTCACCTATACTTTGTCACATATATACTCGGACCCCCTATTAGTTAGTAAATACTTCTCATCGGGTCCCCTAATTTCACACCACTTGGTATTTTTTGTGCTTGTCTGTTGTTGTGTCTCACATTTTTGTTTTAAGTTTCAGACATACTGCACCTATGATTGGGACGCTGTACGAACTACAGTGTTTGATGAACTTATCCGGCCTATTACACATGTGGATATCCTTTCTGTGATTCCCCGGATTTCTACTCTCCATCTCATGCCCCTCCTCGTCAGAGACACCCTTCTTATCCAACGCGAATTCCTTCAAGTTATCAATTTTCTTCGCCTCTCTAATCACTGTTTGTTCGTTGCTTGTTTCCCTTTTTGGTTCTGCGGTCCTTGACCCCAGGTAACCTTAGGGAGCCTTAGGGACTACTATTTTCATAAGTATATGATTAGTGATCATTTTTATCATATATATTATTGTATTATTGTATTTTTGAATTACTATTTAGTTTCACTTTTTGGTAATACATCTATCTTAACTTACCACTCACCTCGCTGCTCTGACGTGGCCCAAACCGGACCCGGGCTTTTATTGGGACCACGGCTGTGATTATTACACTTCAATTGGACTTACATGCAATTTCCAATTTGCATTTATCATTGTTTTTTAAATAGCTCAGCACTTGATATACGCGTAGTGCGTCGTACGGCCTTGTAAATCCGGCTCCGATCGGCATCTTTCTTTATTATGTTTACGCCTACATACAGGCAATTGGGGAGCGTTCTTTGCTCTTCATATGCTTTTTAGAATAAATGATACCTGACTCCACAGACAGCTGCTATACATATTTACTTACCGTAGGCTTTATGCTCTATATGTTGCCACATGTTATTCTCTTATACTCTGGAGTTACGTATGGACTTACTTCAGGTCTCGTTTGCACAGGCGCCGTCTTTTATACTTCCAATCATGCTTGCAGTACCCTACATCTTTGTGTCATGTAAATCCAATATTTATTAATATATATTGGTACATATCTCACTGCATTTGCACATGCATCAATTACCTAATTTGTTGTACACGTGGATATGGATGGTTCTCGCGCATTGTGTCACCTTATCGGCTCACTCCGTACGCTATATATGCATCAGTTAGAGCTACAACCATATTGTCCTATTATTTGTGATCTCTACCTGCATCTCACGTGTTCTCTAGGCTTTCTTCCCTACTTTTTCGTGCAATGGCTATATATATATTTTTTTTTTTGGAGTCATTCATATACTTACTTCAGTTCCTGTTTTTCACGATTGCCCTCTGTACTTACAAGGTTGCTTATAGATTAACACTCCACTGTGACACGCAAATTCATCAATATCTGGTGCACATATATATTTTTTATAAATTTGGTATGTGTATTTACTGCCCAATCATGCGCACATTTGACTGGACTCTATCAATTTTGACACTTGCTATGTTAGATTATTTGTCCAGACTGTTCTCATCACATGTATTGTGTATAGCTACGGCTATTATCTCCCCAGTATCAATGTGTCTATACTGTTAGTCATGTGTCTTTACACATTCTCACTAGAACTAGGCAGTTGCCTCTAAATAAACTATGTATATTTATATATTCTTTACTTTTTCTTTTGGGATTTGTGCAATGTTTTTATTTTATTTTAGATTGTGCACTAGTAACTTTGAATATCAAACTGATGTCTTTGACATATTGCACTCATAATGATCATTCAGCGTCACTGTTTTTATATACCTCAAATACTCACCTTTAGACTGACTCCTATTGGTAGGAACCTTTAGCCTGCTAGCCGTGTTTCCCGGCTTGTGGGGCTTGAACACGTGCACTTCCGGTCCTGTGATACATACTGCTTCCGTGCCTAAAGCCTCGGCGCCTGACCGTAAGTTGCGTCATAGCCACGCCCCCCCCACGGGGGCGTTTCTGTTTTTTTCCACGTCAGAGCAGCGAGCTATTTAAACCTCACACTTGTAGTATATCTACATCCCCTAACGAAGCTCGTGCGCCGGGCGATACGCGTGGGGCATTTCTGCTCTCCCCAGCTCTGCATTCATTACACGGTAATATCATATTCTGTATACTCTTATTCTGCCTGTGGTAAATTTTTATTTTTTTTTTTCTTTGTGTGTTTTTTAACCATTTTTCCATTCAGTATTGCATACCTTCATTTACCCATCAGTCGGTTAGTGTATTGATTTATCGTGGTGCCGTGTTTGCATATGTATATACTACTCCCATATGTGTACTATTGATACTATATTATTTGTTTCTCCCATGCTGGGGAGTAGCTCCTTTTGGTTACCCTCTGTGACAGGGTTTTTTAATTGTTTTTAGCATTCACTTTTGATCTAAATAAAATTTGTTATAGATTTTCACCCTCATACATCTGCCTTTTGCTTCTTTGTACGTATATACATATTCATCATGTACAAGTACATGATAGTTTCAACAAGTGAATAACATCATTAAGTGCATACAATAAAGTGTTTACTATCTTGGATCAGGCATGCCAATAAACACAATGTGCATGTCCAGAAATATATCCAAACTCACGACCCACAGCATGTCAGAAAAGTAGTGTAGATTAAAATATTGGAAAAAAATCTAACATACTGTTTAGTACTGTTTGCCAGTGTTAGGATGTGTGAAACTATTTCCCCTTCACAATTAACTTACAGTTATTGCCACCCCTTCCTTGCAGTTGCTAAAAAGGACTAGGTATGTTTCTTTTCTGACCCTAGGTCATAAGGGACATGATGCTCCTTCAAATTGGTCTATGATAAGAAAAAATTGGTAAATCCTTAACAGTCTGAATCTTCCTTAGACCTTGTGTCAAAGTGGCCCAGTGTTTGCGGTTTGATATTGGAAATCACATTACTGAAATCGCTATATGTTGAGACAAACGGAATAGGTTTAAAAGAAATACTTCCTCTTGACTGTGTCAAAATAGTTTCCCTATTCTTATCATTGACCTTATCCCTATGTTTTTTAATTTTATGGATACGGTATCCTCTTTTACAAATTTTATCCTCCGTGTCATCTAATTTGGATCCTGGGTTTTCAGTATTGTCCACAATGCTCTTAACCTATTGGTTTTCCATATTCATCTATTTGATGACATGCTGCCCACTCACATAAATGTTGATAATAATGTTGATCAACTAGTACAAATAATAATGTACTGTGTTTTTATGGTGATCTGATATTTCTTTAGGGTACATTAGCATGGAAAATGCATTGGATTTTGTACATTATCTGGATTTGTATTGTATGAACCCAAATCTTCATGGTATTGGGAACACATAAATGTAACCTTTCCTTCAGGGCACCAGCCGCAGGATGATGATGGCTATACTCTTCCACCTCTACATAACAATCTGCTGTGTGTTATGGAAGGTCTGTTCTATAGCCTATGCAATTACTCCCATACTAATATAGGTTGATAATGTCTGTAATGATCTCTCAGTGAATAATGCTTGTTCTTGTTCATTGTCACCTTTCTTGTCACTCATATTGCTATATGCATTAGACATTATCTATGATCCTTCCAGTAAGTGAAGCATAATCATCAGATTTCTATTGTTTCACAGAATACTTCAGAAAAGAGAAAAATGAAAAGAAGGGGTATACAATTATTTCACTTATTTAATGCACTTGAAGAAATAGCAATTCTGTAATGTTATTAGCCAACAAAAAGAATCTTCAAACATAGGAGCTATTTATGTTTTAACATTATGGTGATACACATTGATGCTGCACTTTGTGAAGCTGATAGAGTTGTCAGCTCCTTCTTTTTGCGGGGAACTGAATTATAGGTGTTGCAGATTTGTTCAAACCTTAGCCTTTACCTTGTTTATTTAGTTGTAGCTTGTACTACACCTCTTTTCTCTGATTGCTTATAGACTCTGTTGTCTACATATTTTGCATGCATCCTGTTTAATATCATTCTGATAAACTCATTATCATGGAGCAGGGCTGGCTCTAACGTTGGGCATACCCGGGCAAGTGCCGGGGCCCAGGGCTGCTTGGGGGGGCTCACATAAGGCTGTACATAAGGAACCCATGGGGGTGATGGGGGCTGTGTATAAAATAACGATGAGGAGTGTCATGGGAGCCCCTGCCATCCACGTATCAGATTGCAGGCACACTTGTGCCCCTCTCTGTGGCGGCGCCCCGTCCCTAGCTCACTCACCTCTCCATGTCTCTGCTCCCGTCCCAGCTGGCTAGCGCGCACGTCCCTGCCCTAGGGCGCACATGCATGGGCATTTGCAGATTTAAATGGCCAGCACGCAGCTGAATGGCACTGGTCACTTCCGGGATTCTTGAAAAGCCAGTTGCTCCCAGCAACACCTGCTGGATCTTAGTGGTACAAGCCTATGAGAAAGCTTCCAATTTGCGATTCCTGTACTCTGACCTCCTGTTGTGACCCTGGACCTGACCTTGACTTTGATCCTTCACTGCCAGCCCTGACCTCCTGCTCTGTTCCCGACCTTGCATCCTTGCCGCCTGTATAGAACATCTGCCTGTTCCTGACCATGAGATTGCCCGCTGATTCTGTACTTCAACCTTGGCTGCCACCCCGGACAAGTCACGCCTGTGGAACGACCTGGTTGCACCACATCGCAGCAAGACAATCCTGCTTTGTGGCGGGCTCTGGTAAAGACCGGGTGCCACTTACATTCCGGTCCGAGTTGTCAGCTTGTGTTATCATCCGCGGTGGTCCAGGGGTTCACTACCCCAGAAGCCCGACAAGGGGACTGTTTAGGATGATAAACTAGGTAATATTTTAGAGAACAGATGACTGTTTTAGTTTCTGAATTTTTGATGCTGCCACCTCAGTTCACTGCAAAGGGGCCCACTGAGGCTCTGTCGCCCAGGGGCCTACTAAAACCTGGAGCTAACCCTGTCCTGTAGTCTGATGATTCCTAGCTTAGGGTTTCTGAGGCATTTTCACAGTAGGCACTTGAAATCTTGACTTGGTTATTAAACACTTTTTTTTATCTGAGGCAAAAAATCTTCAGGTACAGTATAACCAGTTATTTCCATCTGTGGCCATTCACATAGCTAAACGCTATTCCTCATTGGCGAGAGATAGAAGAGAAATAGCGCTCATAGGATCACAGGGTAGTATCGTTTTGAAAGTGAAAGGCAATTTTTTTTTTTTAAATAGTAGTAATACTTGTTCACCTCCTTAAGTTGTGCCTAATCAGGCACAACTCTAAGTCGAGCAGTTTTCAGTGATCTGGTGCTGCTTGCCTCCTCTTGTATAGGATTGCAGTATCCTCACTGCTTCTGATCAGTGGAATTGTAGGGTAAAATATAGGGAGCAATGGGCGCACACCTCAAATAGTTATTTTAAAAGGGCTTGATCTTATTTAGTTGCCTCTCTATACAACGCATTTTGGGACTCAAGGGTCCCTTTCTCGGAACATGATACCTACCACATGCACATTTAACTCCCTAACTGCTTAATCTTTCTAGCATTTTTGTAAATCATATATATCACAATGGTGGAACTCCGGAGGTCCTGAAAAATTGTCAATTTTAAAGGGGTTTTTACCATAATAGCTAGTTATTATCTATCCAGAGGATAGGTGAATAGATTCTGAACACTGGAGGCTCCACCATTATGACCTCCCCAATCACAAAAACAGGTAATCCATTTCACATTTTTGAACATGAACACAAGATTAAATCTAACTCTTTAATCTCTTCATGATGATTGAAATAGTCAAATATGTCATCTCCCTATGCAGGAAATTGAGTTGGATAAATAATACATTGTTATTGTTGTTATTAAAAGGAACCTGTCAGACACATCTCTGCTCCTAAACTGAAGGTCTTACCTCTTGTAGTGAGTTGCTCTTCATGATGATATTGAAATGAGTCAGCGGCTCCTGTGAAATATAAAAGGCCCCCACTCTGCATTGTAATTTTGTGAATTGAGTCAGCCAGGTGTTCCTGAGCTGTCCTGAGTCAGGCTGCAACACCCCCTCCTCCTCTGTCCTCTGGTATACACACCCCCTGCACACTTGTTGTACATACCTTCTGCTAAGCTGCAGTGGGCGTGCAGGAGGCGTGCATAGAACAGAGGACAGAGAACGGGTTACAATGCAGAGTACGGATTTTGTTTTATAAATCACAGTATCTGCTGACTTATTTCAATATCATCATGTAAAGCAACTCATTACAGTAAATGAGGCCGGTCCTTTGGTTCTGGAGTTGTTTGATAGGTTCTCTTTAACCCCTTACCAACATGTGACGTAATACAACATCACATGCCTGGTGCGGGTGCATGGAAAGGGCTCAGCCGGTAAGTCTTTGCTGCATATTGCTGGCACCGGGTGTTTTCCTGCTGATCGTCGCTGGCAGCTTCAAAAAGATGGCGCCCATCTTTCCAACAATCGTTGCTCCCTGTGAAGTCTTCCCAAGACCCGTGGCTACTTCGGGTTAACCTATTCATTACAATGTGCTATCAGCACATTGTAATGAATGGGAGTAAAATCCACATATGCTGCCATACTGTACCCAACCTAGGGTTAAAGTACCCTAGGGAGTCTGAAAAATAGTAAAAATAAAAAATAAGTTAAAAAAAATTATAATAAAAAAAACCTCAAAACTAATATCACCCCTCCTTTCCCTAGAACTGATATAAATATAAATAAAAAGTAAAAATCATAAACAAATTAGGTATCGCCGCGTCCGAAAATGCCTGATCTATCAAAATATAATAGCGTTTTTTCACAGCGTTTAACCCCGTAACGTAAAATCGCACCCAAAGTCGAAAATGGCACTTTTTTCCCATTTAAAAAAAAATAAGAAATTCTATCAAAAGGTTGCACAGTCCTAAACATCATCAAAATCCGCAAAAAATGGCACCTCCCAAAGCTCCTTACACCAAATTATAAAAAAGTTATAATTTGTGAAGTGTGAACGTGGTGTCGGACTGACCCAATAATGGATTAGCAACCTAGCAAGTGTAGCGATCCAACTTGAAGATTACTAGGGCCATTTTGCTAAGACTATATGGAGCATGGGCCCCACATTCATTTCATCTGATGGGACAAAGAGAACATTGTCCGGCACTGTGTGAACTGGCACTAATCTTATAGACACTACAATCTGTTTAGCCTTATCATGACACAGAGGATTTACTAGTTGATAGGAGTTTATTTACCTACTGTAAATTATTTCTTAAAATTCTGTCATTTAATATATAGATTTACCTTTTATAAAGCAACTTGGCAGATTGTCGTGATTGTTGAGACTCAATTACAACATAAATGCTCAGAACTGTGTGACCTTTGAAAAGAAATAACAATAACTTTGATAATAGAGAAGACTGAATCATCCAGCACGACTTTGGGATACTGGACAATATTACAAAAGACACATTCAGAAAATATAAGAACAACAATAGCAGCAATTACAATCCACTTATTTTTGATTTGTCACGCCAGACTCCCAGAATCCTCAATCTTAATGTATCTATGCTTTAAAAAATAGACTAAGAAAAATATTTTAGGATTATATATTCAGCGTGATATAGTAAATATCAGTATAATGAAAATCGTATAGAAGGACTTTACAGAAATAGCAAGTGCCTTATCAAAAGGTATGCGTAAGGCAGGCCTTGGAAAGAGACAGATGATATAGACAGTGGACCCTGATGATTGGCGCAATTATTCTCCGGACTGGGACTCTGATATCTCAAGAGGATTGTCTGCCCACTTCCCAGTGCTTAACATAAGTCTACCATGGAGCATTTCTAGACTTTTGTATTTTTTACCTTTTGAATATTGCTAGTTTTCTGACCATCAATTTGTCCCTTGATTCTGTACTGCATTATTCTCCTGGTCTGTATTTATATGAATATTCTTCTGTGTTTGTTTTGTCCTGTTTTTCATCTCTGGGTTTTCACATTGGTGCAGGAAATAAACTTTGACTAGTTGTCACCTACAATTCAGGGTAAGATGTGTTATAAGGTAGGGACAGCTGGGGGTCTAACTTTAGGGCTCACTGTCAGAGTCTCTCTTACCTTTCTATCTTATTATCTGTTCCCTAATAGCAGCATTACAGTAATTCATTGTTTTGGAGTAAGATCTTAAGAAAGCTAATTTAGTTGTGATGTCAGGTACCCAACTATTACTTGCTGTATAATGTCCTTAGTTTAGATGAATAAAATTTCTCAATTTCTTTTATTATTTATGTTTATGCGTTAAGTCAGATTTAAAGACAAATAACCTGAAGCCTTCTACAGCTAAACTTCTGTATTATGCCACATGAAAAATAGAAATGCGCTATGATTGTAGGTCAATGTTGTGTTCTGTGTGCTTGGCCCATTAGCATATTATTTACTGCATGACAAGGCACCAAGTGGCAAAGAAATGACAAGTAGATGCTAAAATGTAATCAAGATAGAAATCATGATCCATTACTTTGATGGAACCTTTTATCCGGTTAGAGGTGAGGAATGATAAATTGCTTCACACAATCCTCCAACTGAAAAGGTCTAGTGCAATGTGCTAGAGATGAGGGCATCAACATAGATCAAGCTTAGGTTCAAAAATCTGCCCCCGCAAGATTAATATCTTCTTCATCCCAACTGATTTTCCATTTGTTATTTATTTTCATGCAGAAGTGAATGCAGAAAAGACTAATTGTATGTTTTTGGCCATAAAACAATATGAAAAGATAAAGGATGTATTCCCTTACTGTAGCAGGTCTTACTGAATAGTAATATTCATGTATTATTTTAAGAATAGGCCATTGATTGCAAATCCCTCACATCTTGACAATCTGACAAGGGGTAACAACATTTTTCATTTTTTTTTTAACTTTCTCTGGACTGTTTTCCACTTCTAACTAAAAAACTAAAAGACGTGTTCCCAGTTCAGCTTTTATTGCAAGTGGTGTTAAGGCTCTGGCCGCTTAATATATCCGGACGTAATCTCCATCATCAGGCCTGTTTAGACTAGGTCTAACCTGTTGGAGATTTCAGCTATAATAAATACTGTGGGTTGAGGCATTCCCGCTCTGTCTGCCCCTCAGCTCGCCCGGCTCTTCACCACTTTGGCCATGACAGAGCAGAAAAACCAGAAGACCTGCAGAGAGGAGGCTTTTTACATGCTGGCAAAGAAGGTATTGTTAATCTCCCTCAATGTGTTAGCTCTGAGAGATTGGGAGAATTCACTAACTTTATGACTCCTAAAGAATACAAGAGAGAAGTGTTGCACATCAGCTTAATCTCCCATTATAAGACCTCTGCAGTCACAGTTCAATATACCCAACGTTATGTTACACATCTGTTTTTTCTTACCTTTCCTCATGCCTTATAGAGGACCTGTCACCCCAAAAAAAGAACGCACTAGGAGCTGTATACTAAAGTAGGAACACCGGACCGACGTATTCATGTGGGGAGGGGCTAGGAGGCAGTGACTGCTACATGAAGCCTGACAGTCATCCCGGTCATACGCAGGACCGCTAGGAGCTTGGTTCTGACAAAGCTAGCAGTTTATCACTGCTAAAAATAGGGAAGCGCTAGGAGCGGCTTACTTTAGTAAGCAGCTTCTAGTGCTTTTTTTTGGGGGGGGGAGGGGGGGTTACAGATCCTCTTTAAAGACATTCCAGTAGACAATTTATATTGTTTGTGTAATGAAAAGTTATACAATTTTCCAATATGCTTTCTGTATCAATTCTTCATGGTTTTCTATATCTCTGCTTGCTGTAATGCAACAGGAAGCGTCATCATTTACTTCCTGTAGATAAACACCGGTCCATGGTCATGTGATGTCACACAGGTTCACAACACGTTAAAACACACAGTGTAATTAGAGCTGTGTGGTGGACCCGTGTTTATCTACAGGAAGTAAACAATGAAGCTCCCTGTTGCATTGCAGAAAGAAGACAGCAAGCAGAGATCTAGAAAACCATGAAGAATTGATACAGAAAGTATGTCGTAAAATTGTATAACTTTTCATTACACAAACAGTATCAATTATTTGCTAGAATGTACTTAAAGTGCACAACCCCTTTAAGGTATTCTGAGATGAGTGGCATAAGATGACCTGCATAGAATAATATTTTGTTTATGGAGTACAAGATTATGTTGATTCTACAAATGTGTATAATATTGATCATACAATAGATGCATGTTTAGTATGTTAACTCACCTATCTAAATGTCACAATTTACACAGGACAGGAATAGTGTAGACTATACAGTGCTTTTCATGCCTATGCATGTCCAATGCCACCATATATATCACACTAGGGTGAAGAAGTTCTCAGGTTGTGGGTGACTCACATTTCTTTGTTTCTGCCCTGGTGAAAGTCAAGAATTCATGAATTACAAAGTGACTAGTAAATATTTAAAAATGTGAATTGTTTAGGAAAGGATAAGCCGCAGAGGCACATCAATTATTAATATCTTTGAAAGGCTTACATGAACAGATTCAGTCTGAGAAGCAATGTCTAGCCAGAAGCCTTGTGTTATCAGCATTCTCAAATACAATTTCATATATGAAGATGTTAAAATGCTGAAATGCAATGTAACTTTACATTAAACCTTTGGCAGAGTTCTAAAAGTTCCAGAACCATGCCTGAAATATCAGCTTTGTATTGTTCCTATTGGAATTAATAATGATGTACTTTCTCCCTGAACAATACAACCAAAAATGTGTGTCTGACATTGCCCATACTATACAGCATATTGGGATAAGTACATCTCTGATCTCACACTTTTCTTCTAGGGCTTCTATTTCATTCTTGGACCCATCCAAAAACAATTTTGTTACAACTCTCTGAATGTGGCTAAAATTTGGATACTTCAGGATTGTAGGTGAAAAGGCCTACAGAACTTTCTTTATTGTGAGGAGGTTGAAGAGAATGTCAAAATATATAGACTAGAAAAACATGCTAGTTGGGAAGTAACAAAGCATACTGTATGAGGAACCTTGCACACTGTTAGTTTTATTGCCCGGCTCCTGTAACAAATTAAACTCAGCTATACAGGCTAAAAACATTCCTTTCTTTTGGTTTTAGGTTACTTGATAGATTGCATACTATTGCTATTTGCTTATTTATTTACGTTTGTTTCTTACATTTTATACACAATTTAGATGAACAGAGTTTTCCAGTGTTGTGCCTAATTTATGTTTGGAATCCAGATGTTAATGTTCGCAAAAGAAATGCCATATGCCACATTTAATGCCCTCTGAGATAAATCAAACAGGGCACCCCCCCCCTCCAAAAAAAAGACAGGCGCAAATTTTCTGGCAAAAGATAAATGACCCCCAAGGCCTTTAGTTATGGCTATACACACACAGGGCAAAGTTTTTTCAACCCCATCCAAGAAATTGCATCACATAATGATAATATTTATTATGCTGTTAATCTCTAAGGTATTTACTGCTGTACAACCTCAAAGGCCAAGTGCTTTCTATATACAATAGGACCTTATAAGATTAAGTATAATATTGGCTATAAACAAGATAGTACCTCGAGTTAGTAAACACAATAAAAATGAATTGTAGGGTGAGCCTTGGTAATACAAAGGAGAACCTAGGTTTGTGTTAAATAAAATATATAAATACAGCATATTTTATGAGCAGCAACAAACTGAAATGTGTACAGGACACAAGAAGAATATCATATTTTCTCTCATTGGCATCTTACTGAATGTCTCTTTCTACATCAACTGTGAGCAGTTGAATAATTATGTTACTTCTAAACCTTTGGATCTGAGAAATTCAGTTAAAATTACTTTTGTAACTTTCCTACCTCCCAACTTTTGGGTTTTTCATAAACCACACCCCTTGTCCCATCCCCAAACATAGTTCATGTCCCTGTCCCCATGGGGCTCACAATCTAATCAACCTACCAGTATGTTTTGGAGTGTGGGAGGAAACCAGAGGAAACCCACACAAATAGTATAATATAGTCCCCTTCCTGTGGCCAACCACACTCCCAAAGGACCCATATAATACTCCCTAATGCAGCTCAGCAACATATAATACTTATCTTTAATATCTTTAATTTTATCCTCCCTTTACTATTAGTACCCTGTCTTCCATCCTTCCTCAAATTGTGTCCTCCTGTTGTTCACCTCCTTTCATTTTGTGGTCTCCTGCCCTCCATCTCCTTTCATATTGTGGCCTCCTGCCCTCCATCTTTCTTCATATTCGGCCTCCTGTTCTCCATCTCCCCTCATATTGTGGCATCTTATCCTCCATGATCCATGATATTTTGGCCTCCCATCCTCCATCTCTTCATATAGTGGACTTGTGTCTTCCATCCCTCTTATATACTGGCCTCCTGTCCTCCATCCCTCTCATATAGTGGCCTCCTGTCGTCCATCCCTCTTATATAGTGACATCCTGTTGTCCATCCTTCTCATATAGTGGCTAATTCTCCTCCATCCCTCTCATATAGTAGGAGGAGGGGCAGAGCCAGGTAGGGGAGGAGCTGTCTCCATACATCTCTTCTATAGAGCACTGTAGAGATGTGTGGTGGCAGCAGGATTTGGTGCCGCTTACTGGTATGGGCTCTGCACCTCTTGTGTGTCGGGGCAATGCGGGACTCTATGGGACATTCTCTCAACCTCCCATGATGGCGGGACAGTACCCAAAAAAATGTAACTGTCCCAGGACAATTTGTTGCTATGTCTACCACATATACTCCGGCCTCCAGAAGCGATCCACCAAGTTAGACCAGTTTAGCCCAATCCTGACCTGGAAGAGATTTCAGCTATAGACTAGCTATCGGTTTTCTGTATAGTAAATGCAGCAGGCCAGGGCAATCGCACCTTCTCTCACAAACTGCCAATCCTCCCTCTCAAAAAACTGTCAGAAAGGGGGCTTGTTAAATGCCTTCAGAAAACCGTCAGAGAATGCATTGTAGACCCCCCCCCTAATAAATTTTACATATGCTTCCTACCAAAGTATGAAGACAAGAATTTAGATGATCCACCCTAACCCATGTTCCAAGTCCCCTCTGCAATGTAGGAGGACATCAGTAACAAGGGTGGCAAATAATAGGTGGGGGCTATTAGAGATTTATTCCAGGGTTACGTCTCTGATACCAGCCCTCCTATACACATCATATTCTCACATTTCAGGCATCGACTTATTTAAATAATGAGAAAAAGGTTTTTGTCTGAATTGTACAATAGAATTTCTCATATAGTTTGATAGTTTGGCATTATAATGTTATATAATGTTACACTTGACATTCTAGTCTTATTAATGTAATATTTCCTTTCCTCCAGGGATTGTATTGAATACTGAGAAAAATCAAAATGAATTGTTTTGAGAAGAGGACAATGCCATGGTCATTACACAACTGTGCAGAACTGCAGACACTTAAGGGAACACATGTTTGAAGAGTTTATTATTTTATTCTACCCTTTTAGTTGCTTCTTCCCTCTGACAGTGACATTTCAGAGAGAACACTATGCCCTAGAAAAACAGGTAGATTTACATAATTTCTTGCTTTAACAAGTTTTTTTAAGGCCAATCTAGTGATGAATTATGAAATTACTTGAGAGACCATAAGAGAACTAAAAGGTCATTTCAATCCCCATGCCCATGTGTACATACACTACTACATAAAGTGGTGAATGTTTAACTATCGTCTCTATTATGCACTTGTCCTTGTCCTTCATAACATGATTAAAATGATGACCTTACAAATCCTAAGGTAACCCTATTGTTAGTGGTTATAAATAAGACTCCAACAAGTGAGACTGCAATTTATTAACATGCTCTAACTTATTTTATGCATTTATGCCCAACGCTTGATGTTAACCCCTGTAGTTCGCGCCAGATATACCAAAAAGCCTTTTTGTATATCTAACACATGAATGTGGCCGGATCAAACCTACCCAAACCCTGTCTGACATTTTAATTGTGCTATACCTGTGTCAGAAAGTGGTGTAGGCTATCACGCACTGGCCTGGTCTGGCATAGCCTACTCCACACCCTTCCCCGCCCACTTGGCATGGAGATGGCTTTAGGGATAAATAGAACCAGCAATTGAGACCGTTTCAAGGCTTGTAGGCCAGTACATATGAAGGTTACACTTTATTGAATATAAATTTAAAGTATACGGCTTTGGTCTTTTAACGTCTCTAGTTATAAATTGGTTTGGTTCCCTCAAAACATTGGGGCAAATTTATCTAAAGTGTCATAAGGTAAGATGGTGGAGAGTAAAACTAGACAGCCTTATGCTGCACCAGGATTTTCCCTGTGTCTGATGCTAGATAATAGCAGGTGTAGTGGAACTTTGCACCTGCTATTAGCTTAGTTAACGCCAGAAAAGTGTGCCAAAATTTAGGAGCACATGCTTAATTTTTGGTGCACAGTCTTTATCCAGGAAACCCACACATAGTTCTTAGGAGACCACGCCTGTTTTGTTGCAATAGTAGTAAAAGTGTCTAAATCTGTCTTAAACCAGCATTTATTTTTTTCTGCTACAAAATACAACAGAATACATCTCTGCCTCATTACCTATTAGTCTTCTGTGATTCATTTAAAGTCAAGCATGCTTAACTAGGGGCACTTACTTATAGTTCCAGGCACTTTGATTGTGGTAATCTTCTTATATTTGTTATCTCTAACCTCCTTCATTCTAAGAGCAACTGTTAAACTTATGCTAATGAGGTATGAGGGGCTATACGGTTACACGGTTTCACCCCCCTCCCCACCCCTTGCTCCTTCAGCACTTGTGTAGTGTTCACTCAACTCACAGCACAAACAGGGGAAGGGGTTAAGAAACTGTAACAGTCTGTAAAGCCAGATCACAGAGTTGCTAGGGTAGCCTCTCTGGCTCATGATAGTCACTGTGCCTGGATCTATGAGTAAGTGTTCCTGGCTTATCACGCTTGATTTTTTTTCCAAAAGATTTTAATGAAATAATAACAGGAAATTACAATGTCAATAAAGTTGCAAAACATAAAACATTACATTGTATAACTGTATAACTGACAGTATAACTATAACTGTCATGGGTACAATGACATAACCAACACTCGGTGGTGCCAGAAAAGCTCCACAGTAATTGAAGGGCCTAGAATCAGGTAATTTAAAGTAGTGCAATTTTTTTACATGAGTAGGGTGTTAAAACATTGAACAGAAGTGGGCTAGGGTGATGCTTGATTTTGGTTTTTCAACCTGCCACCCATTTTTATTTTTGTATTTATAACAGCATAAAAATTTGGTCTTGCTTTTAATACATTAATTGATTCCACTAGAGGCAAGGTCTATTCAGTCAGGTAAATTCTGCTAAATAGGTAATCTCTAATGTCAAATGAAATATGTCATCAGAAGAGATCCTATTGTTATAATCAAGTTTGAAGTCTCAAGTCAACTGTATTTTTTTAAAGAATTTCAGCCTACAAATAACTAAAGGTGACCTGACCCGACAATAATATTCTATTATTTGCCAGAGAATATTGGGGCAGATTTACTTACCCGGTCCATTCGCGATCCAGCTGCGCGTTCTCTGCGGTGGATTCGGGTCCGGCCGGGATTCACTAAGGTAGTTCCTGCGCTGAAGTCCGCCGAGGCACGCCGGAATGCACTGAAGTTCACCGGCCTATTCCTGGTGAAGGTAAGCGCGAGTCCCGCGACACTTTTTTTTTTTTTTAATGCGGCGGTTTTTCCGAATCCGTCGGGTTTTCATTCGGCCACGGCCCCAGATTTCCGTCGCGTGCATGCCAGCGCCAGTGCGCCACAATCCGATTGCGTGCACCAAAATCCCGGGGCAATACAGGGAAAATCGGCGCAAATCGGAAATATACGGGAAACGCGACGGGAAACCGCAAATCGGGCTCTTAGTAAATGACCCCCATTGTGTATTAAACATTGTTCTCCAATAACAATAATTGGATAATAGGAATAGGAAGATTAGTGTGAAGATGATCGCAAGAGATGGAGATATCTAATAAGGCATCCTAATAAGATGTATATAAGATGTAGTTATGTATTCCCCCTAGCTGCACAACAATCTCTGCTCAGATCACAGAGGACACCTAGACATCTAAACTTTTCAACAGACCTCAATGAATATATATATGTGTTTTTAGTGCCTGTGGCTCATGTGAATGCATAAGCCTATTGCAACGGTCACACAGACGACAGAAGGTACTTGGGAGTACCTGGGAGGAAAGTCTCTATGGGAAGAGTCCGGAAGGAGAAGTCTGTGGACCAGTGGACCCTCTGGACTACCACGGGAGAGGGAGAGAGTTCTATCCAGATCCCAGATGCCCGCCGCAAAGCTGGATGGTCTTGCTGCTGCTGGGTGGCACCAGGTTGTTCCACGGGATGTAGGACACAGCAGGAGTGCAGCTTGGAAGGATGAGCTGGAACTCACGGCAGGCAAACAAACAGCAGCTGGCACAGGACCCAGGCGGGAAGGAACGGAGAGGTCCTTGGAGGAGAGTTGGTGGCTTGGAGGCGTCAGGGAATGCTTTAACACGGGAGCCACCAGGAGCGTATGGGAACGCTGGAGACAGGAAACACGGAGGCGTCTGGAAACGCTGGAGGACAGGAAACACAGAGGCGTCTGGAAACGCTGGAGGACAGGAAAGCGTCTGGAAACGCTAACGGGCTTTCTTCTTTCTTCAGCAGGAACCGCTGTGGGAAGCGAAGTTTGGAAACCTCGGAAGTTCCATGAAGAATGCTGAAGATCTGGCGGGGAGAGAAGGGAGGTGCCGGATTATAAGTGCTGAGCCGGATTAGCCAGCGCCAATCAGGAGGACGGTTTCTGCAATTCCAGCATTGCATACCTTTGGCATTCTAACTGTTAATTGCGCCAAAAACCCGGGGGATTACAGGGAAAATCGGCGCAAATCGGAAATATTCGGGTAACACGTCGGGAAAACGCGAATCGGGCGCTTAGTAAATGACCCCCAATGGGGCTTATTTACTGAGGGTTGTGCTGCTCACTTTCGTCGGATATGCGTAGCTTTGACAGGTATTAAACGGGTTTGGGCTGGGATTGTGTCGCAGCTGCACTGGCTTTCATGTGACAGAAATCAGGGGGGCGTGCCGTCGGATGATCCAACTGATTCAGACTGAGTGTGGGATTTAACTTTCAAATTGTGTTGCAAGACCATGCACTTATATGCACCAGGAAGAAGAAGGTGAACTCCGGCGGACTTGAGCAGGGAAGCGTCACATGCAGGATATCAGGCGCACAATCTTAGTGAATCACGGCAGAGTGCATGATCGTCGGACAATGCACTGTTCTGTGAACTCCGCGGTAAGTAAATGTGCCCCAATGTACCATTAAACCACTGGTGGTTGTTGGAAATGGGCTTATTTACACCTATGTAGATATCGCATTAAAAAAAACAGACGTTTGCAGCTAGACTAGTCATTTACCACATTATCAATATTAATTTTTGATTCATTTTATGTTAGCTTCATTGAAAGAGAATGTGCTTTTCTTTCAAAAATAAGGACATTTATAAGTGACCCCAAACTTTGAGCTTTAGTGTATGACCTGAAAGCAGATCATTTTTGTTTGGGTTTGCTTACTTTTAATTATAGATTACCTTTAAATTAAGCAAATTAGCAAAGCTAATTTGCACTTCTGCTCATTTTCTATGCCTTTATTTCTGTGTTAGGCCTCATGCACATGACTGTGTGTTTTGGCCATGAGCTAGCCGCACAAATGACATCTAACCAACGGCTCCTTTACTTTCTACTGGGCAAGTTCACAGAGCATGCCCCATGCATCATCGTGGCGTGAATCCTATGCACTTTTGCAGGGTAACTGGCAACAATGTCAAATGGGCCACAAAGAGATCCCTGCTTGTGAATAAGGCCTTAGAATCAATTGATCGATCTTGTCTTTAGTGTCCCAACATATGGCTATGTCATCAGTATTACCATGTTAATAACTGATAAAACTCTTTTGGAGTATCAGCTCTTATGTAGACCTCTAAGTAGTCTATGCTGTGCATGAGTTTCTGCAATTTGTTTGCTATGCTATGCTAGGTTTTTCTAGACATAAGTATAGCTTTGTCATTTTATTCTAAAACCCTTTTCCTGTAATAAGACGTGCAGGAACAACATGTAATTACACAGAAAAAGAACATGTGTGATTGTCACACCAATTTCTCGACTGGCTGGAAAGCTGTAAATTAACCGAAATGGACAGTACTCTATCAGTGACCAGCCATGGGGTCAGCAGTAACCTTAGCCTGTGCAAGTCTGCAAATTCACACCCAACAGCTGTTCTCTACCTGACATGTTGATCTGTGATGTGCAGCAGGTGTCCACTCCAGGAACTTTTGTTGGCTTCATGTTTAGTGCCTTGATAATCTGAAAAGCTTTATATTCTCCCAGCTGTGTGCAATATATCAACAGCAATGAAATCCTAATCATTATCAAGCCTGTTGGGGGCCAAACCTCTACGACAAATGTCTTCTCCTTTTTTTCATTTGTTATACTTTGCCTCATACTGGAAATAATAATAAGTCATTTCACAACATCTCCGGCTGCAGGATTGAAAGAATAATACATAAAAATAATTAGTAGTGTGATATTTAATTATACTGCTTTGTATTGCACTCCTTCTGAAGAATGTGGTGGTTATATATGCAGATCAAGCAGATCAAGCATAAAAATGACATTAATACAAAAGAGCGTAAAGGAGGTGATAAGTGAGGTAAGCTTCAAATATACAACAGAAGCTTTACTAACATATCTAAAGGTAGGATTGCAAATGTGAATGATTTGGATATACAGGGGCACATTTACTTACCCACTCCATCGCGATCCCCGAGTTGCATTGTCCGACAAGGATTCGGAGCTGCCGCGATTCACTAAGATCGTGCATCCAATTTCCTGCATGTGTCGCTTCCCCGCTGAGGTCCGCCGGAGTTCACCTTCTTCTTCCCGGTGCATGTAAGTGCATGGCTTGTGACCCAATTTTGAATGTTAAATCCTGTGTGTTGTCCAAATCCATTGGATTGTCCATCGGCCCGCCCCCCGATTTCTGTTGCATGAAAGTCGGCGTTTGTGCCAAAATCCGAACGCGTGCACCACAATCTGCTTAGAAATACGGTGCAAAACAGTAATTGTCTGAATATCTGTCGTTTGTGCGGTCTGCAGGCTCTTAGTAAATGAGCCCCACAGTGTTTTTACTTGGTGTAGTCTACTACCACATGACCGTGGCTGGTCCAACAGATTTCTTGGACTGGCCACAATTTAGCGCTGATGTCTTGTAGGGAAGAAGAGACACCTAGCATTATATATTATTATAATCCAATGTGTGGTTGGTCCGCAGATGCGTGCCTTTGGCGTTAAGCTGGGTTCTCATCTCACCAGGAAAGCTCCTAATGTACATGCTAAGTTTGTTCGTAAAATTACACTGAAAGATGCAGGCATCCTTTTTTACCTCCCCCTGCTCAGTACACATCACATCCTTCAGGAAACACTGGACTAAAAAAGTGTTAAAACGTGGGGGAAATACAACCCACACTTTAAACAGTGTGGTGCACATTAATTTGAAGTTTCCAATAGCATGATATGTTGCATGAATTAAGAGGCACATACATTCAATTTAAAGGATATCAACCAGTTAAAAAACACCCCCGCTAGTCTTTATGTTTGTCCCGGCCATGTCTGTCTCTAAGCTTGACATTCTGGGATCACCTTGAAAAGAAATTTATAATTAGCAGCACGAAGTACTTGGACAAGATGTCCGACCCTCCAGGCTGCTAATTATGCATGCCCCCGCACCTCCCTCTTCTAAGCCTCTCACATGAGGTCACCTCCAACTTCCAGCTAGGGAGAGGGAGGTGGTAAAGGGTATGCATAATTAGGAGCCCAGAGCAGCAGATATTTTGACCCTGTGCTCCGTGCTGCTAATTATAACTTTCTTTTCTAGGTGATCAAGACTAGGGACAGACAGCGTCATGATCAACATCAAAAGAAGCGGGGGTGAGTATTTGTAGTTTTTTAACTGGTTGATTTTCTTTAAGGACAATTGCACTGTGGAATTTGTTTTAATAATAATAATACTTCCTTTATTTATATAATGCCAACATATTCCACAGCGCTGCACAGGGCTTGGCAAATCAGTCTGTTTTTCATCATTTTTAGTATGTATGAACCCTGACTTGTGTTTTACTTCATACTTATAGGCTAATTAAATGCAAATCAGCTCTGTCTGGATCAGTATTTCTGAGTGCTTTAGGAATGCTTGCTTAACTTTCATCTGTTGTAGCTTGTAAGACTAAGTTTGCATGCTTTACCATGCATAAATAATGTTGGCCTTTAGTTATGCTCAAAGCTAGTGTGGGTTCATGGTAAAATATAGAAGAGAAATGCAAAAATAATTTATAAGAACAGACCTAGAAAAAAAGGAAGATTTAGGACAAATTATCCTGTATGTTCCAGATGCAGCAGCCTTCTTTATTGTGAAAAACATAATGTGGTATAAAAAAGTGCCTTCTGAGCTTTCCATGTATTTATTATGTCCGTGTAAACCAATTGTATCGCAGTTGCAGTTTTGTAACTTGACACTTTTTAATACTGTGCACTTAAGGGGGTGTGGTAGTGTGTTTTTGTAATTTGTAACACCTTTATAACAGAATGAAACCAAGTGTACCAAGAAAAAATAGGTGGCAGTATGGGCCTATCCTGAAAACTGAGCAAAAGAGTCTGCAACACTATTAAATAATGTGGCACAAAGTGCACAAAGAAGTGCAAAATAAAACTAGACACATTGGGGCTTATTTACTAAGGGTCGCGGATTGTACTTCCTTCGGACTTTTCACCGTTTTCGTGATTTGCACGGCTTTGAAAGGTATTTCACAGGTGTCTGCACTGGGATTGTGTCGCACACAATCGGATTTTGGCGAAGCTCCGCTGGCTTCCATGTGATCCAAATTGGGGGCGTGCCGTCGGATGATCTGACTGATTCGGACTGAGTGCAGGATTTCACTTTTAAATTGTGTCACAAGCCAAGCACTTACATGCACCAGGAAGAAGATGGTGAACTCCATTGGACCTGAGCGGGGAAGCGACACATGCAGGATATTGGGCACATGATCTTAGTGAATCGCATCAGACAATGCACTTTCTGTGATCTCTGCAGACCAGGTAAGTAAATGTGCCCCACTGCACCAGTAATCTTTGGGCCACTGTCTGATGCTGGATGATACTTCTGATAAATGATAAATGTGGTGTACGGTCCGACTATGCACCATAACACCCATTTAAGTTCAGAATTTTGTGTTGCGCGGGTATACTTCAGCAATGACAAAAATGTGTCACAGACACTTTATAAATACATGTTCACATGGAAAAGAATGTGCAAAGTTAAAAAACTGGTGCCAGGGCAAATAAATGTGGACCACTGTCTTTACTTTTTTTTTCTTTTTCTGCTTACAGATCTGTAGGAAGGTTTGTTTTCTACCTAACTAACTGTATCTTCTAGAGACAATATTCAATGCCCCATGCCTTGTTACTGGGAAGCTAGAAAGAATTTGTGATGAAATTGTATAAAAAATCCATTGGTACCATCTACTTCTGGACCCAGTTTTCATCGCTTTCACTGTGCGCTCCAAATTACACCTTTACTTTATTCTTTGGGTCGGTACAATTAAAGGGATACCAAAATTTATATCACTGCTACTATTTTGGGGACTGTACAACAATTTGATGACTTTTTATAATATTTTTAAAATGGTGTTGCAAAATGGTGAAAAAATGGTGTTTTGGAGATTTGAGGGGTATTTTCTGTTACGGGGTTCACCGCCGGAAATACATACATGTATGACATAATGTTGTATTGTTTTTTTCATGAATTAATTAAAAAAAAAGAAAAATCAATGTCACTATCTACGATAAAAAGTGCTATGTCCAGTAATCATGGACAGAAAATAAATAATATTTATAACCAATGTCCTTCTCTTTCATGGCTGAAAAAGATTGACTTAGCTAATGAACTGAGCAATATCCAATTAAGAACATTTGTTTATTTACTGACAAAGGCGGGAGAGAGAAATATTTCCTGTGTTAAGACCAGTCTGGATGAATAGATGCTGTATAGTTACGGGATGCATAGATGGGCTGCATCTCAATGGGGAGGGTGCAGCTGATGAAAAATTTGGTGAAAAATTGGTAGAAGTTTGGAGGAGGTGTGTTTAAACTAGAGACTTGGGGGGAGGGCAACTGCACTTGTACAGGGCAAGACAGTATAGATAGGGAACTGGAAAGAGTCATGGCACATGGGGTGGGGAGGGGAAGTGGGGTAAGATCAGAGAATGAGAACCAAAGGAAATGAGAAAGGGAAAACCATATAAATGGAAAGTTTACTAATGCCAGAAGCTTCACAAACAAAATGGAGGAACTGGAACAAAATGGAGGAACTGCCCTCCTTGTTGGAGGGAAAATGTGATATAGTGGAACTGCACAATAGCTGTGGCTAGGCTGTTAATAAAATAGGTGGTTATAGTCCTTTTAGAAATAAAGAGGTTTGCTTTTATGTGAAATCTTGCCTCAAGCCTGTCTTGGGAGATAACATTGGTACGGAAAATGTGGAGTCCCTATGGGTGGAGATAAGGAGAGGGAAAAAAATAATAAAATATTACTAGGGGTTTGTTATAAGACTCCAAATATAATGGAGGCAGCAGAATACCTGATAAGTTAAATAGATGCAGCCTCAAAACACTCATCATGGGTGACTTAAATAACCTTGATATAGACTGGGGGGCACTGATTGCATATTATGCTTTACTAAGATGATTAGTAAAAGGGACACAAGTAAGTCCTGCCTGCAAACAGCATGCAGAGACTTACTCTACAAGTATAATTTTCTGTAAAAAACAGATGAAGGCAGCAAAAATGGAGACTGAAAGGAATATTGCCAAGGAAAGACAAGATTAAAGACACCAAATTATTTTTCAAGTATATAAAGTAAAAACAGAGAGTGTGGGTTCTCTAAGAAATAACTGGGGGGTCATGGTGGAGGGAGAGGAATAAAGGACCAATCTATTGAATGTCACCTTCTCAACTGTCTGTATCCAGTGAACTCCATTGGTGGAAGACATGGTGTGAGATAATTTAAAAATTCTCTAATGAATGCCAACAGTTCAACCCAGGAAGAGGTGCGGCGTCACCTCAACACCATTAAAATAGACAAATCACTAGCCCAATATAACACCCCCCCCCCGGGTACTGCATGAGTTATGTACTGTTATAGGCTGACACTTAATATTTGAAGTTTCCTTTCCTGTGGGGAAAATATTTGAGGGGTTTATTAGAGATGCTATCCTGGAGTATCTCACTGTGCACAACCTTATAACCCAGCGTCAGCATGGGTTTATGAGAGATCGGTCAGACTAATCAGATTGGTTTCTACGAGGAGGTAAGTTCAAGACTGGATCTGGGGGACGCTGTGGATGTTGTATATCTGGACTTTTTCAAGGCATTTGACACCATGCCACATAAAAGGTTAGTACATAAAACGAGACTGCTGGGACTAGGGGAAATCTGTGTATTTGGGTAAGCAATTGGCTTAGTGATAGAAAACAGAGGATCTTCATTAAATGGGTTTTCCCATGAAAGAAATTCAAATCTCAATTCCCTAGTGGTGTTTACACAATAAAAATCATTTTAACCCCTTACTTTACACTTTTACTCAGTGTTATTGCTGTTTTAGCTCCTGTCACTTCCTGGGCTGCTCAGTGCAAAACGGACTCTCTAAGCATGATCCATCTAGTTCTGTGAGCTAACAATGTGGTTAGATTATCAGGGTACAGGTTTATATACACTTTCATCTGGCTTCTGACATTGTACTAACACACTGACACATAGAAAGAGAGATGAGACAGATCAGAGATGATGAGATGCATGAGATGCCTATTACACAGAGGCTGACAGACTTTTACACTTTCAGCACTACTACATCTCTGTTCTCACATATATGTGCCGGCCCCCCACCTTCTCACAGACCCTGTGTTTGTGTGAAACTTATGTTCTTTTAGTTTGTACTTTGCAGCTTCTCTCTACTCACAATTGGGTGCTGGCAGGAAGTGGTGAGTGTCAGTGTAAGCTCTGTGCTAGGACTGCAGGAGAGCGTGGCACACATCCACCGAGCAGAAAGAGACAGAAACTCAGCTCCACACTGTCACACAGGAATCCAAGATGGCGGCCCATCCTAAGTCAGTTACAGCTGTGTGTCTAGGGGCAACTGAAATTGTGTACAGCAGGACTGATAGAGACAGGTTGGATTTATATCTGGGAAATGCTGTATTTTTGTTAATAACAATGAATTAGAGAGTTTGTTATTCTGTTATCCTGAGTACATATAAGAAACTTGTCTTTGTCAGAATACCCCTTTAATAGAACATTCTCAGATTGGGTTGAATAATAATAATCTTTATTTATATAGCGTCATCATATTCCTTAGTGGGTTACAAATTAAAAGTTACTAGTGAAGTGTTACAGGGGTCAGTATTGGACCCCGTTTTTTAAATATTTATATTAATGACCTAATAGAGGATTTGCACAGACAAGTTTCAAACTAAGCTCTGTAAAGTAATTAATACCGGGGCTCATAGTATAACATTACAAAAATGATTTGTTGAAGCTGGAGGAATTGGCAGAGAAATGGTTAATGAGGTTTAATGTAGGTAAATGTAAAGTTATGCACTTGGGCCATGGAAACCAAAAAGTACAATTATGTACTAAACAGTCAATTACTTGGTAAAACTTCAGCTGAAAAAGACTTGTGGGGTATTGGTTGATGGTAAACTTAATTTTAGTGACTAGTGCCAGGCATCTGCTAATAAAGCAAATACAATTACGGGATGTATCAAGAGAGGAATAGATAAGGACATAGTTTTGCAGTTATACAAATACAATTAGGCCACACATGGAATATTGGGGCTTTTTTTACTAAGGGTCCTGCGGCTGCATTTTTGTTGGTTTTCCAGACTTTTCGGAAATCGTGTCTGGGATTCTGTTCTACATGATCGTTTTGTGTCGCAAATCGCGGCGGCATTCGCGCGACACAAATTGGGGGGGGGGCATTGGGCAATCCGACAGATTCGGACTACGCTTGGGATTGAACATTTAAATTTGTGTCACAAGCCAAGCACTTACATGCACCAGGAAGAAGAAGGTGAACTCCAGCGGACCTGAGCGGGGAAGCGACACATGTAGGAAATCAGGCGCACAATCTTCATGAATCGCGGCATAGTTCATCCTCTTCGGACAGTCCGGATCGGGGATCGCACAGGGTAAGTAAGTGTGCCCCTTTGTGTACAGTTTTGTATAAAAAGCACATAGTAGAACTGGAAGGGGTGCAGAGGAGAGCAACCAAGATTATTAGGGGAAAGGGGGGACTAGATTACAATGACAGATTACAAAATTTGGGATTATTATCTGTTTAGAAAAAAGACAGCTGAGGGGAGACCTCATTATAATGTACAAATACCTGAATGGACAGTACAAGGATCTCTCCAAAGATCTTTTTTTACCTAGGCCTGTGACCAGGACAAGGGGGCATCCTCTGCGCCTAGAGGAGAGGCGATTTTACCATCAACATAGACAAAGGTTCTTTACTGTAAGAGCAGTGAGACTATGGAACTCTCTGCCCCAGGAGGTTATGGCGGACTCTATGTACATGTTCAAGAGGGGCCTGGATTCCTTTCTGGACAGTAAAAATATTACAGGTTATGGGAAAAAATATTTGTTTAATTCTTAAAGGTTGGACTTGAGTCTTTTTCCTACCTCTTATACTATGTTACTATGATCCTTACATAATTACACTATATCAGTATGTCTTGTAAGCATTTCTGTTTACATTTACTGATGTTTTCATGCTACAGTCTTATATATCCATATATCCTGTTTGGCTACCAGTCTTTTATCTGTATGTAATTTATTACAGCTGATGACTGTAACCTATTATTCTACTTTTACATCTTATTGTCTCCAGCGTTCAGTTGGAAGACAACTTGTGGGAAAAACAAACACAAAGATGTAAATTAGTTAGCTTTTAAGGACCTTGTCAAATGACTCTACCAAACCGGAAATAGACAATGCAGATAGAGGGTGCCTGGATAAACACCTGAGGCAGACCTCCTGGGCATCAGCCTCTTAAGTTGTATGTGTGTTATCATGGAAACAAAAGGAGAAATACTACATACAGAATGTTTAACACAAAAGATTGCAAATGCATGAAACAGAGTATGGAAATCGCAGAGAAAATACACTTACATATGGCTTCTAATGACAACAGAGTCAACTAGAGAGTGAATGGGTCAAAAAGGAAGAAAACAAAGTGCTCAACAGGTGAATATGTCACAAAACAAGGAGTTTCGGGGATTACCAGAGGGTATTGTGCATCAGTCAGACACAACTTCAGGGTTGCCAAATCTTTCTGGTTCACATATAAGCAAGGAAATTTAGAGACATGAGGCGGGTCCAACTAATAAATTGGTATGAAAAAATGAAGAGCCTAGAAAATAACTGAGTAACACCCAGTATAAATCCTAAAACAAAGAGTAAGTACAAGAGGGTACAATTTCATAAGTCTTTATTAAATAAGTAAATAACATGATTAAAAACAATTAAAAAGCACTCATGGGGCATAAGACAAAAGACAAAACAATAGTCCCGTTATACATAAAAAAATAATGATATCACCCCTGAGGAAGCCTGCTTGCACAGGCGGAACGCGTGGGGATTCTTTCTTGGTCCCTGGCACTTATGACCAACCAACTTTGATTATGTAGGTAACATTGGTTCCATGACTGTCCTTATACTTATTATGCAACATATACTACTTGAGATGAACTAATGCTTATATTACCTATTTGATCTTAATTTTAGACATACTGTCTATTTTTGCCTTGTAACTGTATCTCTTGACTGATTTTTTATGTACACCGGGACTATTGTTTTGTCTTTTGTCTTATGCACGATGAGTGCTTTTTAATTGTTTTTAATCATGTTATTTACTTATTTAATAAAGACTTATGAAATTGTACCACGGACACC
>CM033644.1:141409328-141447868 GCA_019512145.1 Engystomops pustulosus
TACCGTGTCCTTTGTGTGGAGAAGAAGGGTGACAGAGTTGATATTTCAGCCCCAGACGCATGTGGAAACCCAGATGTTTCACCTTGGCACAGATCTCAGCTATAACCACAATTTCATGCTTTGCAAAGCAGTAAACAAGGCACAGGGTATACAAATCATGATAACTGACCCCCCATTATGTAAAGGATGAGATCTTTTAGCAATGGATATGTTGTGAATTGTTTTCTCATTGTATGCCTTCCTCAAATTATCCTCCCATCATAATAGCCTGGGGGCACGGTGGGAGTTGCAGTTTTTTTTATTTACTGTTATGCTCCCCTGTATTGTACACAGACATCCCATAATAATAGCATGGACATGTTGGAAATTGATGTGTGTATGATGATGTCCATAAGGGAAATGAATCCCTTCCCGACTAACGTCTATGGCCTTTGACCTAGCCAAACCAGTTCCTTACACTGCACTGTTTAGATGCACTCATATCTTGTGTACAGCAGCCCTGTGAACAGTAGGGAGTCTATTCAGTTTGGAAAAGACTTACTGGTTTTAATGCCATGTCACTACATTTTTATTAACTAAGCGAGCTCATTCAAGGTATTACTGGATGTTTCCTTTCCCTACCCTGGAAAGCTTATTTTCATATTCCTTACTAAGTAATCCCCAGCAGAGCAAGCATGGCCTTCAAGATTCTGTAAACCTGAAAAGGTGGGATGCAAAGACAATCTCCATAAGGAAAATCTTTTCCTTCCTGATAAAATTGTGTATTATGAGTTTTTAAGTAGTTAAGAGGGGATCCAGTCATGGAGTTTTCGCTTTATTCCCATCAATGTGTTGAAATAGTCCTGAATGAACTTCCTGATATATTTGTCTTGCTTGCATAGGGAGAAAGCTGTCAATCAGTAGCAGTTGGCACTCATTAATATGAAAAACTAATGAATGTGTGCACAAAATGGAGAGGAGTCCAGGATCATAAAGTGTTTACCTCGCACTGCACCTAATGAACCAGAATTTTGCATAAACAAAACCATATCAATATCTTTAAGTCGGTCCCTTTTTTCTGTTTTCACACAGCAATTAGAAATATACTGTACACATACATTTTCCAGGATGGGTTAATGAAAAGGCAAAGTCTCCATAAGAAGAGCCATTACTCCCTGACCCTAGTCAAAGGCCTCTAACTCTGCTGAACCAGTTTCCTACACTGTACTGATGGGATGCAAAGACAACAAAACAGTGCTGTCTAGACTTGGAAGTCTGTTCCTTCTGCAATAGATATTCTGGTTTGGCTTTAATCCTGCATCATGCCATTAGGCTTCTTGAAAGTCATGCTTGATGCTAAGGGTGCCTAACCAGGTAGCCAAGTGGAAATGTTTTTCTTATCCCATCATGGAAAATGTATTTGCATATCTCCCAAAATCCTCCAGCGGAGTGTCAATGGCTATAGGACCCCACATGTCTAAAAGTCAGCCTTAATTGGCAAACACTCTGTATGGAGAACTCTTACTTTCCAACCATACCAAAGCAATGACAGATTCCCGTTTTAATGCCAGAAGCACCTTCTTAAACTTTATTCACATCTGTGTTCTGGAGTTTTCAGCATGCCCTTCTATTAGATCTTATACAAAAGGTTCTTAGAAGTGCTGTTTGGGGAGTAGCCTATAGACAGGGGCTTGGATTGGCGAAAGCTCGCCTGGCAGCGGAGCGCCAGCTCCATGCCAAGATCCAACTAACATAGTTTTAACTGCAGCACCTTTAATCTACTACTAGTTCACTGCCTCCATACATGGTCCCCTTATCAAACGAGCTGTGTCAGGCAGAATTTTGGGTTGTTTTCATGGCTTCCATGTTAACTTTGTCGCCACCCTGCTGTGTAATCCACAAAATATACTGGCAAACTTTTATCATGTACCGATATTATTTGAGCGCTTCTTGCTCACCTCCTTTGGTTCCTCTCTGCCACCCATTGGTTTGAAGCCTGAGTCCATTTAGGGTATGTCGCCATGCCACTCTCTAGCCTTCCGCTGCTGCCGCTGCCTCTGCATGCCGTCCCCTATAGTGTCAGGGTCAATTATTGGATGTTTTAGATGCTATCTAGCTTCATTCTGTCACTCTGTCATGGCCATGCTGTTGCCCATAATTTTGGCATAATGGTGCGATTAGGCAGCCTCAGAGGCATCCATGCATGCTGCCCCTGCTGTTTCCTGTCCATTTCCGTGGTGTTTCCATCCTTTTCTGAGGTTCCCAGGTGTTTGGCCAAGCTTCCCTGTGCAGAGCCTTGGTCCCCTTGAAAAATGCTCGAGTCTCCCATTGACTTCAATGGGGTTCGTTATTCGAGACGAGCACTCGAGCATCGGGAAAAGTTCGTCTCGAATAACGAGTACCCGAGCATTTTAGTGTTCGCTCATCTCTAGTCACATCCTGTTTTGACAGTTCAGATGTGTCTGTATTGTGACTGCTCTGTAACCACACATACAAATATATTTACTGTGTGCCTTACCTGGGCTGTCACGTGGAAGCATGCTCAAAACTATTCAATTTGTGACTGATATTTCCTTCTACTGAATCAATTCTTTCTATTCATGATGATATTGCTTGATGGAGCACACCAAACCTAGGCCATTCTCAGGGGCATACTAGGAGAGGGTGCGTTCCATAGCAGATGTCTGCATGGGGTCCCCTTCCCCATAAACATAAATAATACATATTAATACACACATACACACAATTATACAATCACAGAAATTTATGTAGATATAGTTCTACACTCACATTTTTGCACTCAGATACACACATACTGTACATACAGTATATACACATCATATACATGAGCATAAAGTATATACGGACACTTTATAAATTCATGTGCAAGCGGTTTGCATGTTCTTTAGCAAACACTTTAATAAATGTGAGCCAATGTATAAACATATATAGTAAATACATATTGTAATGAACAAGGGATATCAAGCCACCCATATCCCTTACTTCCCCCAGCCTCAGCTTAATTAGCCTTATTCCACAGCTGCATTGACTCCTCGGATGTGTCTATGGATCTCAATCCATTTCTTAAACAGGAGACAATGGGGCACATTTACTTACCCGTCCCGTCGCGATCCCCACCGTGCGTTGTCCAACGATGAATCATGTCTGCAGCGATTCACTAAGATCGTGCTGAGGTCCCCGCGGAGTTCACCTTCTTCTTCCCGGTGCAGGTGAGTGCTGATCTAACGACACAATTTGCTTTTTAAATTCCTCGTTTTGTCCGATGGCCACGCCCCCTGATTTGTGTTGCATGCAAGCCGGCGCCAATGCGCCACAATCCAATTGCGTGCGCCAAAAACCCAGGGCAATTCACCGCAAAACGGAAAAAAATCTCGAAACCCTACGAAAATGCAGCGTTCTGACCCTGTGAGTCATAAAACTTTCGGACCAATATGGAGTTGTGATCCATCTTCTGCCCATGGGAACCTACATTTTTGGATTGTTATTGCCAGGGGATCACAGTGCCTCAATTCCCAAGGCTCTAGCACCCTCGGGTCCAGAGATATAGATATCTTGGTATTAGACCACAGCAAATGGGTTTGGTATCAATGTGATCCAGGAATTCATCCCGATCTAATGATACCAGAACCCTGACCCTGCGACTTCCCCTTGAGAAGCTATGACTTCTCCAAGGTTCTGGATTTAATACCAGGTAGGCGGGTCATATATTACAGACCGGGCTTATATTAAAGGAGAACTGTTGGCAGCTGAATTGGGTTGATAAGGTTCTGTTTCACTGAGGCTAGTAAAAGGGGTGTTATAGCCATTCAGGGTTGGTATTTATTGTTGTGCCATATCCGGAAGTTGTGTGGACAACTTTATATCACTTCCTGCGCCTCTCAGAACCCATGCGTTCTGGGAGTGTCTAAAAAAGATAACTTAGTGACCTTGCGTACCCTTCAGGGGTCCGAAACGTCACGGTTTCCTCCACACATATGAAATACACATACAGTATATACACAGCATAAACAAACACAGTAAATGCATAGAATATACACACATGACATACATATACTTACAGCACAAACACTCATATCTACACATATACACCCCATATATACACACAAAGAATATACACTGAAAAACACATGCAAGCATTATATATACTCCTATAATGACATACACATACATTTATGCTGACATATTTATCTACTCACAATCTGGCAGTCTTATCATTACAGGGGGAGGTGAGAGGCCAGACCTAAGAATACAGCCCAGTAGCTTAAACCACATACAGGAAGTAGACAACAGGATGTTAGAGACTCCAGGTTCTGATGTCCCCTCCCCCATGTGTTGCATAATATGTGATGTTGCACATTGTTTATAGTGTCTCGATCAGGTTGTATGGCTGATCCCCTTGACTACGGTCACTACGGCTGCTACCCTGTCAGTTACGCCCCTTGGTCACTCTGACAGTAGTATCAAAATCACAAGCAATCACAAGCAATCATGGTACACTTGTCCAGTTTTTGCAAATAAATGTTATTACTTTATCATGAAAAATGTTTCAAAAATACTTTCTGTATCAGTTCCTCAATGTTTTCTAGATCTCTGCTTGCTGTCATTCTATAAAACGCTTCTATGTTTGCATCCAGTGGATAGAAATCTGTCATGTGATATTGCACGTGTGCACAACTCACAGAAATGAATCAGAGCCGTCCACCTGTGTGACATCACATGACCATGAACAGATTTCTTTTCTGCAACACAGTAAGCCTCCAGAAAGAATGGTACAACTTAGATGGTTGTATAGAGAATGGATACAAGTGTGGTCACTTTAAATGTTATCAAATGTATTAGATATCTTGAAATTTTGATTTGTTGTTTGTGATAAACTTAAAATGTATTTTATCATCTCCTAACCCTTACATGACTCAGCCCTTTTTCATTTTATCATTTGTTTTTTATTCCCCTCCTAACAAAAGCCAAACATTTTTTATTTCTTTCTATTTACAGAGATGTATGGGGGCTTATTGTCTGCAGGTCAAATTGTATTTTTTAGTGGCATCAATTAATATCCATGCAATGTGGTGGAAAGCTGCATGAAAGTTGAAAGCTGAATACTTATGTCAATGCAATATTTGGGTTTTTACATTTGAAAAAAATTGCAAAAGTTTCTATTCTGTGTTTCCTTTCTTTCTGTGTCATTATGGGGTACTAATTACAGGTTGATGAGGGGCAACAAGGCTGCAACATAACAACCTTTTTTAAAAGTGAAAGTGGGGACCAAAATTCCAAACTTATAGCTAAAGCTATTAATTAGTTGTTGTGGTGATAAAAATAGGGAGACATCAAAATTAGAAATAAAAATAGGTATCCCTCCCTTGAAACTCCTCTAATAGTCTTAAACGAGACCAGGATGCTTGGAGTATAAAACCACTATGTCCAAGAACCATATCCTATCATAAAAATTAATTGTCCGATGATGAGGTTCTCTAAACCTGTATTACAGAGGTCAGCTAAAAGTGATGTTTTATATATCTGAGGACACATTTAGCAACCCCCATCTTTCCATATACATCAAAGAAATAAGGGGCATAATTCATATTTGTGCCACATGCTTCTCCCTAATAAGCAGATCTCTGCTTTTACTGTGTCAAAGGCCATGGGATGGCTTCTTAGCAACAGGGAGCAATTAAATAACTCCCAAAATATTAATATGGTTATCATCATGATTAGTGCAGGTGCAGAAAAGGTGGAAGTAAGGCCAAGTTTGTAGGATATCATCAAGGTTCTGAGGCACATAGGGTCATAAAAGGACATCAGCATACTCCTAACCATCCTCATGTCATCACAGGCAGGGGGTCTATGGAACAGATGGACTTCTACTTAGATGGAAGTATTCCATAAAGCAATTGTCTTTCTTTTGGGGATCTCTAGTGGGTTGATTGCGTATTTCTGCCTCCTCAGGCACCAAACTTATAACATCATGTAATGTATTCAGTTCTGTTTTTATCTTTTTATTTTATCAAGCTTTGTTTGTAAGCATTGTCCTTTTGGATATTAAAACTTCACTTTAATTGTGCATGGTATGTATATGTTGTAAATGTATATATGTAATTGTATAGCTGTCAGATCTATATGTTTATTTTTGCATGATATGTATTTGTCTGTTTATCGTATGCATATCGTATAAGCATTGTCCTTTTTGATATTAAAACTTCACTTTAATTTTGCATGGTATGTAAATGTTGTATATGTAAATGTATAGCTGTTAATTGTATATCTTTATTTTTGCATGGTATGTATATGTTTCTTGTATGATAACGCCTTTGCTTGTAAGTATTGTCCTGTTTGATAAGAGCCTTCTTGTGTTTTAACATTTCCATTAACTCAGGAGAGACGTTACCCAAATTAATTGCTTAACTAGTGAGTGTAAGGCTACATTCACACGACCGTATGATTTCTCCAGTCCTGTATTTACGGGCCGTATGAGCCCGTATATACGTGACGTTTTTCATCCGGATGCAGCACGTATGTAACCCGCATTTTATACGTGCCCATAGACTTCTAGGGCATACGGAACTGAAATACGGGAGAAAATAGGACATGCTCTATATTTTTATACGGCCAGTATACGGTACGGTACACCCCAGTGTCAAAAACGGCAATATAAATGGTTGTACGTATTGTCCATTGAAATGAATGTGGCCGTATGTAACCCGTAAAAAATCGGTACGTATACGGCCGTTTTTATACGTCCGTGTGAATGTAGCCTAATACTGCATTTGGGCATAGTCTATTTAAGATGACTTATCAGTTTTATTTATGACAAGTGGTGGCAGCTAAAATCACTTAAACTTTGGAAGGCAGTGGATTGTTCAGTGTTCAGTTTATTGCTAAACCTAAGTCTGTAATCCTGACTGCTTTCAACTGTTAAAGGTCTAAAGGTCAAATGTCAAGTATAAGTTTTGCAAGATCCCATTTATGTCTTACAATAGAAAAGCTGTGATCGCCCACAGAGGTATGATATTTCTCCAAATAATGAATATTGGTGTTTATAAAAGACACATATGGAAACTGTGTTGTGTAAGGTTTTAGCCATGGCCCTTTATATCAAGAAAAAATCTGGATTGCCAGCAGAAGCCATTAATAGTTGCAGAAAGGATAGCATATCCCAGGACTCAGCTTTGTGTTCCTGTAATGTGGTTCTTTATTCCAGTTCTCTCTAACATGTGGAATTGCTCTGAATGGAAAGGATTGTTTCTTTGCTTCTGGTACTTTCTAAAACGTTCTCAAGTATAAGAGCTATTTTCATCTAACAAAGAGAAAAGGTAATTTTGCATTTCTATAAGCATGAAAATGAAATGTCTAAAAGAGAGTTCATAGAGAAATGGGAATAGATGAAATGTACTTATTTTGGGAGGTGAAGTCATTATACTTGGAGTTCGAAATTACTAACTAGACTCTTAGGATTTTAAGCTACTTTGTTTCCTTGGCCTTCAGCTAAATGCATATCTTTTGTAATGGCTTCATTTGATGTCCTGTATACTCCGTAGTGAATAGTGAATGCAATAAATGGTAAAAATAGACTTCTGCATAAAAGGAGAGTGAAGATGAATTGTTTCTTCATCTCTTTTTCATCTCTTATTTTTCTATTTTCTCTATTGCTGATTAATATGTATTGGCCTAGTTTCTTTCTGTTCCTTTACAACTTATTTTTCAAGGTTTTTCTGATGTAATTATGCATGGTGACATTATTATGGCAACACTTTCCCTAAGGGAAATGGGAGAATTGGTGTAAGGCCATCACCTCAATCCATAGCTCATGTGACTGTAGGAAGGTGCTAATTGAATTCTTAGAATGTGACTGCACCGGTGTCAGTTTTCCATAATAAATTGCATATTTATTCCTTTCTGTATGATTATGTTTTGATAAAATGTTAATTATAAATCTGTCTACTTCTTTTTCTACCTTTCTTGTATACTGTCCTTGTGTCCTTTGGTAATGTAGATAAGAATAGCATTGTTAAACTAGACAATTGTTTAACTGTTCTGCTCATCTCATTACTAGATTACCCCATAATCTGCAGAAGATGGTTAAAGATTTATTATAATAATAATAATTATTATATTATTATCTGAATGTGGCTAAACATGCCCATATACCATTGGATGTCCCTGCATATCTCACGTAGTGAAGTAAATAAAAATCATAAACCCCTTTCTTTATCATAAGTAAGAGAAACATGGAGCTGGGAAGCTACTGACTGTTGAGCTTTGCATGTCGAACTATTATGTGTACTGTAGGAGTATCAGAGAGGTAGAATGAGACTACACTAGGAAATAGGTGATTGAGGACCAATAAGAAGGAGGTACACACAAGGAATTATGAGGCTTGTAGGACACTGTCATTAAGTGTAAATCCCTGGACACCTCCTACTTTCTCTAGTGTTTAAAGGAGTTGTTGATTTTTTTTGTAGACCCCAGGTGAAGGAAAATTAAAAAGAGTGTATACTTACCCCTGTCCTTACTTCTAGTCCGGCGGGGCTCTCCCATCACTGCTGGACACTGTTGTTATGCAGAGGCTCTTGCGGTGAAGTCACATCCACAGTCAATGTGACAACACGGTCGAACCATTGTATCCCAAAAGAGGCCAGCAGTAATGGGAGGAGCTGGCCTGGATTGGAGGAGGTAAAAAATGTATACCACATATACCACATTGCCAATAATAAAAAATGTAATCATTCAGAGCTAAATGATCAAGCAATATATTCCCAAGAGTTATTCATCAACCTCCTTTTCTTATCTCTATGGTGTTTTACAGGACTTCAGCTGTACTGCTCATTGCAGGAGAAAAAAGGAGCAGAAAAAAAGGCACAGAGATGCAGTTTTCCTTGAAGAAGTACATGTCAAAGTTTACTATGGTCACTTGCTCTATTAATTTGTACAATAAAAAAGCTTCAAATGTTTTTTTACTCTTTAACAAAAGGCTTCCATAGGCAGGTCAACAAAGCCTTTGGAAATCTGAGACCACATACTCAAAATCAAGAGGAACATCCAAATTTTACTGAATGTAAACTTGATATCTAATATTTAAAAAAAAACTAATTCAGAGGATGCTGGAAAAAATGACATCATACCTGAGAAGGAAGTCTATGGCCATCTGGTATTACACAGTGCTCTTATATTTTTTATTCTCAGCATAACATCCCATGAAGTTACTGTGTATACAGGACATACTGTAGCACATTATTTCACGATTTCCCATAAAAATAATGCTTCAACATGAGCACTGCATAATCCAGAAGATTTAATTCCAACTCTACAGACTCTACTCAGGAGTAAGCTCTGTTTCTGGAAGATGTCCAGTTCAATTTGAGCTTATGAGGCACATCTGTTGTATTTGCCGAGCTGATGTTATATTTGCACTAAACATATTCAACTGTGTCATTGGTCCCAGTGTCTGTACATAATCAACCACCTTCAATTAAAGGGACACGTGGCCCCTTCCAGCTGTAGACTACTGGCAGCAGGTGTCGGGAAGCAGCAATAGCTACATTTCAAGTAGGGGAAACATGTTTGTTACCTGGTATATATGCCTACATTAATTATTCTAGCTAGCATAGGTGGTTTTTTACCAATCACACAATAAAGCAGGAGGGCTAATGGTCATGAGAAATCAGAAAGTGATGGAAAAGTCTCTGCTTCATGTGAATTCTGCTGGTGAACTAGTGACTAGTTTACAATATTCATCATTAAACTGCAAAGTTCCTAAAACTGATAAAGCTTTTCTGAAGGGCTTTTAGCTTGTGTAATCCTTTTTTCACATTTTCTTCTTATAGTGCTCGCTTTAGAAGGGTTCCATGAAATTGCTCTCTTTTAGAAATCAATAGTACTTGAACTTTCAACAGTGAATAATAAAATTTCAATCTCTACACAATAGAAGAGACATCCTTTCTGCTCATGTATTGAAGAAAGAATAGCAACTGCCCAGTATATGAACAATACAATCACTTCCCGGCTCTACTTGATTGGCCGCCTCTGAAAACCAATGCTTCAAACTAATCCCTGGACATCCCCTGGGTGACATTTCTCATTTCTTATCATTTTTACAGCACACAACCCAAGCTTTATAAGACGGCTGGAGGGTTTGCGGACGGCTGTTATTAAAGCAGCTTTTACTGGTGCTGGAAAAGAGGACTTAACATTTACATTAACATATAATGATTGTTTGTATCCTATGAAATATGGATTTATTGTAGCTTAAAATCAAACTAATTACACAGTCAAGAATTTAATTGTTAACTAGACATGATGGATGAATTATAATAATAATAAAGAATCAGTGAAACAATTTAATATGAAAATGAGGAGAACTCTGTGATGATCTACACCATTTAGGTCAGTAAGGTATTTGTAATGTGCCTAGGTATGTAAGGGCAACTTATTTTCATTTTTACAGACACCTCCTGGACACACCGGCTCAAGGGGTCACAGGAAATGAGAGAAAATGGTCCATGCGATCTCCAGTGTCGCACAACATTTGCTCACAACCCTGAGTTTGGGCTGGGAGACCTCTTTCACTAGACCTAGTGAAACGGAGCACTCAGCACAATAGTTTTGCCAGCAGCTTCTTGTTAGATACAAGCCCAGTTCCTAACAGGACACCAGCTGAGGTATTGTATACGTTAGACAAGGAACACAGATTTGGGGATTAGTGGATCAAGATAGTGCATCTCATAGAAAGTGCATCTCAGTGTTGTGCCATCTCACAACCCATCAATATGAGCATATTTAACCTGTAATGTGCCACTACATGTACCACACTAATCTGTCCTTTTACCATGGTGTTGATTCAGTTGATCATTGGGGGTCCTGAGTCTGGACCTCCACGAAAAAGTTATTGTTGATCTATCCTATGAATAAGTAAGAAATTTAACCAACCTGTAAAATCTTCTAAAGCGCAAAATACTTGATTTATACCTTTCAGGAAAAATTTTTAAGAATTAGAAAAGTGGGGCAATTTTTTACAAACAGATATTTTCTCTATGAAAGGCGAGATATAAAAATAATTGTCAGGATTCGGGATCAGTGAATCCTCTGAACCACCGCGGGAGGTGGTACTAGCTGACATCTGGGACCAGAATCTAAGTGGCACCTGGTCTTCACCAGAGCCCGCTGCAAAGCAGGATGGTCTTGTTGCGGCAGGGTACCACCAGGTCATTCCACAGGTGCGACTAGTCTACAGTGGCAGTCGGGGTTGAGGTACCTTAGCAGAAGACGCAAGGTCAAGTCCAATCCATGGTCAGCAGTGGGAGGTCCAGGCAGATGGGAATGGGAACACAGGAACGAACAGGAACACACAGGACCGCAGGAGCGCAGAAACACGGTAACTCAGGAGCAAGAAGACACAGGAATGCAGGAATATTGCAGGAGAGCTTTCTCTAAGGTGTAGACACAAAGATCAGGCAGGGTGTGATGGGAGAGGCAGGTTTAAGAGCCTTCTGGGAAAATGGCCAGCGCGAATTAATGGTGCGCTGGCCCTTTAAATTTCCTGAAGGAGACGGGGGACGCGCGTGCACAGAGCGAGGACGGTAATCAGGAGCGGGGACAGGTAACACATGCCAGCACTGCGCCCACGGGACCGAGGATCACGGGTGAGCCCGCAACCCGCAATATGGGTCACAGGAGCACCAGTGGCAACAATTTAAAGGAGTATAAGAGAAACATTTATTTCCTGTACATACCAAATATATGGGATATATGTTGACCTACTATGGTATCTTTTTCAGCTCTCTGAAAGCAAATGTATCTGGTTTAAGTTTATGTGCTTTTAAAGTAACTTCACATAACTGCAGAATTAAATTTAAGGCTGTAGGTTCCTGCAAATGGGGGTATGTAATATAGCCATACCTGTAATTTCTGTTTAGAGAATTCTTATAGCCTGGGTCAGATTTAATATTGTAAAGAAATTGAAGAGCAAGATACAAGCTACACAGACAAAAACAGAACAATCAACCATTTATTCTAAATGTGATCTGCTGAATAGGTTTTTATTGTAGAAATTACTCTGTTTTTGGAACTAATTATCCTTACCTACCAAATTGCCAGGATACTGGGTCAGTGCCTGTATGAGCCATTAGATGTGATTGGTAACATTCAGAGATAAAGGAACAGTCAAAAGATGCTATTATTTCTGATTAGTCATGGCTTCAATGTGAGAACATTAGCAGATATATTACATAGAAATAAGGTTACTATTTCAGAATAAGGAGGTTGGAAAAATGGTGATGTAATAGTCTGTAGAAATAATCATGATGGAAATTCATCTGTTTTATTTAACTGATAATTAATATCAAACCATACGACAGAAAGCAGCGCTTACAGACCAAGCAACCCCATTACTTGAGCAAAAAAGGAATGAACTGCTAGAGTTTTGAATTACAGACATCCTTGTATTATATTGCTGGGCCGGTAGAAAGGGATAACATGCACCTAACAAGCAATGCAAAACAAGTTCTCCAAGATGTTGCAACAAATACTGTTGTTACAAACTACTCCTTAAAAACATATACGTACAATAAAACAAACTTTAAAATACATAAACAGATATAACACAGTAAGACATTGCAACCTGTACAATCAAGTCATCAGGATTAATATTCTACCCTTTTAAATCTGTGAAATAACTGCGATGATGGCGCTCTTTGCTGGTTCCAGCAGCTGAAAAAATTACCTACCGAACTCCTTCCACCTGATGTACCTTCTGCATGCCATAAATGCCCAGTTCCCAGTGGATCAATTGGTAGATAATCACTTCCCCATCCCTCTCATTCTCCTACAGGCCCCAGGTAAAGCCCTTATTTTTCATCTATACGGTGAACTTTTATCTACCTACATTAAATAAACATCTGTCCCGGCAAGAGCATGCTGCTGGATTGAGCTTGGCACCCTGATAGATGAGGAATAGGACATTGCTCTATCTATGTCTAAAATGGTTTCCCTAACCTGCGAGGTAGTTTGTCTTAATTCTACATACTTCACCAGGCATATCTAACAACTGCCACAGTTAGTAAATTTCGTACTGGCTTTCCAGGCCTGTGCCCTAAGAGCTCTTTCCTACACCTACTATGGTCCTGCCCAGTGTTTAGGGGTACTGGGAACAAGTTCATAAATTCCTTTTTGACTAATGGGTGTAACGGTCCCTGAGGACCCTAAGTTATCCCTACTCCTGGTGGACCCAGAACTGTTCCATTTTACCACAGACCGTTCTCTCCTTAAGCCCTGGATGCCAGGAAAATGGTGCCAGATTCTGGATGGCTGCCAATCCCCAACCATCTGTGACTGGATTTAGTAAATTGATGCGGCTCCTCCCCTCAAGAAGTGAATATATATCCACAGTAAAAGATGGACTAATGCTTGAATCACCATTTACCCCTCAAATTCCTAGTCACACAGTTAAATCTCAATTGTAGTCTCAGTCATCTCTATTGAATGCTATTGTTGGATCTGGATCCCAAGGTGACGTTGTGATGCAGGTGCATGGTGGCGTAATCTGTTTGTTTTTCTTTTCCTCATAACATTGCTTGTAATGTTTATTTTGTTTCAATGTACAGTCTGAAAGCTACAGGTTTTTTTTGCTGTCAAATTTGAGAACTTTTACACCTACAGTCATGTGGTGATGACTTTCTGTTTGCAACGGCCTCTGTATGCTTATCTTGGACTCATGCTCCTTTTTGGTGCCTCTACATTGAGTCCTGCAAAACCAATCCTCATATGCTTTATTCAATGTGTATCTTGTCTCTCCATGTTCTCCATAATAAAGTTCATTGCTGATTTAAAAAAAAAAAAGATTTAAATCAAAGGTTATTAATTGTCGGGTGTTATTACCTTCACCCTTAATCCAGTTTTCCAAAATCCACCTCTAATACCTTCAGTGTCTACTACCAAGGAATCCATGCAGGTGGATAGAGATCAGCTATCCTCCCAAGAGCGATTCAGGCTCTTTGTGCCAGCTCAGAGCATTTTCTTCTGCCTTGTCCAGTCTGTCCTCAGCGTCCAGGAAATGCACACACCTAGGGTTCTTCGGAGAAGTGTCCCTAGAGGAGAGCAAAGCTTCTCCACCCCTTAACATACCTCTTCTACTCATCTCCAGGACAGGTCCTCAGTTTCCTGGATTCCAGAATGGTTACTGTGAAGCTTTACTTATAGACAATGCCCCTACATTTGGAAAGGCGCCATACACTAATGAGTTAAGTTATGTATAAGAATAATTTAGAAACATGATAATTAATGAAACAATGAATGCTTTGCTGGTTCAAAGGATCTCTTTCCTCCGCAACTTGTTCTGCAGTGCTTCAGGCAACAGAAGACAGACATTTACCCAAACTCACCAGGGGAAAAGATGTCACACTGGGATTCTTGCTGGGTACATCTGCTTCAAAGGCTGCAAATCTCAGTGATTAATATGTCCCTTTTATCAATGTTTGAGGCCCCTTCGTATAACAAGAAAAAATTGGATGGTGAAGCAAGACTTTACATTAAAGCAAAAATCCAAGTTGAAGCAATGGTGCTGGCCAGATACTGCTGTACTTTATCTTTTCTCATTGAATAAGTGAATGTGTCCTGTGTATACCCCAAGAAGAGGTTAGTGCTTTACCAATGCTTATCTACGTATATTTCTCCTTCACTAAGACTCAGACCATACCTACACCATGATCAGATGTGTCCATATGTGGGAAATTGCCCTCATTGTCCACCAAATTTGATGGTTTTAGTAAGCAGCATGGTTAATGAAGATTAAAGGAATTCTATTCATTCGGGGCTAAAGTATGGATTATTGAAAGCGCCTTTGTCTTTTATTTTCCATTCCTTTGTTTCTTCCCTTTGTTTTTATAAAGCCAGATATTCATATAAAGAGACAGAAATATTTATTTTCATTGTTGCTAGCGCTTTGTGATATCTGCATACTTGTATGTAGCCATGAGCAAGTAATGCATGGAATCATATTTATGTAAGTAAATAAGGATCAAGAATACATTTTCACAAATAACATGTTTTAACATTGAAACTCAAAGAAAAAAGAAGTGTGTTACTAGGACCAAAGCGTACAATCAAACAATCGCATATTAGAACAATTTTAATGAAATACATGACTACACATATTAAAATCAATTAAAAAACACAAAGAACACAGGGTAGAGGGAGTATAATGACCCCACTCTATCCACCTCCCCTAACCGCAATATGCTAGCCTATAAATCACATCAAATAATCAGGGTAAAATACCCGGGTAATAACCTGTGTGTGGCCACATGAAATACAATAAACATGCAAAAATACACCATAGATGGAACGAATAATTATATAAGACCTTACATGCCAAAAAGTGCCCAGTGCTTGCAGTAAACAGGACTGGATGGGTAAACCTGATGCAAAGTAAAGTGCCAGTGCCAAAAACAATCCTCAGTCTCCCTGCACCTCAAAGGCAAACTGGGCACAACCGGGTACGCCAATCACCCGGAGTTCGGCGCTAGAAGGCAAAAGAACCACAACACATGTAGCAATTGGCGGTAGGGGTGGAAGGAATGTTTTAACATTGTATAATTTATTGAAAAACTATATAACCAGCAATATATAACAATTTATTGCTATCCATGATAAATGTTTTATTTTATTATGCCAAAATATTTTCCTAAATTTACCAGATGCCACAATATAGGCATTCATATTGCCCGTCACCTAAAGACTCCCATGGTAAAAAATCACTTATAGTGTAAGGCAGTCTGCAATATTTACAGCAGTTTAACATTTACGGGTAAAAAGAGATACACATGAGAAATTGGGGTCAGAAATATGCGTCACTTAGGTTCATCTACGTGGAGAAGAGGTTTTTATGTACAAGGTTTCACCTTTTTAACACAGGCTTTTCCATTTTTGTAAGAGCTTTTGTTAGGTGGAACAAATTGTACTTAGTGGCAACGTTTCATAATCCATGCAGTGCATTGGAAAGATGGAAAAGATTGACAAACAATCCTAATAGTGCCCTTTTTGTATAGGCTTTGTTTTTACAGCAGTCAGTGTGTGGTAGGAATGACTCATTGCCTGGGTTCAGTACCAGCATGAAGATACCAAATCCATACAGTTCCATTTAGTTCCACAATATTCTGACACTGATTACTATATTAAACTACAATAAAGCTGTGTTACAACTTGTAATTTGTTTTGATACCATTTTGGGAACTGTACAACTTTTTATGAGTGGCGCTATGGTGACAAGTGATGATTTCAAAATTATTTTTTTTCAGACAATTTTTATTTGTTTTTAATACCTACAAAATGATTTCCACAAACAATAAATGTCCATATACTACCTTAATTAACCAAAAAAGTACATATACAAGTATATTCAGGACCGTATGCACAATAATAAACCAAGTGATATTTAATAACAAAAATGTTTGGATCTTTATTTCAATATATAAAATACAACTGGTCACTAAAATTTTAGAAAACGTGTATTAGTAAAGAAACCTGAAAATTTTAGGTGCAAAATAAGCCCACTATAGACATCTACATGCAAGTTAACATTGTGTCCAAAAAGAGTATATCATAGACACTGACCTGGTGTTGTGTTATACAGTATATTCCCATGTTGAGTACATCACGTGCGCAGGTATTGCGCACGTCATCATTACCATCAACATAGCCTTCAACATCACTTCAATATCTGAGCCCATAAATACTCTATCCTCTAAGGATGTCTTATTTAACCACATGAATGTTCTTCCTTTAACTAGCTGAAGACACGGGACTAAATAGAACATTCTAAATGGCGGCCTGTTGCCGCATTTGGACGATCTATTTCGTCCATCAGATCACACTGACACTGCTAGTGTGCCAGCGGAATCTGCAGAAGGAGATCTCTCCTTGCCTGGCAGTTTAACGATCAAGCACAATTTCAGTAGCCAAGGAGAGAGACAGAAGGAACAGTGTTCTCTCTGTCTCTGACCAAGACTTCTATGTCTGCCATGTACGGTGACCTATTAGCCCCAGGCTAAGACTGGGTCTAATAGGTAAACTGTCATTAAAACACTGACAGATAAAATACATTCCAGTACAGATATACTGCAATGTATTGTATGAGGGATCAAGATATCCCCCGTGTAAAATGTAAAAAAATTAAATAAATAAAAGATTTTAAAAAACGACAAAAATCACTGATTCCCTATGTATAATTCTTTTTTGCATTAATTCTGTGTCCTGAAGGCTATTAGTTCTGTGTCCTGAAGGCTATTTTAGGCCATGTCCTTAAAGTGGTATTCCCACAGAGACAAGTTTCTTAAATGTACTCAGGATACCAAAATAAACATTGATTGTTATTAACAAAAATCCAGTATTTCACAGATATAAGTCCAACCTGTCTCTATCAGTCCTGGTGTACACAATTTTGGTTGCCCCTAGACACGACCTTGGATCTTATGATTTTAGGGTCGTGGGAAGACATCTTGCTTTTCTGTGTGACGCTCTCTGCTCCCTGCCTCTAGCCCCCACCCTTGCATTCCAGGACAAGCTCAGACACACACATTCACTTCCTGCTGGCTAGCTCAGGAGGAGAGTAAAGATCTGCAAACAGACTGGGGCTCATTGACTAAGGATCGCACACGCACTTTTGTTGGACTGCGCACCATTTTTGGTGCTAGAACGACCCACGCAATCCTTTTTGTGGCGCAGCTGCGCTGGCTTCCATGTGGGTCTGCCATTGGAGAGTCTGACTGATTCGGACTGAGCTCAGGATTTAACTTTAACTAATTTTGTCACAAGCCCAAGCACTTAGATGCACCACTAAAAGGATGGTGAACTCTGTTGGACATGAGCGGGGAAGCAACACATTCATGACTTCTGGCGCACGATCTCAGTTAATTGTGGCATGGTGAATTATAGTCGGACAATGCCCTTTCTGTGAGCTCCGGTGACCCTGTAAGTAAATGTCCCCCTATGTGTTAAAGGTGAGATATAGCAGAGCTATGTATGTTATTATGTCTGTGATAGCATAGAGTCACATGTAATATGCATTTCATGGATCTAATCTCTCATCTCTGATCTGTCTCATCCCTCTTTCAGATACGAGTACAATGGGGCACATTTACTCACCCGTCCTCTGGAGTTCATTAAAAGTTCATTGTCCGACGAGAATGCACTGTGACGCGATTCACTAAAATGGTGCGATCGATATCCTGCATATGTCGCTTCCCCTCTCAGGTCCGACAGAGTTCACCTTCTTCTTCCTGGTGCATGTAAGAGCTTGATCTTGCGACACAATTTGAATGTTAAATCCTGCGCTCAGTCCGAATCAGTCGGATCGTCAGACAGCGTGCCCCCTGATTTCTGTTGCATTCCGGCGAAAGTGCGGCCGTGGACCCTTAGTAAATAAGCCCCAATGTTCAGAAGCTAAATGAAAGTGTATATAAACCTTGTAACCTGGTAATCTAACCACATCTTCAGCACACAGAGCTAAATGGATCATAATGTGTCTGGCTTGACAGTCCCCGCCCACACCCTGACCATCACAGAGTCATAGGAGCTAAAATCGCAATTAAACTGAGGAAAATTGTAAAGTAAGGGGGTTAAAATTATCTTTATTGTGTAAACATAACTAGGGGTTTAAAATTTGAGAATTTTCTTTCCTGGGCAAACTCCTTTAAGGTTTTAAGCATGTCTTTTGAATTCTGCTAAGTTTCCACCAATCCTTTCTGAAACCACATATTGGTCCTGGCCACTGTTGTGATCACACCCTCTGTTCACATTACATCCCTACAGACAAGCTGAAGTTGATAGTTGTCGAATGGGCCCTCTGTCTTAAGATAAATGTGGATTAAAATTGACATTGGTTCAGTTTCAATGAGTGTTACTGATTTTCTAATAATTATCAACAAAAATACACTCACTGATTTAATCTAAAACCTGTTAATTTGTTAAATATTCAAGCTGGAAGACATGACGGAAATAATCTTCTGAAAATTCTGCTCAGACAGAAAGAAATGAAAGAGAAACAGACAGTTCCCCTTTTTTTCTCACCAAAATTGTTAATGAAATTCTATGTAAATCACAAGAAGTAACTCCATTATATCATATTGATATTCAAAGCAAAGCTCCATAGACCCTGCTAATTACTTCTCTTCTTTGTGTCAATGCGTGTATATGCTCATGTTGTTATTTGCATACATACTGCTTATTTCCCCAAAGTGCTATCAATTGAATTTGTGTTTATGAAATGATGTCGTGAAACTCGAAGGCTTATTGTGAGAAAAGTGTGCCTGCCATCCAGCGATTGTTACTTTATTGTAACCCACTCCAGAATTACATGTGTTCTCCTGATGTATTTAGCTTTTAAAATGTCTTTCCAAACAATAGGAGAAGTTAAAAGCAATAACTTCTTATTATAGAACAAATTGTGGAGATTCTCCCCATACAGTTATCCTACTAATGCATCCCAAGTTTCTACACATCTCCTTAGAGCCTCTATTGTACCACAGCATAGAGAATACAGTATGAAGATCAATACATTAAAAAGCACTGCTCATATTGATTTGTTAATGCACCATTAATCTTCTTGTGTAGTTTACAGAAAATTAGATTTCTGACTCATTATACTCATGGGAAAATGTATTTTTCCTGGTCATATCTCGATAAATGTGTGTATTTGTATTAAACTGTGTAAATATATTTTTGTTTAGCTTGTGCAATCCCTCTTAATAAAAAGTCACGTGTGAATAACTTATTTTGACACCATAAGACCCACTGCAGGAGACATCACAGTATGTAATGTCACCATGTCACTACAGTGTAGAAATATACAGATCAAATCAGGATACAGGCTGTCCCCTGCGTAAGAGCGACTTACAGACCACCCCTAGTTTCAAACGGACCTCTGGATGTTGGTAATTTACTGTACTTTAGCCTTATGCTACAATAAAGAGTTATAATAGCTATTAAAGGTGTCTGCAATGAAGATTTATTGTTAATCCTGGTTCTTATGACAACCCAACATTTTTAAAATCCAGTTGTCCCAAAGACCAAAAAAAAATTGTTTGGGCTTACAATTATAAAATATACAGTTTCTACTTACATATAAATTCAACTTAAGAACAAACCTACAGAACCTATCTTGTATGTCCGACTGTGGGACTAATAAAGGATTATCTTATGTTATGTAATCCGGGGACTGCCTGTATAGTATATGACTAGATTTCATAAATGATTCCAAAATTATGTATTATACCTGTGTTATCTAGTATAGAACGTTCACCGGCTAAAAAAAATTAGTAAATTACAGTAATATTTATGCTATAGTGTCTAGTACCAGTGGCGTTCAGTTCCAGTGAATAAGCAATTGATCACAGACTAAGTGCAAAGACTAGGGTACATCTGGGGTCATTTGTTCAGGATGCTACTTAGAGCATCTTAGGGAACCACATAGAAAGTCACTTGCTATTAATATAGTCCCCTGAACTTAAAGGGAACCTACCACCACAGATCTACCTATGAAGGTAGATCCGGTGGAAGGTTCCCTTATGTAGAGTAGTATAGCCCTTTTTAGGGCTAAAGCATTTGTGGGCCAGAACTTTTATACATTTTAATTTCCCTAATATGTACATTTTTTAAAGAGGCTACTGGGACATAGAGTAGCCGAAGATGATGGTACACGGTGCGACAACTCCACGCCTCAGTAGCCTCTTGCGTTCCGCCTACCAATGCATCTTCAACGCGCAGCTACCAGAAGCCGGGTTCTGCGCATGAGCTGTGGCTACGTCTTCGGATCCGAGACTGTGCAGCTGGTGGTCTGCTCTCTGCGCATGCGCAGAACCCACCTACCAATGCATCTTCAGAAGCTGTGCTCACTCATCTGCGAAGCCGGGTTCTGCGCATGAGCAGTAGCTACGTATTCGGAGCCGAGACCACGCAGCTGGCGGCCTGCTCTCTGCGCATGCGCTGAAGCCAACATCGTAGCCAAGTGCATACAATAACTCAAACATGTATCTACTTTCTGTAGCTTAGGGTTGTCTGAGTATAGTGAGGAGGCCCAATCCTGCAGGTGACCTTTAGCAAAGTCATTATCATTCCTACCCACTTGGATTCAGTACCTGAGGACTGGGGTTTCAGCCAGAAGCATAACCTGACTTATGATTGCCTGTGAAAACATCAGGTAAGTGGACCTTGGGTTTTCTCTCCTCCTGCCTTGTCAAACACATGAAATAAAAATTGGAAGACGGAGCCCTTGTCTTTTTTCTATTGTATGATGGTATGATTTTCTTGAAAGGATATGACAACCACCACCTAAGGCTACATTCACACGATGTATGCCCGCCGCCCGCCATACATCGGCGCTGCGGAGAGGAGCAGGGGATGAGCGCTGCTCACCCCCGCCCCTATAGGAAGATACAGCGCACGGCGCTATGAAGGCATTCAGCCAGGAGCTGTAAACAATGCGTAGAAAAGAGTAACGGCACTCACCCGCTAGATAGTAAATTGTAGCTTCCTTTATTTAAGCAAAAAAACACATGCAGGGAGAAGCAAGTGTTGGCAATGGGGCCGTTTCGCGCTCAGTAGCGCTTTCTCAAGCCGAGCTGAGCCAGGAGCTGACTGTCTGTTTTCTGCAGCAGACCCAGCAGATTAGATCACAGACAACAACCTCTACAATTCTGTGGTCAAATGTGACCAAGGTATTTAAGAGATTTGTTTTTATTTTGTTAGTTTCCGGCACAGTGAGATCACAGAAATGGCAGCTGGGAGATCACTGAAGGCTCTCAGGTCTTCCAGTGTCAGATTACTATTAGGCCCTTCATAGTTGTGTCATTGTTCTACATACAGAACAATCCTGAAATATTAAAACACTAATACGTGTTATATCTATTTGATGACTCATCCCACTATTTGCATACAGTTACGTAAGGTACGCACATAAGGATACCATACCTATTAACTGTCAATGCACAACAACATAAGTCATTATGACACTACTCACAGTCAGCAGTGAGGTGTGTTACTGCAAGTCCAAAAGTCTGACAAATAATTCCATCATTATTAGAGTCTTAATAATATTTTGTAGCTTTGTACTATAAGTACATGTAGAAACATATAAAACATGTAAGAGTATTTTAGCCTACTTTAATAAATCTTGGTTCTTTGTAGATAGACAGTCTGTCATGGCTTTCATTGTTTTCTGTGTAAGAAACTGTACTTCCTAGTGACAACATTTCATATTCCATGCCGGTTACTGGGAAGCTGGAAAAAAATTTCAAAGGCAATTAAATTGTAGAAAAATCACATTTGTGCCTTATTCTTATGGACACAGTTTTTACAGATTTCCCTATGTGTTCAAAATGACACCTTTACTTTATTCCTTGGGTTGGCACGATCATGGGGATACCAAATTTATATAGGTTTTAGCATCTTTTAATAGATTTTTAAAAATTTTAATCTTTTGTACAAAAAAATGTTTTCTTCATTTTGCCCTATTCTGACGCTAATAACATTTTCATATTTCAATATACAGTGCTGTCTATAATATTATTTTTTTGTGGGACATGACATTTGCATTGCTACTATTGTGGGGACAGTTTGATCACTTTTTATAAAAAATATTGGGGCTCATTTACTAAGGGTCCAAACACCGCACTTTCGTCGGGTTTCCTGAATATTTCCGTTTTGCGCCAAATTGCCCCAGGATTTTGGCGCACGCGAGATCAGATTTTGGCACATCGGCGCCGCCTTGCACGCAACAGAAATCGGGGGTGTGGCCATCAGACAACCCTACAGATTTGAACAAACCGCACAATTTAAAAAAGGATTTGTGTCGCAAGATCAAGCAGTTACATGCACCAGGAAGAAGCAGGTGAACTCCGGCGGACCTTGGCGCAGCAGCGACACAGAAAGGGACTCGGAAGCATGATGTTAGTGAATAGCGCTGGACTTCATCCACATCGGACAACGTACCGCAGGATCGCAACGGGAGTAATTCTGAGTTTTCCTCTGCTTATACTAAAGGCTTAGACAGGGGCATAACTTGAGGGGGTGCAGAGGTTACAGTCGCCCCCGGATCCAAGAGGTTTAGGGGGCCCTTATGGTGTCACTTTCCCAAATGATAAGACTATTACTATAAACTATACATTATATTCGGGGGCCTGGCACAGTCTTTGAACTGGGACTAATCAGTTTCTAGTTACGCCACTATTAAATATACGAAATAACACATTCTCTAATTTAATGTTATTAACAAAAATACAGCATTTCACAGATATAATTCCAACTTTTCAGTCCTGGTAAACACTACTTTGGTTTGCCCTGGATCCAACCCTGACCCTGGTCTCCTGTCTGACCCTGCACTGAGCAGCTCTCTGCCTCTAGCCCTCACCCATGCATTCCAGGATAAGCTCACACAGAGACTTCCTGATGGCAAACAGCAGCAGCATGAGGACAGTAAAGCTACAAGCTACAGACAGATAAGGTCTTTATCCAGTAGAGAGGGGGTATTACTGATAATACTGATGGTGTATGTTATGGCTGTTATAGCAGGGCTGAAAATGTCTGATCTCTCTTTCTATGTGTAAGATAGATACTAGTACAATGTTCAGAAGGTAAATGAATGTGTATATAAACTTGTACCCTGATAATCTTACCACATTAGCAGCACACAGCATTTCACAAAGCACTAGAGGCCTCCTAATGTGTCTGCTTACGGAGTCACGCCCACACTGACCATCAATGTGTAATAGCAGCTAACACAGCAGTAAAATTGTAAAGTAAGTGGGATAAGAATGGCCAAACCTCTTAGGGAAATAATAGAAACCTTATTAGGTAGATTCGTGATGGTAGGTTTGCTTCAACCATTCTCTTCCCTTTAGGGTGTTCAGTTATATATTTTTTTCTCTATATATTTCAAAATCATATGTTTCTAAACAACATTTACAACAAAAATTAATTATAGAGGACGAGGTCATGTGACAGAGCTCTCTGTGTGTATGTAGCAGTGCTGGACTTGTATGGCATAGTCCAAAATGCGTCACCATTGCCTGCGTTTTTTTGTTTCCTGTGTCTTGTGTCTCCATGTCCCCTGTCTCCACAATGCATTTATACATTTTTTAAGAAGATGAATTAAACATAAATTTTTAACAGATTGAATACTTTGTTTACCTGAGCTGGACTCCACTTGCCTTCTTTTATGTGAAACGCCAATAACTACTATAATACTGCCCCTTATGTACAAGAACATAACTATTATAATACTGCCCCATATGTACAAGCATATTATTACTATAACACTGCCTCCATGTAGAAGAATATAACTACTATAATATTGCCCCCTATGTACAAGAATATAACTACTATAATATTGCCCCCTATGTACAAGAATATAACTACTATAATACTGCGCCCTATGTACAGGAATATAACTACTATAATACTGCCCCTATGTACAAGAATATAACTACTATAATACTGCCCCTATGTACAAGAATATAACTACTATAATACTGCCTCATATGTACAAGAATATAATTACTAAAATATTTCTCCTTACATACAAGAATATAACTACTATGATACTGCTCCATATGTACAAGAGTATAACTACTATAATACTGTCCCTAAGTACAAGATTATAACTACTATAATACTGCCCCCCTTATGTACAAGAATATAACTAATATAATACTGCTCCGTATGTACAAGTTTATAACTACTATGATACTGCCCCCCATGTACAAGAATTTAACTACTACAAAGCTGCTCTCCCCCTCCACAGACAGTTAGCCCCCCCCACCAAGTCTTGTCTCTCTCCTCACTCAGGCAGCCCCCTCCATATCTGCTACCCCCTTCTCACACAGCAAACTCCCCCAGGTCTCACATAGCAAGCCCCTGGGTTTAGTCTTGCATATATCCACAGAATCCCCCCCCCCCCCCCCCCCCCCCCCCCCCGGGTCTATTCCTCCCTCTGCAAAAAGAATCCCACCCTAGGTCTGCCCCCTCCTCCTCACACAGAATCACTCTACCCCCCAGGTGTGGGTCTCACGACATGTCCAGCAGTATATATGTAGCCCCCAGAAATGCCCCAGTAGTATATAGGTAGCCCTCACACATGTCCCAGCAGTATATAGGAAGCCCCCACACAAGCCCAAAAGTATATAAGTAGCCCCCCACATGCCCCAGCAGCATATAGTACCTCCACACACGCCCCAATAGTATATAGTAGCCCCACACATGCCTCAGCAGTATATAATAGCCCCACACATGCCCCAGCAGTATATGGTAGCAGCCGCACATACTCAGCAGTATATAGAAAGCCCCCACACATGCCCCAGCAGTATATAGGTAGCCCCCACACATGCCTCAGCAGTATATAGTAGGCCCCGCATATGCACCAGCAGTATACAGTAGCCACCACACATGCCCCAGCAGTATATATTAGCCCCCACAATGCCCCAGCAGTATATAGTAGACCCCACACATACCCCAGCAGTATATAGGTAACCCCCACACATGCCCCAGCAGTATATATGCAACAGAGCCAAATTAAAAAAAATGAAAACTCATCTGCCTGCACTCCCTGTAGCCGCCTCCTCCGCGCTCCCGAGTTCTTCTCCAGGCTCCAACGTTGTTGCTTAGATGACAGTGCCTGAGTCATAGAGATTCACACTGCATTAATGATAGTATTGAATAAAGGAAGTGTTCCTGTATGTAAGGTACTAGATAGCATTAATGTCTGACACACACACTGACGGAATAGTGTGTGTGTGAGACAGCATCAATATGTGTAGTGTCAGTTATTTGTAATCTTGTCATCATTTTCTCAGGGTGTGGGCACTTTTTAAAGTTTTGTCTATAAATTCTGCAGGCTGAATATAACAGGGAATCAGGCGTATTCTGCTGGGGGGGGGGGGCAGCATTTAAGTTTTCACCTCAGACACAAAACTATCTGTATAACAATGCATATGAAATACAAAATGCATGTGTAACAATTCTTATCATATAAAATTCAGAAACAACGTGACGGTGTGTTTTAGGTCAAATTAAATGTTTATTATGTGTACAAAGAAAAAGAAATATGTTTGTTGTGTGCATTGTGAAAGTGAAATAATGTCTCATTATCTTGTATTTTTGGAAAGATTCCCTCAACTCAACAAGACACAGCAAGTTCCTGTATTCAAGCTGCTACAAAAACATAAGTCACCGGGCCTGCTGAGCTGTGATTTATTCCCACGTGGCAGTAACAGCTGACCTACATGGACACAATAAGTTAACAATGAATTTTCGGATGTAAAATGTCTCAATTGAAAAATAGACGTGTTTCCTTGTTTTATAAGGTAGTTCATTGTTTGCTAAGTCACAGGAAACTCAAACACAATACTGGCATTAGAATGTCTCAAACACATGACCATCCCAAATGAAAATAGGATATAGGAAAATAGGATTCCTGGATATTTCACTAAATCAAGGATTTGGGTACACCTGTCATATGACAGGTTTACATATACATTCTGCCGGGATGTTGGATCTACACACTGTACATCGTACAGCAGTAAGGGCTGTCTACAGAGGGCTCAAAGGGTATCCGCTGTAGTACAAAATATAAAAAGTATTATTTCCTGGAGGTGAACCCCATAATGGAAAAAAGCGCCTGAATATTAAGATTGACACTTTTTCGTCATTTTGCAATACATTAATGTATTTAATAAAAAGGGATCAAAAGTTTGTACAGTTCCAAAAATAGTATAAATGAAAATGTCCGCTTGTCCTGCAAAATTTTTTTAAATTCTTATACAGCTCCATATATGAAGTATGAAAGTTTTTGGCGTCAGAATATGGCAAAACTAAGAATTTAAGAGATTTTGATTTTTTTTTACTATTAAAACATAAAACCTATATAAATCTCGTATCTCTCTGATCGTACGACTCAATGAATAATGGTGAGCCGTTATTTGGACTACACAAGATAAGATATAAGGAAAATGGCCCCCAGGCATATGGCGCACCTGTGTTTTCTTTTTTGCAATTCTAACACATTTTTTCCAGCTTCCCTGTACAATAAACAAAATATATAGGGGCACATTTACTTACCCATCTGAGTCACGATCCCCGATCCGGACTCTCCGATGACAATGCACTGTGCTGCAATCCACGTAGATCCTGCGCCCAATATCCTGCATGTGTCGCTCCCCGCTCAGGTAAGCCAGAGTTCACCTTCTTCTTCTAGTATACAGCCAGTCCCCTGCCAAGCGCATAAAATATAAAAAAACGTAATACTCACCCTCCGGTGTCCAGATCGCTGGCGCGGGTCCTGATCTTCAGCGGGAGGCTCCCGATCTTCAGTGGGGGTCCTGGCGGCTCCTCTTCTCTCTTCTTTCTTCTGTAGCCGGCAGATCGCGTCCATGCGATCTGCCGGCGGGCGCGCACTATGATGCCGTGGTGTCGCTGCTGACTCGTGTATAAGCCGAGGTGAGTTTTTTCAGCACACTTTTTGTACTCGGCTTATACACGAGTATATATGGTACTTTAGGAATGATACAAAAATAAATTATGCTCCAGTGAAGGGTTGATGGATGCTCAGAGTATTAAAATTAAAATTGTGCATGCCACCTTTATTAACAACAACTGCTCTCCCTTATTGCCCCGGTCACATTGTCCCCAACACAGTAGGCATGGCACAGTGTTCCCCCACACAATAGCCAAATCTTAGTAACCCCCCTCCCATAATAGCCCCAAGTCATAGTGTCCCCCACACTGTAGTCAAATCATAGTGTCCCCCTCACAGTAGCCAGTCACATTGTCTCCTTCCCAGACCCAAGTTATAGTGTTCTCCACAGTACCCCTATGTCACATTGTCCCCCACACAGTATCCAAGTCAAAGCGTACCCCACAGTAGCCCCAGGTTACATTGTCTCCAACACAGTAGGCAAGTCACAGTGTTCCCCACACATTGTCCTGAGTCACATTTTCTCCAACACAATAGCTAAGTCACTGTGTGCCCTACAGAATCCTAAAATCATAGTGTCCTTCACAGTACCCCCATGTCCCAGTGTCCCCCACAGTAGTCCAAAGTCACAGTATCCCCCACACAGTAGCCAAGTCACAGTACACCCCACAATAGCCCCATGTCACATTGTCCCCAACACAGTAGCCCCAAGTCATAGTGTCTCCCTACAGTAGCCAAAATTCACAGTGTCACCCACACAGTAGCCAAATTTATGTGTCCCTCACACTGAAGCCAAGTCACATTGTCTACCAAAAAATAGCCAAACCTGAGTGTACTCCACAGTAGCTGCAAGTCACAGTGTTCCTTACACAGTAGCCGAGTTACAAGGTCCCTCACACAGTAGCATACCATACAGGGGCTTTAGTCGTGGGCCCAGCCAAAGTAGAGGTCCCATGACTCAGAGACCCACTATTGCCTACCCCTGTGTTGATTAATGGTACAAGGGTTAGGATCTGACCAGAAAGAAGCTCCGGATACCACCACCTTTTAGTTTGTCAGTGGAGCTTAGGAGCTTCTAGCTCCTTGCCTCGCTGCTTTCCCAATGGTGCCAGTGACATGTGATGATGCGTCTGCTGGCACCAGATCACATGATGCATAGCTGACCTGGTAAGGGCAGACACATCATGACATCATCACCCATCCTCCTGCATCTGAATCGGATGCCAAGAGAAGAGAAACAAGGTAAGTATTGTATTTTATTTATTTTTCCTAAACTATGGGTGCATTGTTACTATTAAGTTACCAAACAATACTAATACTAAACAAATGGGTCACTGGAACTTGGCAACTATTTCGGGGAACTGGCATTAAGCTACTCTCAGGCGCTAACCTTTGGATAATATGGGGGGGGAATTGGGACTTTACTAATGTGGGAGGTGACATTGGGACTTTTGGCTACTGTGGGGGCAATGTAAATATTGGCTGTGCAGGGTTCTGTGATTATTAGCTACTATATGGGCACTGTGACTATATTAGCTACAGAGGAAGGCACTGTGACAACATTGGATACGGCCAGTGGCACACTGTTAAAGATCATGTGCAAAATCCGTATATACTTCGCTACTGTGTGGCAGTATATGATAGGATTGATCAGAAAACCTTGTTTTAAAGTTACCCTATGGGGTCTGAAAAAAGTTAACAAAATTTTTAAGTTCATTCTGCTTTCGATAGAACTGATATAAAAATAAATACAGTCACTATTAAGTATAATCTGTTATGCAGAAAACAAGAAACACACTGCTCTATACATGAAAAAAATAAAAAGTTATAGATTTTTGAAGGTGCGAGTGAATAATGGAATCACAAAAACAAAAAAGGGACAAGTCGTGAAGGGTTAATCATCCAGCATCAGACACAATGATTACTGTCTTGTTGTACTCTGCACTGGTCTAATGACTGACACATTAATAAGTCTCCCCATGGTGTTTCTCCTTAAAGCAAAATGTGTACACAAGACAAGGAAAGCACATGATCCAGTATTGCTCAATAGGGAAATACCAACTTTCCCTTCTATACTGTAACATGTTTCATCACGTTGCTTCAAAACAATATTTAGTGCAACTACATAGGTGAAGCTATTCGATAATCCTCCAAAGCATAAAAACTTGGTTTTACAATACTTCATGATCTTCACAGTCTGCTGAAAAACAATCCTATAAATCCTTCCTTGTGCAATAATGATGAAATCCTGATAAAGAGCCACTGTCTCATGAGAGGTTTTAAAAACAGATGTAGACAACATGAATCTCTGATGTACAGTATAGATGATAAGTATGATTCCTAGGGATTCAAGAGCTGGAACACCATTGATCAGAAGTAAATAGAGCATCAGAGCACTTATGTGATTAACACCTTAACTATCTACAGGGCTTGTACTTGACTATCGCCATCGATCCAATAAAAGTGATTGTACTACAATTTTTTTACATCTTGAGAACTTGATGACGTTAGTTTTCATGATCCTAGAGGTCCATGCAGGTTGGCCTCAGAAATGTCATTGAAAGTTGCATCAGAAATGTGTTTGATTAAAGATATAGATCAGGGGTACGGAACCTTTGGCTCGGGAGCCAGATGTGGCTCTTTTGTTGGCTGATCTTTGATACATAGTGATGGCTGCTGTGTGTGTCAGACTGATCACTGAGAAAAATATTACACATTTGGCTAGGAAAGATCCAGAGTGTAGAGTGCTGGTCTAGACCTATTGGGAATCAATATTTACATTCAAATTGCATTGCTGCAAATAGAGGTCTTTTGACCAAAAATAAAGAATATAAAATTTAACTTTTATTTCTATTTGTCTAATAGCGATTCAAAACTCAATCTGTAATTGTTGTTTGAAATCAATATACTGAATCAAGGCTATTATTAAAATCTTTACGTGATAGCGGAAGGTGAGTATTATTATATATCAGAAACGGGACCTTTGGAATGTAAACCCGTATAGTATGTGTGTGCAGGTTTCCTGCTATGCAGCTGACTGCTATTTGTATATCATAGCTCTCCTGACAGTCCTGGCTCTCCTGACAGTCTCCAAGATTAAAGGAGGATAACTGCCGTTGATCCTCTCTTCACTTGTGTTCACACATGCTCTCAAGGAGGGGGTATTTGTAGGAAACTTCAGGCATGCACATGCTCTCAAGGGAAGGGTATTTGTAGGAGATGACAGGCATACATATTGACATACACACACACATATATCTATCCTGGTATCCAAATGGTCTGTATACTCAAAGTTTAAAGGTAGTTGCTAGATTGAACTAGAAGATTTCTCACTGCAGTCTGACAAATCTAAGTTCTGTGGCTAACCTCCGCTTTCTATCACAAAAATTAAAAGGTTTTTCGTTCGGTCAGCCCCCCCGACATGTTTCGCCACGACCTGGCGTCCTCAGGGGGTGTCAGGGCTGAACTGAAAAGTATGGCTTGTCCGCGTGCCTTATAAAGGCCTTTTCTGGTGACATCACATAAGGGTGTGTATTGTATAGGCCAATGGGTTGGTAGGGAACCGCCCCCCCCAGTAACAGCTGATAGTGCAGCTCATTAGGTTTTGATGGTGATTGGTGGGGAAGGAAAAGGGGGTGGGTAGTTAGTCTTTGTTCAGAACCCACCTCTGATAGGTTCCTACTGTTGTCCGTCTGGGCAGCGTCATGTGACTTTGTTGTTATGGAGATTGCATGACACACCGCGATGGTTCTAATACATGTGAACGCGCGTGCGCGCAACGTCGCACATTGAATAGACTTCCTATCTATCTAGAGCTCGTATCGACCGAAGCCGGTACGATATTTTACAGGCGCATAAACTTGCTATCTTATTCGCAGCAGGCAGAATAAGTGGTTTGTTGTTTTTAAATTTAATTTTTTTTTTTTTTTTTTTTTTTTTTTTTTCAGATGCAAGTTTGTGGATCCTGTCCCAGGTAATTGTATTGCGCTGGCGCATCAACTGATGCTTGTATTCGTGACCCCGGAATCTGTGAGGTGTTCTCCAGACACAACAACTTATGGATACTGTCTGAGATATTAAAAGCGGACAAATTCCAAGACAGAGTATAGACTTCAAATACTATTTAGGTTTTATGTATCATATTAAATCAATATGTTTTTGATGGAAGGTAATACCTTTCTTTTTGTAATTAAATTTAGGAAGACAGGGAGTCGTTGTATGTACTTTAGATGAAGGGTGTAAATGTAAAGCCCTCATTTAAACCATTTGGAGACAGGCTTTTCAGCCGATGGATCCATTTTGCTTCCAATTGCATTAGTAGACGATCAATGTTACCCTTTCTAGGGCCTATTTTAAGGGTGTCTATTCCCCAAAAACGAAGATGTTCCATATCCCCATTGTGTTTCAGACGTATATGTCTGGCAAGTGGAGTGTCTTTTCCCGTGCGAGCGGTGCTTAGATGTGACGAAATTCTTCTTCTGAATTCTTGGGTTGTTTTTCCCACATAAAGTTTGGGACAGTTGCAACTTGCTACGTAAACAACATTTGTAGTTTTACAATTGATGAATTTTCTGATTTCATAGGTTCTATTATCTACAGGGTTGATAAAATTTTTTATTTTAAGGATTTGCTTACAGAAGGTACATGTGCCACATGGGAAGGATCCCTTTAGGGAGCTTTGAAGCCACTCGTTTCCTTTGGTAATTTTATCAGATAGGTGGCTATGTACTAACAGGTCCCGTAGGTTCCTACCTCTACGGTAGGTAATAGATGGATGGGGTGGTAAAACATCTGTCAGTTCTTTATCATTACTCAGAATTGGCCAGAGAGATTTTATAATTCCTAATACTTCCTGTGAGTGCGCATCGTAAGTGCCGATGCATCTTGCCCGTCTGGTCTCATTGAGTATCGGTTTGTTTGATAATAGTTCTTCTCTTTTTAGAGACTTTGCTCGATGGTAGGCTTTGTGAAGTGTTTTCTTGGGGTATCCCCTCTCTCTGAATCTATTATAAAGGTTAGAACATTCTTTTTCGAAGTCTACCTCCGTGGAGCAGTTTCTCCTTGCTCTAATATACTGACCTGTAGGTATTCCTTTCTTTAGAGGTGGTGGGTGCCAACTCTCCCAATTTAGAAGGTTATTAGTGGCAGTGTCTTTGCGGTAAATCATAGTGTGCAAGTGCCCTGTGTTGTCCTTAGTGATAGTGAGATCTAGAAAGTTAATTCGGTTTTGGTCAATTTCTGAGGTGAATTTCATGGAGATGGTGTTGTGATTCAATTTTTGAACAAATTCCTGGAAAGTGGGGATATCACCCTCCCAGAGGACCAGCACGTCATCTATGTACCTGCCCCAGAATAGCACATGCTTGGTGTAGGGGGCGAGTTCTTCCGTGAAGACGTGCTGGTCCTCCCACCATCCCAAAAAGAGATTTGCGTATGTGGGTGCGCACATAGTGCCCATGGCGGTGCCCTTCAACTGGTGGTAAAGGACACCGCCAAAAAGAAAATAATTGTGTGTTAACAGAAAAGTGAGAAGGGTAATGGTGAATTGATTGTGTTGGTAGTACTGTGTACTTTTTGTGTTAAGAAAGAAATGGACTGCTCTCAGCCCTAGGTGATGCTGAATACTGCTGTATAATGTTTCCACGTCTAAACTTGCTAGGTATGTCTGTGGGGTGACTGTGATGTCATGCAATTTACTGATGACATCCTTAGTATCCTTCAAAAAGGAGGGTAATGAGGACACAAAGGGTTGTAGGATTTTATCTACATAGGTACTGATTCCTTGTGTTAAGTTATCATTTCCTGAGACAATAGGTCTCCCCGGTATTGGTTTTATGGCTTTATGAATTTTTGGGAGAGCGTAGAAAGTGGCAACTGTAGGTTTGGGGTTCAACATAAATTTGTATTCATCGAGGGAGATGAGTTGTTTTTCTTTGGCTTCATCAAGAATTTGAATTAGTTCCTTTAAGTATATAGGAGTAGGATCTTTTGAGAGGATCTCATACGTCTCCTGATCATTGAGTAATTTTTTAGCCATCATAATATAGTCTGTTCGATCCATAAGGACGGTGTTTCCACCTTTATCAGATGGTTTAATTATTATTTGATCAAGAGTTCTTAGTTCTTCTAGTGCTTTTTGTTCGTCCTTATGTAGATTTGATGCTATTTTGCTTTTAGATATTCTCAGATTTTCCAGCATTTGTGTGGCGGTATCTACAAAGGTTTGAATGTTAGGGTATTGTGAAAACGATGGTGTGGTTTTCGATTTGGGTCTTAAATTAGTAAGTGGTGCTTGAATTGATTCAGGGGTACTTATGTTCTCATTCTCTAGTTGTTGTAATATATTGAGTACTCTGCAGTCATTGTTCTCCATTTTGTCTTGATCATTTTGTGGTGTAAAAAAGCTTTTTTGAAGGGCTAGCTTTCGAGCGAAGAGATTTATGTCTTTTATCCATGCGAATTTATCGAAAGTGGGAATCGGTGTAAAAGAGAGTCCTCTTCTTAGTAGACGTAGCTGTGCCTCAGTGAGTTGATGTGATGTAAATAGAGCATCAGAGCACTTATGTGATTAACACCTTAACTATCTACAGGGCTTGTACTTGACTATCGCCATCGATCCAATAAAAGTGATTGTACTACAATTTTTTTACATCTTGAGAACTTGATGACGTTAGTTTTCATGATCCTAGAGGTCCATGCAGGTTGGCCTCAGAAATGTCATTGAAAGTTGCATCAGAAATGTGTTTGATTAAAGATATAGATCAGGGGTACGGAACCTTTGGCTCGGGAGCCAGATGTGGCTCTTTTGTTGGCTGATCTTTGATACATAGTGATGGCTGCTGTGTGTGTCAGACTGATCACTGGACACAGGCAGCGATGTTACAGCTGCCTAAGGCCTTTGTGTGACCCAGGCGCCATCGCCACCATCGTCTAAGAGTGTGGGAACGATGAGGAGCCATCTGCAGGGAGCGCAGGTAGGTGAATATTATTATTTTTTTTTTTGCTGTGACTACCTATCTTCTGGGAAGCATGTGCTGTGGCTAAGTATCTACTGGGGGCATGTGCTGTGGCTACCTATCTTCTGGGAAGCATGTGCTGTGGCTACCTATCTACTGCGGGCATGTGCTGTGGCTACCTCTCTACTGGGAGGCATGTTCTGTGGCTACCTATCTATTGGGAGGCATGTGCTGTGGCTGCCTATCTACTGGATGTATGTGCTGGGGCTACCTATCTACTGGAGGTATGTGCTGTGGCTACCTATCTACTGGATGTATGTGCTGGGGCTACCTATCTACTGGGAGGCATGTGCTGTGGCTACCTATCTACTGGAGGTATGTGCTGGGGCTACCTATCTACTGCAAGTATGTGCTGGGGCTACCTATCTTCTGGGAGGCATGTGCATATGGTAGGGCTCTTATGGAATAACATTTTAAAATATGTGGCGTTCATGGCTCTCTCAGCCAAAAAGGTTCCTGAAACCTGATATAGATACTGAGTCACTTAGGTAAAGAGACCGCAATAATAACTGCAGTCATGAGTGCATTATGTTATAAAGTATAACATAAATTGTATCCGTAACATAAAATAACAGTGATAACCAAACTGACCCAACTTGCCCACAACTAACTAAATGCTGTAGGGAGGGAAACACAGAAAGACAAGGCAGGACACAGGAGGATGGAGGGGGTATGTAGGGGTACAGAGACGATATTCGAAGCCTAGGAGGCCACTCTGGACACAATGCTGCCAGCAGTCAACCAGATGTCCATAGCAATCATAGAACAGATAGAGAGCCAAGGGGACCATGTTGTATAAAAGTATTCATATCACCCATCATCACTGGAATGTAACTCTTCAATGTACCTAATTGAGTCAAGAGCCTCTATTCACTGCGCCCTATAGGAAACCACAGTAGACCTCCAAAGCTGAGGGATTATCCGCCGCATGATCATAAAATGTGGCTAAGCAAATTCTTTTTGAATTTTGATATTGGGCCAGGGAACATAGACAGAAGCGCCAGCTCCGCTGAAGGGCTGACCCTTTGGTGGCAGAAGTGGTTGTGCAATTTAAAAATGTCCTACCAGAGTTTTTAGATCGGAGTGCACTAACACCAGATGTGAGACATGGTACCCATCCCCACACCGCCAGCATAGGTCGGAGACCTCTGAGGGGATTTCTATAACACTGGGTAAGGATTTTATAATTCATCTCCTGTAGACACAGCAGTAAGGTGTAGCAGGTGGTCCACCATCTCTTCTCACATCAGCAAAGCATAGACTAAGGATATTGTATGAAAGGGTGCAGATGATGAGAGAGATCATTTTTTTAGCTTGGTGGTTTCGGGTAGTGGTGAAGGGAGTCTTAAGGATGTCAGGTAGATGCATATTTGGAAATAAAACAACCATCTGCAACACCCTCGCCGATGCAATGGCAAAGGAGTGCTTGCGAATACGTCCCACAGCATGTCATCACATCACACACATTTTTTAGCTTGGTGGTTTCGGGTAGTGGTGAAGGGAGTCTTAAGGATGTCAGGTAGATGCATATTTGGAAATAAAACAACCATCTGCCAACACCCTCGCCGATGCATGGCAAGGAGTGCTTGCGATACGTCCCAGCATGTCATCACATCACACAGGGGACATTGCAGTGGTTAATCCTCCGGCAAGGCAGAAGTTAATTTGTGTATGATGTAAGACTCTAGTATCCAATGGTCTGTGTTACATCCTGTCTCTGTGAGCTGAGAGGTAATTGGAGGAGCAGCCACCACCGACCGAGGGGGAGTAATAAAAAAACCCCTGACCAAGAATATTCTAGAAGAGCAGTTAGCTGAGCGTAAGCTCAGAAGCAGACTGGAGTCTCTCCTACAGACTCTTCGGAGTCTGTACAGCTAGCACACCAGACCAGAGCAGAAGCCTAGCCCCTGCCTGAAGTGGAGCTAATAGCTAGGTAGTGGGAAGGGGTATCATCCTACCTTCAGGGTGATACTGAAGAATTCCAGGATAAAGCTGAAGCTTCCTATTAGGACACAGCTACCCCCAGCCTGCCATTGCATCCAGGCTGGCGATCTAACATCCTGTGGCTTCCTCCAAGTACCTCTCTCAGCACTCACCATCTTGTTAAAGGCACGTTGCTGATGTTCTGTCGGTTCCAATAAAGAACATGTATTGTTTCTGTTCACTCAACCTCTGCTTCCTTCTGGTCCCTGCTATACAGCTGCATCATCACAGGCACCCTGTCCACCACACAGACTCATACTCTAGACACCAAAGGGTTGCCCCAGGGAGATCCGCTTACAGCCTCTCCCTCAATCATTTCTTGCCAACACCACCTGCTGGAGACCTGCCAGGTTAGGACAGCCCTCCGGTTCCCCATACCAAGCACCGTGACACAAGCGTGCTTAGGCCGCAACCGCCAGCCACTCAGGTACTGCGGGCCCAGGCTGTCTCCAGGCCCAAGAAAGGCTAGGCCCCGTGGGGGATGGTTGCAAGTGGGCTCACGACAGGATATTATACTTCTGTGCCTTATCCTGGCACTAAAGACTGTACTTTATTAAGAAACGAATTGGTACTTGCCTAACCCGGCTGCCATTCGGGGATAGGCCCAAGTGACTTTGTGTGTTTCACATGAACTGTATTACTGCTGCCACGTGCTGTCGCAGCTCCGCTCCGCACTCAAGAGTTAAACCCTGCAAGAACTTTGTCAGCTCTGACTCCATCCGCTTGCCGCGCCGTAAGCATTTACTACCTCACGAAACTGTGGCGCAGCAAGTAATTCCAGCCCGCCAAACTTTCCTGGCGGGAAAACCAGAGGCATTGCTAAGCTCCGCCCCCTGCGTGTTGGCGGCAAATCCTGCCTCAGCGCGCTGTGGCGCACGAAAATTCAGCCCGCCACAGCTCCTGGCGGGAAAGACTCAAGCTCCGCCCTCTGGCGCAAACTCTCCCGCGCTGCAACAACCCAGTGAGATCCCACAGGTACCTCAAGAGTCAGCGCTCAGCCGCCATCCAGCATCAGAGAGGTAATCGGCCATCTTGGATTTCTCCCGTGCTGTCTCCAGTCTCTGCCGACATGCCGACAAGCCTCTCGAATGAAGAACAATGTCGCATGGCCTGCCCACCGAGCCTCGGGCACCTTCCTTGTCTGCACCGCTTACTGCTGTCTCCCTACGCAGTTCTTCAATGGCGGATTCTCCACAGCGGCTGCCCTCCGATTCCGCCACCTCCTGAGGACCACCGCGGATGTGAGTAACCATGCCCCCAGGGCCTATATCACAGTGACTGTTACTAATCTCCCTTAGCCCCGGCTGGGGTACAGTCCGGCCTCCCTGCTAGGACCAACATCTCCCCATAGGAGGCCCGGCTACAAAAGGACTCTCTTAAAGGGGCCTGACCCCTTATCTATGCTGCTGACCGTCCTGCGGAGTATCCAGGACCACCTGCTAAGAGGCCAGGCTGCCGGTGAGAACGCCCTGCAGCTACAGGTTACCACGTCCAGCGCAACAGCGCCCCCCAGAGCTACAGGTCCAGTCCAGGAACAACAATCCCTTAAGCTGTCAGCCAATTGAAGAAATTACAGCTTCCTGCGGTCATCATCATGCGCTCCACAGTGCCCCCCACTACAGAAGGTCAGCCAGAGAAGTGCCTGCCCTCCTTCCTTTGCTGAGATGCCTGCCGAGCGCAGATGACCTCCCTGCTGTTTCAGCGCTCCAGCTTCTGGGTGTTCCATTCAGCAGTTCCAGTTGTCTACCACCAGATGTCTTCAGGTGCAGATCTCAACACTGCTTTCTTCACCCAGGCTGATGATGTCCATGTGCAGTTTCCTGCTCTCATGCCTGACCCATTGCTCTTGAGCAGCAAGAAGATTAACCCTGAAGGTCTGAAAGCCTTCTTCAGGTACTGTGTATCTTGTAAATATTATACTGACTCATTCCCTATTAGAGCCAGAAATTTCCTGAGACTCTCCCCTACTTATTATTTCAGTTCAAGAGACATACCTTGAAACTGCCACTGTCATGTGCTATGATAGCACCCTTCCTCTGCCCACGAGAGTTTCCTACTAAGGACTCTGTCCCCTACACATAGAAAGG